>OU342740.1:419759889-420028914 GCA_910589775.1 Avena eriantha
TCAATTGGAGGCTCCCAACGAACAAGCTTGGGGAAAGCTCCACAACTTAATTGGAGGCCCCAAGAAATCCACAAACCTGCAAAACCACCAAACCGTCTAGGGTTCCAAGAATCCAAGAGTAAAAAGCTTCTCACCTTTCACCCAATCGAATCCTCACCGAGAACTCAAACCGATGCACCAAATGCAATGGCAAGAACACACAAAGTGTTCAAGTCCTTCTCTCCCAAATTCCACCAAAGCTACAAAAGCTTATGGGGGAATAAGAGAGGAAGAACAATGGAGGAAATCCACAAAAGACTCCAAGATCTACATCCCAAGATGTTCCCCTCACTTAGAGGAGAGATTGATTGGTGGGGTTGTAGATCTAGATCTCCTATTTCAAATCCCTCAAGAATATGCAAGAATCAATGGAGGGATGAGGTATAGCAAGCTCAAGAAGGTCAGCAATGGAGGGTAAAACTTGCAAGGAAGGTTCGGGAACCATTGGGGAAGAAGGGCCTCTTAAATAGGTCCCTAGAAATCCAACCGTTAGGCCCAGGAATCGCCCGGTCCGGAGTCTCCGGACTGGGACCGGAGTCTCCGGTGTACCCAGGCCAAACGGGGTCAAACTGGGGGACAATCTGTACGCGGTCCGGAGATAGACCGAAGATTTAGTCCGGAGTCTCCGGTCTTACAAAAACTGACAGAAAGACCAATACGAAAACAACCATAACTTTTGCATCTGAATTCCGATTTTGATGATCTTGGGCTCGTTTTAAAGAGGAAAATAAGATCTACAAGATAATGCAGGGAACCATCATAGTCCCGAAAGGGAGGATAGAACCAAATATCGAAAGGTTTGACCTCTCTCAACAAGACGAACCGGTAAAACCTCCAACATCGAAAACGCAATAGAGAATGCATATGAAATCCGTTTTCGATGAAATTGGGCTTGTCATGAAGATTAACACAAGCTCTAAATCCTCTCATGGATAAGAACCAAATAATGGAAGGTTTTACCAATCTCTAAAATACAAACCGGTAAAACCTCCAATATCGAAAACGCAATAGAGAATGTATATGAAATCCGTTTTTGATGAACTAGAGCTTGTTATGAATATTGCCACAAGCTCAAGAAACTCACATGGATAAGATCCAAATACCAACCAAGAAAGATTATGCCAAGTATGCAAAGGTTTGAGCTCTCACGAAGGATATGATCAAGTTACTCACTCGAGAGCCCATCTTGATAGTACGGGTATCTATCCTATAAACCGGTCTCCCCAACTAACACCATGAGACCGGTAAGAAAGAAACCCTATCAAGAACATACCTTTGCCTTGAGCATATTCCACTTGAGCTTGACGATAGCGATCTTGTCCACCTCAAGATGGAACACCTTTCTTGATTGCACTAGCTTGGTGTAGACTTGCAAATTGCTCTCCCATACTCGACTATGGTAGAGCTTCTCTCTTGGGCATATCATCTTCCCATATCCATGATAACCATATGATGGCAAGCTTCAAGTAAATGATCTCTTCGAGATGGCTCATCTTGAAATTGCACATCATTTCTTCTTTCTTCATTATGTTGGTGTCTTGAAGGCACATAAGAGATATCACTCCAACTTTATTCTTGAAGACACACTTGCCATAGGCACAAGTCTCACATGACCAATCTTTGGATCTCTCCTTGAACACCTTGGTCAACACTTGATCTTCTTTACTTTCTTATTCTCCCAACTTTGAAGCCAACATATGGTACAAGCATTGCCTATGGACAAATCCTACAAGTAAAACTTAATGCAAACATAAGTCAATAAAGAGTGTCATTAATTACCAAAAACACACATGGGGGCACACATGCACTTTCAATATGGTTCACATGTGTCAAAAGATTCAAAGTCAAGTTACTCCAAGAGTCCATCAGTATGGAGCCCTTTCATGCACTATACACCAATATGACCTATAAGACAGTACCATAAGTATGTGGAATTATCATCATTCACTTTGCATCTTTTAGCATTAACATTATGAACATGTGTATCACTACTATCAAGATTTAACATAAATAAACCATTCACATTCGGTGCATGACCATAAAAGATATTATTCATATAAATCAAATAACCTTTATTCTCATACTTGAATTAATAATCATCTCGCAATAAACATAGGCACTAAATAACAACTATTTATGTTTTAAACTAATTCCAAAGGTAGACATAGAGGAAGCATGCCGACGGCGACCACATCAACTTTTGATCCATTCCCGTCCCGCATCGTCACTTCATGTCTTGCTACATGTCGTTTATTCTGCAGCTACTGTTTCAATTACAAATGTTAGCAACTAGACTAGTATCAAATACGTAGGCGCTACTACGAGAACTAGTAAGATACACATCAATAACATGCATATCAAATATATCTTTGTAGACGTTTCCAGCCTTATTATCCACCAAGTACTTTGGGCAGTTGTGCTTCCAGTGAACTTCTACCTTGAAGTAGAAGTACACGGTGTCTGGCTTTGGTCCAGCCTTGGGCTTCTTATAAGGAGTAGTAACAGGTTTGCCACCCTTCTTGAAGTTTCTCTTCTTTCCCTTAGTCTTTTTGGCCATCAACACTTGGTGATCATGCTTGATGTCTACCTCCACGGTTTTCAGCATAGCCGCCAGAGTGACTTGTTCACTCCCGTCATATTATAGTTTGGCAAAACTATTTGTTGCTTGGTGGCAGCAACTGCGGGATTCTATCCATTGTGAGCTCCTTTAGGATCTTGCAATCCATAGCTTTAAGATGTTGGATGTAGCCCATCATCTTAATAACATCCTTGCCAACAGAACCATGCTCCTCCAGCTTTGTAGAGAAGAACTTTTCGGAGATCTCATATCTTTCCGCACGGGTTTTGGTCTTAAACATGATTTTGAGATCCTCAATCGTATCAAATGCGTTCGTCAGTCCAAAATGCTTTTGAAATTCAGTGTCCAGTGATTGGAGGATCACACCTAACTAGAGTGTATTCATTGTAGCGACTGCCATATACATTGTGTTCATCCTCAGACACACTATCAGCAGGAGCATCACCTAACTCTGTCTCAAGCACATAGGACTTCTTCATGTGAGTGAGGATAATCCTCAAGTTGCGATGCTAGTTGGTGAAGTTAGACCCATTGTCTTTCAACTTTTCTTTCTCTAGGAACACGTTAAAGTTGAACGAAGCTTGTGACTTAGACATATACATCATATATTTTCAAGTTGATACTATGTTCATAATATTTAGTTCAACTAAAACAAATTCTAAGTGAACTACCACTAAACTCAACATTCCTCAAGTTGCTTAACATATGATCCAAATTCACTAACCCAAATTAGATCATCGTGTGAGTTGGATTAGTTTGAATGGTGAGCATCAACATGTTGATCATATCATTCATATGACTCAGGTTTAACCTTTTGGTTCGATGTGCTCCAAGGTCATGTCTGTACATGCTAGGCTTGTCAAGATAATCATAGGTTTCCACATGAGCAATATGTGAACGTAGAAACTATCACACCTGATCATTACGAGATGCTTCGAAATGACGGACTTTTGCAATGGTGCTAACTTATGGATGAAAACTATTATCTTGATATTTTAGTGTGAGGAATCATCTTATAATGCTACTGTTGCAATCTAATCATAGGCAAAATAAGATACTTAAAGGGATAGACATCACATGTAGTTAAAGATGTGATATGACATGGCCTTTCTTCTTGTGACTTCGATATCCATCTTCACAAAGTATGATCACCATCATCACTAGCACGGAGCCAAGAATATGGTTGCTTCCGCCATCTTGTTGCTTCAACTACTATTTACACTAGCAATAAAATACAACAATTTACATGATGCATAAACATTGGCACACATGCCATACAATTAAAAACACAACCATCTAGGCTCAAGGCAGTTGTCAAACTCATCGACATACAAGTCATGATACTTATTACAAACATGGTCACATCACATAGAATCATTATCAAAAACTTGTCCATATCACATCACATGACCCTACAAAAACAAGTTAGACGCCTCTACTTTGTTGTTGAATGTTTTACATGATTTGGGGCTTTACTATGAAGAAGAACCGTTCTTACTACGCATAAAAACAATGGCGATGAACATGTTGTCTTCTATTAAGACCTTTGAGGCCCTCCGTTGTTAAAGAGATACAAACTATAGAAAGAGAGACAAACACCCACCAGCCCATTACTAGGAAAACAACTATCCATGGATCGTCACCTAGAGGCGTACCAACAAAGTGATGTGCCACAGATAAGTACACATGGCGTACCAAAGTCCAGTGTGTCACTGATAGGCCACTTATCTGTGGTGCACCACAAAGAGGGTGCACCACAGTTAAAATTTGACTGAGGAGGGAGGGGTACCCCCTTATTAGTGGCGCACCACCTACCGATGCGCCACAAGTATTGTACTTACCTGTGGTGCATCAGTGATGCGCCACAGATAAGGGGGTGTGGGGCAGTTTTTTTTTCAAAACTTACCTGTGGCACCCAATAGTGGTGCGCCACTAATAAGCCACTTATCTGTGGCGCACCACCAAAAGGGTAAACCGCAGGTAAGTTTTGAAAAAATCTTCTCCCCCGGTCGCCTTTTTAGTTTTGCAAAAAAATAAAAGAAAATAAAAAACACTTCAAATTTTAAAATCCTTTGACATGTAGGCAGGTAATATGGTGTAGTTTGTAGGAAAATTAACAAACATGAATTTGACTTTTTTGCAAAAAAGGGTAAAATGGCCATAACTTTTGTATATGACCTTGGATTAAAAAGTTTTATATATGAAAACTCATCTATGCAAAATTCTACATCCGCTCGCAACCATCAACAGTCGTTTACCGATTTTTTAGAATCTTAAAATGCGAAAAGGAAAAGAGTTATGGCAAAAGGTAGATTTCCCCTGCAATTTTTTTTGGATCACTTGTCTTTGGCACACCCTATTGATGGTGCGCCATGGATAAGCGTGGGTGAGACTTAAAATATGAGATCCCCCTCTCCTCTCCTTCTCCTTCCCCTTCTCTCCTTCTGTTTCTCCTTCTCCTCCCCTTCTCCTTCTCCTCCTTCTCCTCCTTCTCCTCCTCTCCTACCCTTCTCCTTCTCCCTTCTCCCCTTCTTCTCCTCTCTTTCCCTTCTTCTTATCCTCTTCTCCTCCTCTCATCTCATCCTCTTCTCCTCCACTTCTTATATCCTTCTACTTCTTCTTCTCCTTCGTATCCTCTCCATCCCCTTCTCTTTCTCTACTTCTCTCCTCTCTGGTCATCGCATGCGCCACTGATAAGTGAGCTTATACATGGAGCATGGTCTCGTGTGCCACTGATAAATATTATTATTAGTGGTGTGATGACCGTGGCGCACAGCCCATGCGCCACTGATAGCAAAACGGTGTGCCACTGATAAGGTATTTCCTAGTAGTGGACACTTACACAATACAAGTTGCATGTATGTTGTGGAATCAGTCTCGCGTAAGTTTACACGTAAAGTTGGTCTGGGCTGCTTCATCTAACTATGATGCAAACATATACTAGTACATGTGGGAGGGTAATAACATGCTCATCAATGCCCACTACAACATGCTCATCAATGCCCACTACATCATAGTGTTATACTCGTACAATACATATGCATACAGATCTAGCTCTAATACCATTGATGGGTTTGCTGGATAGAAAAAAACTACAGAATAGTAAGAGAGAACCCTGCAAGATCTAATCTACTATATGCAAGTAACAAGTAGAATATAACGGATCTACTTAACCTCGAAGAACATGAGTGACTAACTATCTAGAGATCGTGGATGATGTAGTCGTTCACTTGTGATGGTTCAAACTGTATTAGATCTTGACATTTTAGATCCGTGTACCGAATGGACGGCACCTTCGCGGTATCCACATGTTCTGCTCTGACATTGTCTCCTCCTTATTGATCCTACAAGAGAGGTAGAAGAACTCCGCGAGAATCCAGCAGCACAACGACAACACAGTTATAATGGTGGTCGATTCCTGCAGGGCTTTGCCTGTTCCGACATGGGGTGGTGGAGAAAGCCCTCGCGCATGAGAGAGATGGAGGTGGCAGGGAGCAAGGGTGCGCCGACCCCTTCCCCTGCCCCTCTTTATATAGGCAGCCGGGGGAGTTTTCCTTGCCCCCCTCCAAGTTGGGGCCGGCAACGGCAAGGAGGGGGACTCCCTCCCCACCACAAGCCCCTTCCATTTTTAGGGTTCGTCCTAGGCTGGCCGTCGACATGGGCCTTGTGGCCATGGTGCCCTGGCTCACTAGGGCTAGGGTTCCCTCAACCACGAAGCCATGGACGAAGGCAGCCCAATCGCAACTAGGTCCGGTGACTCTCGTCCAGCCAAATATGGTGCCCATCGCTCAGATAATTCCCGACGTCCAGGCCGCATCCTCAAATATCCACTAGCAAATGGGGGTCGAGTTGGACCTCCACAAGCAAATGACTATGTCGGCGCCCATAGCTGACGCTCAGACAAATATCCGCCCTCGGATCAGGTGCCGGCGACGGACATACTACTCCAACAATTGCTAGACAAATCCACTTCGGCGACATCAGGAGATGAAGAGTCCGCATACCCTCCTTCGCCTGACAGCCTCGAGATGCACAAATGCTTTGAGCAAAATGGTTTTATGATGTTGCCGAGGCGCTCATGAGCGGCGAAATAAACCAAGACGACGCTAATGGTGTCCGAGATGATGGCCCCGGATAGAGGACGGGGATCGGTTCGTGCCGCTCATTCCAGGACGACTGCATCACGTGTCGTGTCGCGTCGTGAGGTAGATCAGGGTCCAAACTGGTAATAAGCATGCATTAAATCTGCCACCCGATTGTGGATCCATTATATCTTGCAAGACTGATCGCTACATTTATTCTTTCTCTGAAAAGTTTCTCGAGGACACACACAAAGTAAGCAGGGTTTATATATTCGGAAAGTTTCTGAAATATCTATATATATTCGCCCAATTGTGAGGACACCAAAGTTTCTGAAATATCTTTACATTCGGGTTTATATATTTGTCAAGTGTCATGCTTGTGGTTCAGTTTGAAAACCTACGTTCAACCAGTTACATTGACCCTGAGTGGTGGCAGGATAAATTTTCATGAATCTTGTATTTCATCCAGTAGAGGTGTTTATCACAACAAACAAAACTGAATAACTTTCTATTACTAGTAATTGGCACGTGCTATGCACGTATGCAATGTATGAAATCTGATTAGTAAATGGTTGGATTGCTATTTTTGTCTACTAAAATTTTCTAGAGGAAAGGAACTTCGTTATTCTGGTTATTCTTCTATCGATAGGAGCCCCTGTGTCTTGACGTGTTTCAAAACTATCTGACATGTTACATTATACTCCCTCCATCTCAAAATAAGTGACTTGTATTTTTCTAAATTTGGATGTATCTTATACTAAAACAAGTATAGATACATATAAATCTAGACAAAGCCAAGTGACTTATTTTGGGACGGAGGAGTATATAACTATTTATACATGTTGAGGAAAAGTATATGTGCAAGCTAGTAAATAGAGTGAACCGGAAACACATCTTTAAGTTGATGGTCATCCAACACAACAATTTTTTGCTGTAAGGATTGAATTCTAATTTAGGAGCTTGATTAGAGTTCACATGTACATTATGTTTTTTTTACTTTGGATTAATAAATCATCTTTGAAAAGACTTAGTTTTCATCTGAATTACAGAGTCCTTGCACAATTCCAGGAGGACGTTATAACTACTGTACATAATCGACGACATAAAAAATCCTTAATAAATATGGTTATGTCATGAGCTAAAAATATATGACTTCAAAAGTAGAAAGCCGGGATATATTGTTCCAAATGTTTGCAAATCTTTTGTGTATGACTTCAAAAGCCCAAAGATTCAGCTTGAGCTGTCTACCACCGTGCATCAACCAACCATAACAGAAGCTGGCTTGACAAAAACACAAACAACTGGCATGCAAGAATAAGAAACCGTATCAATAAATCAGGGACAATTGACGATAACCCCCAGTTGGTGATTATGTTGATCATAACCCTCCCTACGCTGTCTCTGACATGTGGGCCCAAAGTGACCTGGGGGGTTATATACTAGCTTGGGTCGAGGCGAATGGTTTGCGGGAGTTCAACCGAGAAGCATCCAGAAGGGCCTCGATTCAGCAACGAACAACCTTAGCCGTAGATGGGCAGACGCATGTAAATCAATGGCAGATTTTTGTTGGATTCCCTCATACCTAGTTCGTTGGATTTATAGGATCAACGGCTAGTGTCACTTATAGCGATGTTTTGGCAGGAACACTGTAGACGATGGTAAATCCCTCATTCAAAACTCGTGTACTATAATAGTAGAGATATACCGCTAGCATTACTACCTATATGAAAGTGAACCGTTTCAGATCGTTGAGAGGTGCCAATTCAGCCTTTGGTACACTGTAGATGGCGCATCTACAGTACCACGCAGGTTCCATTCCTTTCTGGAAGAGTCTGATCAATTGCCGAGCGGTGGACTCGGTCTCACCTCCCACCATCGATAAGCTTTGCCCCTACCTATTATTCTTTTCCTTCCCATCACCGCCACCTCACATCTTCCACCAAGGGCCGGCATCCTTCTCTCCATCTCTTGCCGCCGTGCCGCCTATCGGCGCCTATCTCTTCTCCCTACAGATGGATAGGGCTGATGCTGGTCCGTTGCTACCTCTCCTTCTGGTCTATAACTGGCGGCCGCCGTTGCTGCTCCGCGTGGCCAACGTGGTAGGCCGTCGGGCTTCCTCGCCGAGGCCATTCTGTAGCTCCCTCACGCCTTCGTTCCCAACCGCCATCTTCCGGCAGTTATCTCGACAGCCAGATTGATAATTTCCTCAAATCCACTGTCTTTGGAAAAGCGGACGATGGCCGCGGCCCGTGGGGGTCGTGCGGTCTGCCTGCCGGAGGGCTTCGCTAGGCCGGCCGTCGGCCACCACGACCACGGGCCATGCGTGGAGAGGGGGAGAGCAGCGCTGCAGGTGCCTCGGCTGGGAGCTGTCTCCCCAGGTTCTTCCGTTCCTGCCGTTTCTTTAGGAGGTGGTCCGTCGGCACGTGTCTTTGGTTCAATGGCGAGCGGCAGCTGCGTGGGCTGTGGTAGCGCCAGAGCCGGCCGTACACGAAGAGCTTCACCTCCGCAATCTGCAGGCATCTTTTCGACGGCTGCAGGTCCTCTGTTCTGCACCCTAAGTTGCCGCTCTCCCTCTATGCAAGTAGGCGATCGATCCCTAATCCTATCCTGGACAAGTTTTGCTGGCGTCGTTGAAATGAACTTCTTCTGAACCTTGCCTTATTAAACGGCAGGGATGTGTACGTATTTGCAGTGTAAACTGCATGTCGGAGTCGTCCAAGTGTCGTCTGACGCTAGGATTCATAAATTTTGGCTCACTAATACTGTCACACAATTTTATTTGCTCTGATTCCTAATTTCGGTCCACGAACATTATTTTCAGAACAGGAATATTGACATTAGAGGGAGCAGCATTTTGTTCATTACGAGAAGAGTATACTGATAGTAGAAATATCAACAACGTGACGTTGTTTATTGATTGATGTTCCAGGCGTTGTCCAGATTTAAGTTTTCCTATAATAATTCTCGATCTCAGGTTTTGAAATTTTGTGTGTTGTGATTTCAGTTTCATTGCCTGGGTGTGCCGTGTTAAACAACGTGTCATGTGCAACCTCACGTATAATGTGTGAGTCAAGGATTGTAATCCACCGCATCATTATCTATAAGGTGCGGTGGTTAGCAGATATTTTCTGTTAGCGTGAGATTAGATAAGATAGCGTGTGCGTTGTACTCGATCGATCAGATATCGATCGCCCCCTGTAATCTCTCGGCAGTTGTTTTTCCCTGCCACTATTTAACACGCAGGCCACCCGAGGTAAAGGGTAAGGCTTCTACCAAAACACCTCAACAAATTACATGGTATCAGAGCTCGGCTTCCTAAAACACATCTAGCAAACCATGGCCGACGACGCCTCCTCCTCGCACGCCTCACCAGCAAATCCTCTCGCCGGATCGTCGGTGGCAGAGAAGCTGACGCGGGAGAACTTCCTCCTATGGGAGATGGCAGTCCTCCCTGCCATCCGTGGAGCCAAGCTAGAGGGCTTCATCAACGGAGAGATCAAGGCGCCGCCCAAAACCCTCACCATCAGCAAAGGGGACAAGGGCGACACCACTGAAGTACCTAACCCAGCCTACACCGCATGGGTAAACACTGATCAGCATGTTCTCCATTACCTCGTTAACTCTTTCTCGGGGGAGGTGCTAGTTTCTGTTGTAGGTCTGAAGACATCCGCCGCCGTATGGAAGGCGGTCAAGACGATGTTCGCAGCTCAGTCCCGGGCGAGGATTGCCAATCTGAGGGTGTTGCTGACCAAGACCAAGAGGGAGATGTTCCCCTCTGCCTAGGCGTACTTCGCCAGGATGAAGGGCATCGTCGACGAGCTCACTGCAGCGCGCCGCGTCATCGACGAAGAAGAGCTGGTGGAGTACATCCTTGCCGGCCTCGACGACCACTAAACGGAGCAGGTATGAACATTAGTCATGTTGGTCATTCATTTGTTCAAACCCCATCATCTAATCTACATCTTAAAAATGTTCTCCATATTCCTAATGCCCAGAAAAATCTTGTATCCATACATCGTCTTACAAAAGACAATAATGTTTTTGTTGAATTTCATCCGTGGATCTCGAGAGGCCTCTATCCCTTGATTTCGCCGTCATCCACATCCAATAAACAAGCCTTCAGCGTCTCCAAGCCTTCTTCCAAAGCGTGGCATAGTCGCCTTGGCCATCCCTCTTTTCAATTTTTTCAACAAGTAGTTCAAAAGCATGACCTTCCATGCTCTCAAGAGTCTAGAAATAAATTAGTTTGTGATTCTTGTCAAAAAGCAAAAAGCCATCAGTTACCTTACCCAAAATCTACTAGTGTATCCAAATCGCCCCTTGGGCTTGTTTTCTCTGATGTATGGGGGCCAGCACCCAGTTCTGTTGGTAGACATACCTATTATGTAAGTTTCATTGATGATTTTAGCAAATACACTTGGATTTATCTTCTCAAGCAAAGATCCGATGTTTTTCAAGTGTTTCATAATTTTCAACAACTTGTTGAGCGACAATTAAATACCAAAATTCTTGCCCTTCAAAGTGATTGGGGTGGAGAATATCAAAAGTTGAATTCCTTTTTCTAGAAAATTGGCATTGAACACCATGTATCGTGTCCCCATGCCCATCAACAAAACGGTTCAGCCGAAAGAAAGCATAAACACATTGTAGAGGTAGGACTTTCCCTTCTCGCTAATGCCTCCATCCCATTAAAATTTTGGGATGAAGCTTTTTTGACCGCAACTCATCTCATCACAGCAAAGTCATAAATAATGACACTCCTACAGAAAGACTCCTAAAAAAGGTTCCTGATTATTCATCCCTTCGAATCTTTGGGTGTGCATGCTGGCCGAACCTCCGACCATTCAATAAACGAAAATTGGCTTTTCGATCCACTCAATGTGTTTTTCTTGGTTATAGCAATATGCATAAGGGTGTCAAATGTCTCGAAGTTTCCTCTGGGCGTGTCTACATTTCCCGTGATGTAGTTTTTGATGAAACCGTCTTCCCTTTCGAACACCTGCGTCCTAATGATGGTGCTCTCCTACGCAAGGAAATCCTCCTTCTTCCAGGATATTCTCCCTCTGATTCGGTTTCATCTAATGGGGTAGGACAATACAATGAACTAACTGCTAATGATTCTGTAAATCCTCCTACTTTTATTGCTCCCCAGCTGCAGCCCAGGTACCCATCCGATGAAGCCTGCGATTCTGCAGCTCAAGGAGAAAGAATCACCCAATTTGGTGAAGAAACGGAGCCATACGGTGACGATCACATCTCAGCCACCGACATACCTGGCGCGGCACACGAGGGGGATACGGCGCAGGTTTCCGCGTCGTCCACGCCAATCCCGGGAACCTGCGGCGCGTCAAAAACGTGTCTCAGAGCGCGTGCCCTGCCAGGAGATCAGCCTCGGGCTGGTCCGCCCCACTCCAGCGTCGACACGCATGCAAGCGGGCCTAGCGAGAGGCCTCGCACGCGCGTGGTGTACATGCGCCGAGCTGCAGGTGCAGCAGGTGGCTCCCGCCTGGAGCAATACGGGCGCGCCATGCCGCCAGCATCTACCGCGACCACAACGCCCATGACAGCGACGTCTGATGCGTCGGATCTAATCGGATCGGCTGTGCCGAACGCATCTATAGCACGATCTGAGGCTCCAGCAAACTCGCCTCCACAAACTCGTCTTCGGTCTGGTAAAATCGAGAGAAAAAGGTATACTAACGGTTTTATTAAGCTTGGCTTGTCTTGCACACTAAGAGAACCTGAAAACTTGCAAGTAGCCTTAAAAGTCCAGAATGGAAGAGTGCTATGGATGATGAGTTTAATGCCTTGATAAAAAATAAAACTTGGCATCTAGTCCCATATAGTTAAGGAAAGAATTTGATAGATAGCAAATGGGTATATAAGATCAAAAGGAAATCTGATGGCACCATTGATAGATAGAAAGCTAGATTAGTGGCAAAAGGTTTTAAACAAAGATGTGGCATAGATTATGAGGACACTTTTAGTCCAGTTATAAAAGCTGCTACTATTAGACTTGTTCTAGCAACTGCAGTTTCTAGAGGATGGACACTCAGACAGCTAGATGTGAAGAATGCGTTTCTTCATGGCATTCTGGAAGAAGAGGTGTACATGAGGCAGCCACCTGGTTATGAGGATCCAAGAGCACCATCACATGTGTGCAAATTGGACAAGTCTATGGGTTGAAACATGCGCCAAGAGCATTGTTCTCCAAGCTAAGCTCAAAGTTGCAAGAGCTTGGTTTTGAGGGATCCAAGGCAGAGAAGTATAGATACTTCTCTGTTCATATACAACAAGTCAGCTATTATTATGTATGTGCTTGTGTATGTTGATGACATCATTGTTGCTAGTTCAACTGACAAAGCTACTAATGCATTACTTAAAGATTTGAGCACATCATTTGCTTTAAAGGACTTAGGTGATTTACATTATTTTTTGGGCATTGAGGTAAAACGTTGTGATGAAGGATTAATACTGGCCCAAGGAAAGTATGCCTCTGATCTACTCAAAAGAGTTGGCATGCTCACATATACATCATCACCCACGCCTTTGTCTGCTTCAGAGAAACTTTCAGCTTTGGAAGGAGAAGCTCTTGGTGAAGAGGACATCGCAAAATACAGGAGCATTTTGGGAGCTCTCCAATACTTGACACTGACAAGACCAGACATTTCCTTCTCAGTTAATAAGGTTTGTCAATTTCTTCATGCCCCCACTACTGCCCATTGGTCAGCAGTTAAGAGAAATTAAGGTATATCAGAGGAACAGTAAATCTTGGTATAACCTTCAGGAGATCATTATCTACACTTGTAAGTGCTTTTTCAGATGCTGACTGGGCTGGTTGTATAGATGATAGAAAATCCACAGGAGGCTTTGCTGTATTTTTTGGTCCTAATCTTATTTCATGGAGTGCAAGAAAACAGGCAACAGTGTCAAGGTCAAGCACAGAAGCTGAGTACAAGTCCATGGCCAATGCAAAAGCTAAAGTAATTTGGACCGAGTCATTATTAAATGAGCTTGGCATAAAAAGAGATCAAGTCCCTTGTCTATAGTGTGATAATATGGGTGCAACATATCTCTCTGCTAATCCCATTTTTCATGCCAGGACTAAACACATAGAGATTGACTTTCACTTTGTGAGAGAAAGAGTGACAAATAAACTTCTTGATATAAGGTTCATTTCTACTAAAGACCAGGTGGCCGATGAATTCACCAAAGCACTACCAGTGCGCAAGCTTGAAGAATTTACACACAATCTCAACCTCAAGAGAGTTGAGATTGAGGAGGGGTGTTAAACAACGTGTCATGTGCAACCTCACGTATAACGTGTGAGTCAAGGATTGTAATCCACTGTATCATTATCTATAGGGTGTGGTGGTTAGCAGATATTTTCTATTAGCGTGAGATTAGATAAGATAGCGTGTGCGTTTTACTCGAGCGATCATCGATCGCCCCCTATAATCTCTCGGCAGTTGTTTTTCCCTGTCGCTATTTAACACGCAGGCCACCCGAGGTAAAAGGTAAGGCTTCTACCAAAACACCTCAACAAATTACATGCCGTTCCTCCTAGAGTGGTATATATGTTAAGATTGTTGATTACTTTTCCTATAGATTGGATGAATTATTGGCTTTCTCTTGGTCTAGGATTTTCCCAGGTCTATGGCCTCTAATTTCCCAATTCAAGTTGCTTTCGATCAGAGGAATTTCTGATGTAGAGCTGTGTATCAAATTCTAGAAGGGTCTGGAAAGGTGATCAACGAAGGAGTGGACTACTGCAGCACATCAGGCTCATTGGTTACATGCTTCAGCAAGGTAATTGAACTTATTTTTTACACCTAGACAAGAGGCTCTTGGCATCAGTGTCCAGACTTCTGATTTAATGAACCTTCTCATGGTGAATTAGGCATCACTCCGTACGCAAACCTGTATCAGTACCCAAATATTGTGTAAGAATTTCAGACAGTGATTTTCTCCACATTTTCCAAGTTGAATTTAAGCATGTTTGTGAGGTGATTTTTTCTATAAAGGGGAGGCGTTTGCGAACTATGCTGATTTCAGAGGTAGGGTGAAGAACTAGTCTATGGTCTACCTTCAACGAGCCGAGGTGCGTTGTTGTTCTGGGTATGACAATGGCATCCATGCACTAGGAGGTGACTCAAGGACGGAGCTGTACATAGTTCTCATCCTTGTTGTGGCGGTGTATCGATACCCCAAGAAGTATCAGGTAAATATGAAGCATCAAGTCATTTTTTATTTGAAGAATCGCATATTCGATGGCAGTGCCTAACAATTATGTTTATTCTGTTTAACAGCACCTCCAAAAGGGGAGGATTGGAATTCTCTTGGATTTTGTATGGTACAAATTTTTCAGCAGCAACACTACAAATAAAGTTGCAACACATAGGGCAAAAGGTTTCCACCTTGGATGGTAAAACTCTGAACTTATTTCATCCAGGATCAAATGTTACTTCAGAAATTCAGATTGCAATGCAAGGTCTACGAACGACCTACAAGTCTCAGCAGTAGCACTACAGATCAAGCTGCAACACATAGGGCAAAGGATTTCCGCCTTGGATGGTAAAACTCTGAACTTATTTCATCCAGGATAAAATGTTACTTCAGAAATTCAGATTGCAATGCAAGGTCTACGAACGACCTATAAGTCTCAGCAGCAGCACTACAGATTAAGCTGCAACACATAGGGCAAAGATTTCTACCTTGGATGGTAAAACTCTGAACTTATTTCATCCAGGATCAAATGTTACTTCAGAAATTCAGATTCCAATGCAAGGTCTACGAACGACGTATAAGTCTAATTTATTTGGAGCAAAGCAAACTGACACTATATTAATTATCCTTGCGGGTTCCTTCAGCCCATTATCCATGGTCGCTACCCAGACTCGATGGTCTATTCTTTAAAAAAAGGTTGCAAAAAGTCTGTTGTAACTTCATATACCCAGTATAAAGTTGGTATGCTTGCTGTTTAAGATATAGCGCCCTCATACTTAGATTTACCATCTAAGTATTTGGAGCCTACCATCACTTTTTTCTCCAGCATCACGTGCAGAGCTCCACGAAGGAGACGAATCCTACAGAGCCGCTTCATGTACAGAACAAAACATGAACGAGCGAGGAATAATGGTCCACCCTTGCAGGCGACGAATTACCCAACCATGATACGAACCACAATGGCATACAGAGAGAATAACAAGTTGTGGAATTGGTGGGATTTGTTGGTCTCCAATATCTCACTATACAAAAACTTTTGTACTCCAAGTAAGATCAATGCCACAATTGCAACCAGTCTTAGCTGCTTCATGTATCCACATATATCTTGAACATTGCCTAGAGCTAGTCATGCTATTTCCATGTCTAGAACTCTTCGGGTGTAAGTTTTAGTGTGAGTTTGGTCATCTCGTTAGTATGCAATTACTCTTTCTAATGTACAAGTGTGATCAACTGTACTTGGTCGCAATGAAAATAGTATGTGGAAACAGTTGTGAAAAAACACAACTACACAGATCATGTTGAAAGTCAACCTATAAAATATCAAGAAACTGTTTCATGTCAACCTCGTTTTTGCATACTTACAGCTGGAGAGAAAGAATCGTGTTTGCAAACTGCAAAAAGAGGACAACCTTTGCCTTCCTTGCCATGCCTCCTTTTAATAAGCACACACAAAATATCTTTGTCCACAACACTTCAGTAATTATTCCGGTTTGCCGAATTTTACAAGAAATGTTTTTAGACATTACCTTGGCATGATTTTGTTTGTAAATATGAAAAATGTGCAGGTACACACGGTTCGAAAATAGGTTAGCTATAGCAGGCTAGGTCTAGACGTCTTGGACGCTGCTAACGGTTAGCATTGTAGTCCCAAATAGCTCCCGTAAAGGCTTACAAGTAGTGATAGCTCCACCATTCAATTTAGGCTACTCCCTCCGATCCATATTAATTGACTCAGATTTGTCTACATTCAGATGTATCTAGACATATTTTAATACTAGATACATCCGAATCTAGAAAAACTTGAGTCAATTAATTTGGATCGGAGGGAGTATTTATTATCCACGCTAATATGTTTTCTAAAATATTTTTATTACAAGTAACAATTACTTCCATTAAAAGGTTCGCTCTGATGAGAAAAATTATCAATACATAGTTCATTTTAACTTTTTGCATACCTCTGGATCCATATTTCTTAGTGATTATGTACTTCATGTGAAGAAAAATAGTGTTTTGCTTAATCATGTGAGCATGCTTTTATCTATGCTCTTGCCTTGTTCATATTACCTCCGTTTCAAAGTTTAAGGCTTTTTTTTGAAAAGTCAAGCTACGGAAAAATTGACCAACTATTTAGACAAAAACATCAAGAACTATGATATTATATTGATACCATGTAAAAATATATTTAATGATGTATCAATGGGTATGGATTTCGTATTATAAATATTAATGTTTTTTCTAAAAACTTGGTCGAACTTTACGTAGTTTGACCGTTGGAAAAAAGATAAGCCTTAAGCTTCGAAACAGAGGTAGTACAATTTTATATTAAGTAGTATCTGACTTCAAAACAATATTCGGCAAAGCTTTGATGGAAGATCAAACATTTTCCTCGCTCCGTGAAAATACAGATTAGCTGCTACCTCTTCCAACATAAGTCTGCATTGTTTGCGTTACCTTCACCTTCTTACCATCCCGGTTCCGGTTCCGGAGGGAGCCAACTGGCAAAGCCATATATACCCCTATAAATCACAAACGGTGTCAACATGCAGGGGCCTTTCACGATAGAAGGATGGAGGCATAATCCCGGAGGCTACTGCCGAGACCGGCTATTCATTCGGGGCACCAACCGTGCGATTTGGCATAGCGCCCGGTTGATTCATGTTGCCACGCCACACAGTGTGATTTACTAGCGCTCCAGACCATGTATCCGGTTGTGCCCTAGGTCATGACCGGTGGATGGGAGGTGTTGACGGCGCAGCTATCTAAGGGGTGCCCTGGTCATGATCTACTTGATGCGATATCAAGTTGATGACAGTTACGTGTCAGACATGTTGGTTGGGTGATGTGTCGTGGAAGTAGATGCATATGTAATTAAGCATTAAGGCAATCATAAAAGTTCGGGAAGAGAAGTCGAGCTAACCAACTAGGATCTAGATTAACGTTGACGCTAGCTTCGATCCTAAAAGGCTAGCGGGTGGCCTCGACGCGGTGATCAAGGATGATGCAGGTCGGTACATGGCGGCATGTAATGAAAAGGTACATCATGTTATTGATGCTAATACAATGGAGGCTATAGCAATTTTAAGAGGCATTGCGTTGGCAAACTAGATAGGATGCTCCAAGATTTTTATACAGTCTGATTGCTTGCAAGTCATTGAAACGCTACAACTGGAGATTTCCTGTCTACTGCTGCAGCGGCTCTTTTCGGCGACATCTATATTCAAGCTTCTACTTTTTCGGTTTGTGAGTTTAGTCATTGTACTGAGGAAGCAAACTGTGTTGCCGATTTATTATCGAGAGAGATGGAATCACTTCCGAATGTTTGGGTAAATGATCCACCCAGCTTTTTAGTTTCCCTTTTGATTGACGATGTATCCACTTTGATTCTGTTTTCCTCGGAATGAAACTAGGATTTGGATGTGAGCGATTTCCTTGATGGGTCCTGCTTCTCCTCATGAGTAGCCCAACCTCGCCTCATCCTTGATGGGCTCGAGTGGTACAGCGTCCGCCGAGTGACTCCTACCTCACGCACAGGTTACAACGGGCCTTTCTTCCAGGCCATGTAGAATGCGCTGGGCACGGTAGTTATTACTGTTTGAATTCTCAAAAGAAAAAGGAGAAGTAGATGATGACCAAAAAAAATATAGTCCAGGTGACTTAAAAAAGATCAGAATATTGAAACAAGTAACATAAAGTATTTGAATACAACCTCGTTGGTTTCAGAAATTCTCAACTACATTTTTCACATGAATATCAGAAAAGTCTGAGTGTTTTCCGAAGCTTGGTCAAGATATGCAAGGTTTCATAGACACTCCTCAACCATCATGTGTTCCGGATACGTTCCAACAAGCTTCTCATCAGGATCCAAGCGAAACTGAAGCACTCATATGAAGCTTATATACACAAAAATGTCATGTGTTTGGAGTTGGTCTTGTTTTAAAAATTCTGTCAATTGGAAGAGGATCCTAAATCGTGTATCTTGTTCAGAACAGGTGTGAGCAAATCCGAACAGTAAATCCTATCAAGTGGCCACAAGTCTTGTCTAATTTCTGGCCATCATATGGATGCAATTGAGTTAGCCAGCACAGATTCAGCCAACCACAGAGACAGGGCAGTTCCGTCAACCAGAACCGATGCAGAAAGGTTTTGAGACGAACAGCAGATAACATATATCCCATGCTAGTAATTATCAATCCATTACTCAGAGATAGCATAACCAGAAAGTAGTGAATCCTTTGAGCCGTCTAGTATCAAGTAATTTCTTCAGAGCAAACATAAAAGAAATACAGTGCAGGCGTCTTAAACTGGGAGTACATCCGTCACAACCATGATGTGAATCGATATTTAAGCAAGCAGGAACTGGAAAATGGTTCCAGTATTCAGGGAGACATGCTTCCTCTGGGTGAGCCTGAGCCGCCACGGCCATCACCATTGCCCCTGGGACTAGGGCTGCCACCATCGCCATTGCCCCTGGGACTAGTGGGGCTACCATTGTCGCCCCTCGGACTTGGGCTGGGACTGCCCCTAGCAGGTCTGGGACTGGCATTATTAGCAGGACTGGGACTGCCCTTTATAGCAGGACTGAGACTGCTCTTGTTAGTAGGACTCCTGCTGCCGCCTTTGCCCCTGGGACTCGGACTGCGCCCATTGGCCACAGGGCTACGGTAGCCATCAGAAGGGCTCCTGCTCACCCCCCTGCCCCTAGGGCTATCAACATTATCCTTTGCTTCTGGAGAGAGAGACCGCCTGGGGCTCCGACTGCGATCAGGTGTGGGGCTGCGATCCATTTCCTTTGCTGGGGAGAGTGATCTCCTGGGGCTCCTGCTATAGCTACGGCTCCTTGATCTCACATCACGCTCCCGGCGGCGCCCTCTAGGAGATTCAGATATGGATCTGGACCTAGATCGGCTGGTTAGGAGGAAAATGATGTTATAAGAAATATGGATGATGAAACAGAATATCAAACAGCTAATGAGTAACAGGTGGCTGCTCAGCATACCTGTAACTCCTGCTTCTGCTTCTGCTGTAGCTCCGACTGCGGGCGCGTCCACGGCGTGGAGATGGAGACCGTGAATAACTTCTCTCACGCCTAAAAGAACATAATTCATTACAAAAATATCAAATAAAAACACCAAGTACTAAGATACAGCAAAACTTTGATGCCATTTAGAACATTGCAATCAAGAACAAAGTTATCAATCAATACCTGAAACTTCTCGGGCTATTCTGGCAGTTTCTTTCTATATGGCCCCTTTCTCCACAGCGGTAGCATTTGTTCTTCCAGTCACCAGCCTTGCAGTCTCTGGCCCAGTGACCATCAATACCACAATTAAAACAACGGCCTGTTCCTGGAGCAGGACCTCTTCCCATATATTCACGTTCACGTGAACCACCTGACCCGCGAGGAATCTGAAACACAAAACTAGTTTCAAGAGACAGCAAAACAAGTTTCTAGTAGCTTCATATAGAAGCTAGGAAAAAGACTGCCATCACTCTACCAATAGTGTGAAACATAATTGACAACTTACCCCTTTAGCAAACTCAACAATAATCCGGCTCCCATCAACATCCCTTCCAT
Source organism: Avena eriantha (assembly GCA_910589775.1). Lineage (NCBI taxonomy): Eukaryota > Viridiplantae > Streptophyta > Magnoliopsida > Poales > Poaceae > Avena > Avena eriantha. The sequence continues at coordinate 419,780,390 of OU342740.1, forward strand.
CTAGATTGTATCGTGCATCATCAGCATCACGAGGATCACTGTATTCCTGTTAGGCAATTGCCAAGGGACAAAAAGCAGCAGACCTCATATGTGAACAAAATAGATCTCATACATCTACAAGTATGATAATAACTTCTAATAGAATAGCAAGCTTGAAGGGAGGGAAATTCACATACGATAAAAGCATAGTCGCGCTTCAACTCCACTTCCCGTATTCTGCGCAAACGGTTGCCAAACACAGTAAGCCATCATGACTTAAGTACTCAAATTCATCACCATCTTGCAATTTCCACTAAAACAGTCAATAACATTACACCTAGCACCAAGGGCACCCTTCACCAAAGTCCTCCATAAACTTTGGAACAATGGCCACCAAATCCACCAAGGGCACCCTTCCACCACATACCTTCCGGATTGTGTTAAAAACCGAAAAACCTTCAACAAGGATCATTCAAGTTAAACACACAAGACCTGAGAGTCAAGCATCTACAGCATACAGATGAAATAACAGAAAACACCTAGTTTGGAGAGACTAACGAACCCAACAACAGCTATGAACCGAAAAACCTTCAATAATACCATTCAAATTAAACACACAGGATCTGGTAGTCCAACTTCCACAATAAACATGCAGAAATAACAGAAAACACCAACCACTAGCTAGAAAAGACTCATAATGAAGCCCCAGAGGTAGGAAAGAGCCCTTAAATAGTGATTTACTCTACCTAACAGAAGACCTTACAGTTCAGAAAGGTCACAGCTCAAGAAAAACTTGTTTATTCAACCAAACTTAACTACCGTAAGTACTGATAATGACAATAGTTCATTCAAGAAACAAACAACACCTTTTATTCAACCAAACTTAACTACACTAATTACTGATAATGTCCATTGTCCATAATAAGCAATAGTCTAATAATGGTTATTCACAACCTTAACAAAGAAAGCACATTTTGAATGCATGCAGAGGCATCATCAAAACTTCAAAGCTTGTCAAAAAATCTGTTACATCAGAGAACTTTGACAAACTGTTAATGTTCAAAGTAATGACATTACCTTCCATATCTGCTGAAAAGATATTCTAGATCACGCGAACGAGTGCGAGAGGCCAGTCTACCAACATACAAGCGTGTGCTTCCATAACGATCGTCATAGCGAGGCATCTCCTGAAAATAAGATAACACTCCATCAGCCCTTTTACAACGTGAATTAACGTAACATGCGTAAAACTAAGAACACACATAACATGGTAAAGACTACTCAGAGATATTATTTCCACCTTGTTTATACAATAATAAATTGCGTTGCACGTTATGCAGCTTGAATATACTAAAAAGGGTTATTTTTCTATTTGACAAAGAACAGCTAAAATAATAGGCACATCAAGACAGGTGCGGTTCAATCAATTTAAAGGAGCTTGAAGGTACTGGTTGTGAAGAGCATCGTGATCAAGTTCAAACGAGACAAGCAACAAAGAGATTAGATGAGCCTAATAGCAGAGCAATTACATCAGGCCTTTTAACCGTCAGACACTAACTGATGAATTCTACCCACTCCTCTCCACACGATTCAGCAGAACTGATCAAATCCAACATAAAGTAAGACAGGTAACATCTGCATATATCTTCCAAGTAAAACTTGAAAGTGCCATCCCATAAGAGAAAAACAAAATGCAGCCCCCATTACTCAGACCATCTAAACAATTAGGCACCAGCTATCGACTCTTCCCTCGGCAAGATATACCGTAGAAAGTATTTACATATAGCTAAGGTTATGTGACCAAGAGTGTATCTTTTTTACTTATCCTTTTCCTGACTCCCTTCAACAAATATATCAGGCCATCTAAACTATGGGCACTAACTACCGACTCTTCCCTCGGCAAGATATACAGTAGAAAGTATTTCCATAGCCAAGATTATACGACCAAGAGTATATCTTTTTCACTTGTCCATTTTCTGACTCCCTTCAACAAATACATCAGACCACCAAACTATTACGAACTACCCACTCTTCTCTGACACAAATTAACAGAAGCACAACAAATCGCATCAACTCTAAAGCTTGGGGGCTACCCTGATCCCAAATGCCAAACATAGAAATCCAATCACGGCAAGAGCAGTAGTGTATTTTCAGATACACCAATTCACGGATTCGGGAGTTACCAAACGATGAACTTAGGAAGCTAGGGCTTAGCACTAGTAAGTTTCAGGTTGGTGGTTACAACCTGAAACTGATCGGCACGGATCTTAATTTCAAACTCGTCCCAACAAATCCTCCCTGTCCTCGGAACAGAACAGATCACCCGCGAGGAAAGGCAGAGAGCCGTACGTACGCGAACCACCACCAATTCCCCAACAAATCAGCGCACGACGCACCAAAACTACTACCCGTTCGGTTCTCTCCGGAACGTGATCCAACTAGATCCGGCCGAAATTCGAAAAGCCCCCGGCCGGAACTCGGAAAACCGCTCGCGGATCGGCGCGTGGAACCTACAGACCCCGCCTCCAGGCGGCGCGCCGAAACGCCGTGACGCCAAGACGATCGCGCGGGGTCGGATGAAGGAACGAACGGTAGCGAAGATGAAAGGTGAGGAGAATGGGAGGATCTCGAACCTTGAGGAGGAGGAGGAGGAGGAGGAGGAGGAGTCGGCCGGCGCAGAACCCTAGGTTGGACGGAGTGGACGCGGCGTCGGGCCGGGAGATAAGAGGGGGACAGGAGAGAGTTCGCGAAACCAGTAGAAGCGGTGCGGTGGCCGGTTGGGGAGGAGAGATTTAAGCGGCGGCACGGGCGTAGATGGACGGACCGGATCTGCGACGTGTGTCCCTCCCGAACGCGCCCTCACTCCAGTACGTCTCCGTGGTGGGCTCGCGAGCGGGTGATGGACTGGTGGGTAGGGCACGGGTGGTGGACTGGTGGGCAGGGCCAGCGGTGTGTCCGCGCTGCTCCGTTCCCTGCTAATTTTTTTAAAATAATATATTTTTAATCAATTTCACGAATAATGCCGAAATTGTTAATTTTAAAAACCAGTGTGATCTCGGGGTTTGAACTTCCGACAAGAACCTTTCGAGAGTTAAACTCCCGACCAGTTGGTCGGAGGCAGACGCAGTGTGATGTTTATCGAGTGCTTGTCGGTGGCTTGTTGGTGGTTCAAACACCGACGACTGCTACGGTGCTGCTCGGTGTTTGAGACTCCGAGGCCACGCTAGTTTTTGAAATTAACAATTCCGTGCATTATTCGTGAAATTGGTTAAATAATTCGTATTATTTTAGAAAATAGCATGTTCATGTACGGGATCGAGGCCGTGGTTTCATAGGTAATTTAAAACAAAAAATAACTTAAAAAGTCGAACAAATTCATATAATAAACCTTTGGCAAAAAAATCACGGTACCTAACCCTTTTCTGCAACTCCAGCCATCACGGCGTTGCACGCACGCCTGCAACTCCATGCGTGACGGCGTCGCAGCTTTGCCACGCTGGCACGGTGGGTCCTGGCCCGCATGTGCGGCACCACGGTGCAAGGCGTCGCAGGTACCTCTGCATCACCAGGCCTGATGGTGTTGCAACCCTGCCACTCTAGCGCCGTGGGTCCCGGCCTTGCAAGTGGGGCGCCGCATGCGAGCCTACAGCGTCGCAGTGGATGGCGCCACACGGCGACCACCACTTAGCCGCGCTGGGCCTCCCCAACCCGATCCAACCCTAACTTCTTTCCCAGATTTTAGCTCGAACAAGGAGGAGGCGCCGGCAAGGTGGTTGTTCTCTCTCTCCTCCTCTAATCTCCACCAAAAGGCACACTTTTGAAAGGAAACTTAGGAATTTCTTCCCCAATCGCTTCCCCAGGCACTCTCCTCCATTTCATCCAAAAATTTCAAGTTATTTGTCCCTAATTTGCAAAATTCGTCTAAACCCTAAATCCCATTGGATTTGTAAATTTATATGGAACAATGGCATGTTAGGTTGGTATATATAGTGTGCAGTGTCGACCAGTTGACCGTATGGATGAACGGGAGCAGTCCTAGCGCTTGGATGTGCACTGTATACCGCTCATAGTATGGCATCATCTCTGAGAAAATATCAGTGATACCTCAGTCGTAGGGGAAGAAGAGGCTATACACATACAAGTTTGGTTATAATATGTCCAGTAAAATTAGAGCAACATTATATGGAATAGTGGGTTTATTTTTATTGCCTTAATCTGCTCGTCCATCAAGTAGCCACGACGACGAAGATCATAGTCCAGCTCAAGAAGCGCCATACCTTCGACAAACCTGGTTGGTACATGGGTTTCTTTCTCTTCTGATTATGTCATCCTAGATAATTAAAAAAGATAATACATACAAATATATGAGCATATTATAAACCACCTAATAATAAGAACAAATCATAATATGAATAAAGTTCTCGGTGGCCATGGGCATCTCTATGTGAGAAAATTTTATAGAATCTTTCTTTCTATGTGGGCATCTCTATGTGAGCAAAAATTATAAACCTTTCTTTCTATGTGAGCATCTCTATGTGAGCAAATTTTACAAACCTTTCTTTCTATGTGGGTATCTCTATCTGACCAAAGTTCCAATATTTATGAATAAAAAATTCAAACTAACAAGTACATGAGGAATTACTATATCAAGTATATGAAGGATTGCTATATCAGCAAACTCTAGTATGAAGGTTTACTACACTAACATATTCGAACTAACATGTATATGAAGGATTACTATACCAACAAATCCTAATATGAAGGCTTACTATACCTACAAATTCAAATGAACAAGTATACGAAGGATTAATATACCAATCCTAACTCTAGATATCAATCAAACATGTCATTTCTCCATACAAATTTACAAATTCAATGGGATTTAGGGTTTGGACGAATTTTGCAAATAAGAGACAAATATTGAAATTTTCGGATAAACTAGAGGGATGTGGAGGAGAGTGCTTTTGGGAAGGGATTGCGGAAGAAATCCCGTACCTTTTCCTTAAGATCTTGGCCTTTTGGTGAATATTGGAGAGGGAGAGGAGAGTGCAGCCGCCACCGCCATGGGGTTGGGAAGAAATCTGGGAAAGAAGTTAGGGTTGGGTCGGGTTGGGGAGGCCCAGCACGGCTAAGTGGTGGTCATTGTGCGGTGCCATCCACTGAGGCGCCGTCCCCGCTAGCGCCACACTTACGAGGTTGGGACCCATGGTGCCAGCATGGCAGGTTTGCAACGCCATCAGGCCTGGCGGTGCAGAGGTACATGCGGCGCCTTGCACCGTGGCGCCGCACATGCAGGCCAGGACCCACCACACCAGCGTGGCAAAGCTGCGGCACCGTCACGCACGGAGTTGCAAGCGTGCGTGCAACACCGTGCGGGCGGAAGTTACAGAAAAGGGTTAGACACCATGCATTTTTTGCTTGAAGGTTTATTATTTGAATTTGTTCGACTTTTGGGTTTTTTTTGTTTAAATTGCGGTTTCATACCCACTCTGTTTCATAACAAGTGACTTCAAAAAGTGGAAATTGAAATATATTTTTAAAACCAGCCATACTATGGATGTCAAGCAAAAGTGTTGAATTTTTCATTTATGGCATGTGCTGTATTTTAGCATGTCACAAAAATCTAATGGTACCTGGTCCAGACACAATCGGATTGTGTGTTTTGGAAAACATCATAAAATAACGACATCCGTAGCAAAAATTTCTCTATTTTGTATGAAGGAATACAACAATATAAGGCTCCTTTCATTATAGAATTTCTAAAATAAATTGATGGACATGTGTGTTTCGCACACTGCCTGACTGGCATTGTTACCCAGTGTTGCATTTACGGTACATCTGTGAGCTTTTGATATGGGTTGAACCCCGTATAATACTTTCATCTCTTTAGCTCTGGGGCACAAGTTGATGTAAAAAACCAGCAAGCGGTCTACCCAGTAATGGCATGTTATAACACGATGTGGAAGGGCTAGTTACTGTTGGCTATGAATGGAGTGGCCACAGCTCCTACAGTGTACCACCCCGAGAGAGCCCGCCCGCGAGTTGCTCGTGTAGGTAACTGATGACCCACAAGTATAGGAGGTGTATCGCAGTATTTTCGATAAGTAAGAGTGTCGAACCCAACGAGGAGCAGAAGGTGCTGGCTAGTGGTATGGATCAGGAATTCTCTGCAAATACTTAGCAAACGGATTTTTAGGGGTTTTCGATAAAGCAAGTAAACAAAGTACGAGTAAATAAAAGACAGTAGGAATAAATGCAGCAAGTGCCCAAACCTTTATGCAGCAAAGGACAAGTCGGTTGTATTTCTATAGATGACCAAACTTTCTTGAGGACACATGGGAAGACTGTCAAGTGCTTTCGCTTCATATAGTCGATTAATCTTCTCTAGCTTGCTAAGTGTTGTGTGGGTGAACCTATCTAATGTACTGTCCCATCCAAGACTTAATACATACTTGTGATTAAACCCCCTTGCAAACATCCGTAAGTACAAGAAAATAATTAAGGTAGAAACCTAACCACAACTTTAAACTCTAAGACCCTTACGTCCCTTGTGCAATGGTTTCCTAACGGGGGTTCAGGTTTCTGTCACTCCGGCAACCCCTACGATTAGTAGCCAAATACACAATGCATTCCCCTAGGCCCATATAGGTGAAGTGTCATGTAGTCGACGTTCACATGACACCACTAGAAGAAGTACACCACAACTTAAATAACAATCTATTGAATCTTTCTCAACGCAACTCCACTACTAACAACAAGACTTCTCCCATGTCCTCAAGAACAAAACGAACTACTCACAAGACATCATATGGATCATGATCAGAGATGGAATAATGATGTATAACAATCTAAACATAAACAGTAATTCAATGGTTCACTCAATAGCATCAACTACAAAGAGTAATCAACACCGGGAAAGTTTCCCCTATGAACTATGGCAAGATTCAACGCAATTGTTACAGCAATATGGAGATGGTGATGAGGGTGCTGATGGTGATGATGGTGGTGATGATGATGATGATACCGATGAAGTCCAGCTTGATGGTGGTGTTGATGGCGACGATCTCCCCTCTCCGGGAAGGAATTCTCCCGGCAGAAATCTGTATGCCGAAGAGATCTTTCTCTCTCATTGTTTTCCGCCTCGTAGAGGCGGCGGAATCTTTCTGTGGTCGCTCCCCGAGTCTTAGGGTTTTGGGAGGAAGATATACGCCAGAGGGGAGAGGCTGGAGTGGGCCAGGGTGGCCACACCACTCCCTGGCGCGGCCTAGGCCTGCCCGCGCCATGGGGTGGTGTGGGCCCCCTGTGGCCCACCTCCACTCCATCTTCTGGCATCTTGAGTCTTCTGGAAAAATAGAATTTTCCGTATATTTTCCCGGATTTTCTGATCTTCGCGAATTTTGCCTCCAAACATCACCTTTTCCATCAGAATCTTGACTGCAGCGGCCCATGCTCCAAAAGTCATCAACCATGCAAAAACAGATGAAATAACATAAGTATCACCTCTCAATACGAAATATATCAATAAATAATAGTGAATTAAGACATAGAATAGTGATGCAAAATGGACGTATCAACTCCCCCCAAGCTTAGATTTCGCTTGTCCCCAAGCGAAACTGAGCTCAATAAACATGACCTCAAGTTTATGGAGTGAAGAGTCGATAAAAGAATACAGACAAGAAGCATCACATTCATCAAATACATAGATCATAATAGAAGACAACTCACTATTATACAACTCAACTTGCAATGAGTAAAGGAAACACAATAAAGATACATAAAGTGAATCATAATTGGTAATGGCAAACTTAGCTCTTGGTCGAAGAATAGTTGATAATTTGCTGGAGTTCACAATTAGCTGGTTTTTCAACGAAAGCTTTCAAAGTAGTAAACAACAAGATAAGAGCAATGTGCAAAACAAGGAACATAAGAAACATGAATGCATAAATCATCGTATGAATGAATGAAACACATCAACTCAAAATACTTGCCGAGATAGAAGGGAATAGGTTTACTGACTCAACTACAAAGTAAAAGAAAGGGCCCTTCAAAGAGGGAAGCAGGGATTACAAGTCTCATAAAGAGCTCCCAAAAATTATGATACTTACTAGCTTTCAGCTCTCATTGCCCCTATCATATGCATCTTTAGGTGATTAAGATTAAAGTGATACAACTTAGAGGATATGTTTGACAAGTTATAAGTTGAAATCTCAAGCTCCTTACTTATGAGTACCGATCCTCATGCTACTCAACTTCAGCCACGAGCAAGCTCTTGTCATTGTAAATACATGTGTATCATCGAGAACCGCCAACGGGGTACCCCTTGCACATGACACAGGAGTTATCCCATAATCAAAATGACAAGGCAAGCAGACAGTGAGCATCTCAGCGATCTTTTTATTTGCTATTTGTATAGGTTTTTATTGAGGATGCTTCATAGAATGCTCACTATAGTTATGCTGCAAGTTTCCACCATGATTAGGCATGGCTTAGGCTAGCGGCCCAGGCGTTTCTCTAACACACATATAAACTCCATGATCTTACAAGTTCCACTTTTATTTCACACCGTCGGGATCCATAAGCAAAAGAACATGATATCAGCTAGGTACAAGTACCAATGAAGTGTTGAAAGCGGTCCCCATGATACATGGTTCGGCTAACTTCAACTCATAAAGCGTAAGCATATACGCAACAAAGAAGGACCCAATGGTTCAAGTTTATTAAATGCAAGAAAGTAAAGTGTGCCATCAAGTTCGTGAGAGCTTTAATCACTAAATTTCACATAACAAGTTTAATTTGGGAGGTAGATAAAACAAGAATTTACTTGGAATAGCAATAATGCTACTAGGTAGGTATGGTGGACACAAATGGCGAAGGTTTTGGTTTAAAGGAGGCGGATGCACGAGAAGAATACCCTCTCAGTACATGTTTTTGGCTAGCAAGGCTGGGTAGCAAGTATAAGAGTTGAAGGAAATAAACAAACATACAAATGGTAAAGACAAACATGCAATCTTCCTTGGAAGCACAAAAGATCTTAACTAGAGAAAACTAGACTTATGAGCAAATCAAGAAAGAAAGATGATGAAATTATTTTCCTCTAGAGTACTTCTATCTTTTTATTTTCAACTCTCAAAAAGGATGTTGCTACTGACCGAGCCAGGTTTGCTAATACCAACTGAATTAACTCAATGTTCCCAAAGTGTTACCAATACTAACAACAAGATCAATCATATAACCACGAATTGAAAACTATCGTAAGCTATGCAAAAGAGTGAATGATTGAACTTCTCATTAGTACTCCATAATGGAAACTCACACCAAGGGATACAAATCTAACGAGAGAGGGGACACTTCCATAATGCAAACCATACTACAAAATAACTCCTCTATTCATGATATGACTCTACTAACAAGGTAAAAAGATAGAAGATAGTGATATGATACCGCGGCACTCCCCCAAGCTTGGAACAAACCAAGGGGATGCCAAACCTGATGACGAATTACTCCTTATGTGGTGGTGGTATCTTCTCATCTTCGTCCGTCTTCCAAGGTAAAGGCTTCCCATCAACAAAGGACATCGTGGTTTCCAACATCCTAAAACTTGCAGCAGCACTTATGCGTTTAAATCTCGCCTCATACTCACACTTTTGATTTTGAACGTCACAGAACTGTGCTTGCAGTTCATTGGTTGTTTGGCGGAGTGAAAAGACTTCATCTTTGAGTTCATAAGTCTCCTTTTGGTGCTCGGCGATGAGTTTGGAACAAATCTTATGGATGATGTCCACTTCGCGCTCTGCCATCTTCCTGTACCTAAAGACTTCTTGCTCCAATGCTTCCATCCTGTCCTCCAGATTTCCTTCACCTTTAGGGCCTTGAACCTCCTTAATCCGGACCTCTCCACCTTCGAGCAACAACTCCTTAGGATGAATCTTCAATTCTCTCATATATGGGTTGATGATATCTTCTAAGGGATCTCCCTTGGATGTTCCAGGGGAAGACATTGTGGCTCCAAATCTGAGATTACACCTGGCAGAAATAGATCGAAACAAAAACACAACGAAAACACGATATACGAACCTCGGAAGATCCGGGGGGTTATATATTACGAAGTTTCATATCAAAAGGAAGGTACTGGGAGAAAACGAGTCGGAGGCGGAGTCCTGGGTGGCCTCACCACCTGGTGGCGCGGCCAAGGGTGGGCCCACGCCATGGGGTGGTGTGGGCCACCCTGGCTCCGGTTCCGTCCCTTTTTCGCTTCATAACTTTCCTTATTGACTGAAAACTGCAAAAATATAGTTTGATTGTATTTTCACGGAACTTTTCTTACCAGAACTGCTACCTAGTTGGAAACAGACTCTGCATGTCTCCGAATTTGGTATTGAGTGGATCCTTCCGGAGTCATCACTTGAATATCATCGATATCTTCATCTTCATATACTTATTACTCGAGTCATAAAACCTTTCTCTTCCTTGTTACACCATTATCTCCACTTCCTGGAAATTTCTTTCACACAAAACTTCACACAGTTCTTATTAGCAACATTAGTATAAGTGGAGTGATAAAACCTTTTGAGTCCAACTTCGACTGAAACCATCAAAACAAAAGTTACTGTAGCAACTCCTTTCAAAAACCCAAAAAGAATTCAAAAAGGAAATCGAATAAAGAAGCAAATGCAAGATTGGCAAAATCTGTCAAAACAGACCAGCAGGTAAAGATCAATTTTTTCGAAACTCTTCTGTTGCTCAAATCAAAAAGTGCAAAACTAACGAAAGTTAAATAACAACCTGGGACAGAAGCACAAAAAATTACAGCTCAATCCGATATACAGAGATCTCTCACGAATTTTTACGGTGAAGCACAAAAATCTGTTTCGGGACAGCAACTTCCCCAAATCTTACTTCTCTCTCATTAGAGGTTGATCTTGACACAAAAACCAAACAAAACAGATAAGGAGCGGTTATTACTAAAGTAATAACTTCCAAGACTCAAAGAAACAAAAACAAATTGAAAGAAAAAACAAATTGGGTTGTCTCCCATAAAGCTCTTTCTATGGGCATGATAATTTTGAAGAAGCTCTCATAGGGATATGATTTGAAGTGAAAGAGAACATTAAGAAGCAAAAACACACGCACATTTAAGTCTAACCCACTTCCTATGCAAGTGAATTTTATAAACAAACAAGTTATTGGAACCAAAGGCAACTTGCATAAGAAGGCAAAAGAAGTGCAACATAAAAACTTTCAGCATAAAACGAGGAAACTTGATATTATTGAGATGCACAAGAACACTTTTCTCTCTCTCATAATAGCTTTCAGTATCATGCATAAACTTAACAATATAGCTATCACAAGGACTATCATAGCAATGATCACTTATTCTAACAGAAAACACAGGAATATTAGCTCTCATAACACTACTATGCGAAACAATATTAGAGGTATCCTTACAAAGGATAGTGTGTCTCTCTTTTTCATATTTAGCAACAAAGTCTTTCACATTTGCTACAATAGGTTCATTAATCATTTGTTTATCAGGTTCAGCATCCCTACTCATACTTTCATTAACCATACTAGCTATCATAGAATGCTCCTTTACCTTAACTAGGAAAGGCATTTTCTCAATATAAGGTTTAGGTAAAACATGACTAGCAGTATAAACTTCAGTATTTCTTGGAGGAACACTCTTAGAAATATCTTTATAAGGTTCATGACACTTATTCCACTTCTTTTTAGGCACTTCAATATAAGAAGCAAAAGCCTTAAAATAAGAAGCAATAGCTTGAGAGTCTAGACCATAAGCATTTTTAATATTTTGAAAGTCATCAGTTCCCATAAAAGATTCAATGCATTCATAATCATATTTTATACCTGACGTTCTACCTTTGTCGTTCTCCCAAGCTTCAGCATTGTCTTGAATACGGTCCAGAAGGTCCCATTTAACTTCTTCTTCCATGCGAGTGAATGATCCAGCACAAGAAGCATCCAATAAATCCTTGTCATGTAGAGGGAGCCTTGCATAAAAGTTATTGATAATAATATTGTTGGGGAGCTCATGAATGGAACATTTGAGCATTAGTAACTTCAATCTCCCCCAAGCTTGAGCAGTACTCTCTCCATCAAGAGGCCAAAATTTGTATATTTGATTCCGATCTTTATGAATTTCAGTAGGAGGATAAAACTTTGAATAAAAGAGAGGCACTATTTCCTCCCATTCCAGAGCTTGACCATTCTTCAGCAGCTTATACCATTCCTCAGCTCTTCCTTTCAGTGATAATGAGAATAACTTCTTCTTAACTTGATCTATAGTAATACCTGCACACTTGAACAACCCGCATAATTCGTGTATAAAGAGTAAATGTTCACCAGGATGGACAGTTCCATCCCCAACATAGTAGTTATCCATAACACGATTAATAATTCTTGTAGGTATTTTGAAAACATCTTTCTCAGCAGGTGGTGGCTTATCTACAACCTTAGCAATGGTAGTAGCATTACCAAATAAGAAACTCAGCGAATTATCCATAACGAAAATAAAGCAACTAGCAGAAGTAAACAATACCCACAGTAGAAGTTTCCTTTACCAGTTCCACTCTCCAATAGCGCTTCACTCCCTGGCAACGGCACCAGAAAATAGTCTTGATGACCCACAAGTATAGGGGGTGTATCGCAGTATTTTCGGTAAGTAAGAGTGTCGAACCCAACGAGGAGCAGAAGGTGCTGGCTAGTGGTATGGATCAGGAAATCTCTGCAAATACTTAGCAAACGGATTTTTAGGGGTTTTCGATAAAGCAAGTAAACAAAGTACGAGTAAATAAAAGACAGTAGGAATAAATTCAGCAAGTGGCCAAATCCTTTATGCAGCAAAGCACAAGCCGGTTGTATTTCTATAGATGACCAAACGTTCTCGAGGACACATGGGAAGACTGTCAAGTGCTTTCGCTTCATATAGTCGATTAATCTTCTCTAGCTTGCTAAGTGTTGTGTGGGTGAACCTGTGCTAATGTACCGTCCCATCTAAGACTTAATACATACTTGTGATTAAACCCCCTTGCAAACATCCGTAAGTACAAGAAAGTAATTAAGGTAGAAACCTAACCACAACTTTAAACTCTAAGACCCTTACGTCCCTTGTGCAATGGTTTCCTAACGGGGGTTCAGGTTTCTGTCACTCCGGCAACCCCTACGATTAGTAGCCAAATACACAATGCATTCCCCTAGGCCCATATAGGTGAAGTGTCATGTAGTCGACGTTCACATGACACCACTAGAAGAAGTACACCACAACTTAAATAACAATCTATTGAATCTTTCTCAACGCAACTCCACTACTAACAACAAGACTTCTCCCATGTCCACAAGAACAAAACCACAAGACATCATATGGATCATGATCAGAGATGGAATAATGATGTATAACAATCTAAACATAAACAATAATTCAATGGTTCACTCAATAGCATCAACTACAAAGAGTAATCAACACCGGGAAAGTTTCCCCTATGAACTATGGCAAGATTCAACGCAATTGTTACAGCAATATGGAGATGGTGATGAGGGTGCTGATGGTGATGATGGTGGTGATGATGATGATGATACCGATGAAGTCCAGCTTGATGGTGGTGTTGATGGCGACGATCTCCCCTCTCCGAGAAGGAATTCTCCCGGCAGAAATCTGTATGCTGAAGAGATCTTTCTCTCTCATTGTTTTCCGCCTCGTAGAGGCGGCGGAATCTTTCTGTGGTCGCTCCCCGAGTCTTAGGGTTTCGGGAGGAAGATATACGCCAGAGGGGAGAGGCTGGAGTGGGCCAGGGTGGCCACACCACTCCCTGGCGCGGCCTAGGCCTGCCCTTGCCATGGGGTGGTGTGGGCCCCCTGTGGCCCACCTCCACTCCATCTTCTGGCATCTTGAGTCTTCTGGAAAAATATAATTTTCCGTATATTTTCTCGGATTTTCTGATCTTCGCGAATCTTGCCTCCAAACAGCACCTTTTCCATCAGAATCCTGACTGCAGCGGCCCATGCTCCAAAAGTCATCAACCATGCAAAAACAGATGAAATAACATAAGTATCACCTCTCAATACGAAATATATCAATGAATAATAGTGAATTAAGACATAGAATAGTGATGCAAAATGGACGTATCAACTCCCCCAAAGCTTAGACTTCGCTTGTCCCCAAGCGAAACTGAGCTCAATAAACAGGACCTCAAGTTTATGGAGTGAAGAGTCGATAAAATAATACGGACAAGAAGCATCACATTCATCAAATACATAGATCAAAATAGAAGGCAACTCACTATTATACAACTCAACTTGTAATCTATAGATCTACCTTGCTACTCAAGTGCCGATTCCCATGATGAGGAGGGAGTAGTTCTTCCTCGAGGCTAAGGGTTCTACCGGTAGCTATGTGTCCATATCTCTCTCTCTCTCTATGCGTGATCATATTGTGATCATGAGCTTGTAATCTATAGATCTACCTTGCTACTCAAGTGCTTTATTAGATCTCTGCTCTCTCCATGTGTGTGAAAGTGACAGCGTGCTCACCATGGTGGCACTTAGGCTAGAGATTACAAATACTTGTTATGAGTTATATTTGGAGTTGGATGTCTTTATGAAATTGTGGTGTTTGTTGGACTCATCTAGTACTCAAGGTGACAGTGTGGGGTTTTCCATATGGGAAATATGGACTTTGAGGAGTGTTGTTATAGCCCTACCATCGATTAGAGTGTTCAATCGGAGAGTAGTTAAGAGTAGTATCATGAAGAAGAATATATTTATATGAGAGTGTTCACTAGTGAAAGTATGATCCCTAGGCCTTGTTTCTAAGCATTGATACACCGTTTGCAATTAGATCTGTTACATGTTTGCTTGCTTCCATCTTTATTTCAGTTTGACTTTAGTCTTTTCCACGCCATCGAGCTATTTTCTATCACCGTTACCACTTATAATTATCTATACCACTTGTATTTCACTATCTCTTCGCCGAACTAGTGCACCTATACACCTGACAAGTGTATTGGGTGTGTTGGGGACACAAGAGACTTCTTGTATCTTGATTGCAGGATTGCTTGAGAGGGAATACCTTTGACCACTTCCTCCCTGAGTTTGATAAACCTTGGGTGATCAACTTAAGGGAAAACTTGCTGTTTGATAACTGTCTACAAGAATAGAAGTGCGTAGACATCAAGCTATTTTCTGGCGCCGTTGCCGGGGAGGAAAGGTAAAAGGTATTCACACCGGAGGATTAAAGAAGAAGAACCTCCCACGTTAAACTCCTATTTTCTGGTGTGAGTACTCGAAGTTATTTCCTTTAGATTATGAAATTTTGTCTTTTTGTTTCTTTTTTTCACTAGTTAGGCTTAATGGAAAACAACAACAAAATTAGAGAGCTTTATAGTATGTATCTTGAGTTAGGACATGAAGTGTTTGCAGAGAAAATTAAAAAACCTATGGAACTTTATTTTCATGATAATAGCAATGTTGTTAGCATAAATTCTTTGGACACCATTATTGCTAATGCTATAGAAAAGTCTGAGCTTGGGGAAGCTAGTTTTTATGAAAATGATCTTTTTAGTTCCCCAGCTTTGGAAGATAGCTAGTCTATTGCTTATGATGATACTATGCCTCCAATACATGATGATTACAATGATGAGTATGATATTTTCAGTCCACCTACTATTGAGGAGGAAAGTAATTATGATTACAATATGCCTCCTATATTTGATGATTATGGTGATGAGAATAATAATGATAGCTATTTTGTTGAATTTGCTCCCACTACAATTAATATGAATGACTATGCTTATGTGGAGAGTATTAATTCTTTTATGCATGTGGCTCATGATAAGAATGTTTTATGTGATAGTTATATTGTTAATTCTATTCATGATGCTACTAAAAGTTATTATGAGAGAGGGAAACATGGTTTTATGTATCTCAACAATATTAAGTTTCCCCTCTTTATGTTGAAAGTTTTGAAATTGCACTTGTTTTGCTTTACTATGCTTATTGCTTTGTGCTTTCATTACTTGTTTCTTTACAAGATTCCTATGCATAGGAAGTGGGTTAGACTTAAATGTGTTTTGAATTTGCTTTTTGATGCTCTCTTTTACTTCAATTCATATTTGCTAGACTGACAACGACCATTTTGGTTGAGACCCTGAAGGGCGGGATGGCTCTGATACCAATTGTAACTACCTCGGTGAATTACGCTCTTAGTTACATGCCTGGATGAGCGAAAGTGGTTAAAATAGTACGGTGGTACCCGGGGCCACTCACGGTAGACCTTTCGGTCGTCCTAACCACTTTCAGAGCATCAGGACAAGAACGAGCGGCGTAATCAGCAAGCGAAGGGATCAACTACATACACAAGTGAGTATGTATGCAAGCCACATACAACAGTCCTCAGAGCCATTCCATCTAAAAGAAATAGAAAATATTGCAACGCCATACGGCAAGATTCAAATATCCTGGATAGAGATAATATTTTAGGATAGCTCCTCATACATCAAACATCAGAGTATCAGGCGGAAGCGGAAAACAAGATCCGAGTACGGATAAGAAGCAAATCGGCATAAGATGCCACATAAATAAACACATCCCGCCCACAGATCTCACGGATCCCCGTTTCCGGAATCTCTACACCGAGTGATCGTTGCCCACATCATCCGTCTCCTCCACCCAGTATCCTTCTTGTGAGTACACATGTTCATCTAAATCAAACAATTTATCGTGTGAGACCCTAGGGGTACTCAGTAAGTCTTTATGCCTCTAAAGGGGACACAACCTAGGGTGACGCAATTGCAGCAAAAGAGAGTAACTAACAAATCTATAGATACTCGCTAACCATCCGCCTAACCAATGATAGACGGATGTCCGTGAATTAAGAACAACAGTTATAACAGTATAATTAACAGATCCATCCTCCTCCTCGCTTACCAACGAGGAAGCAGACGAACAACCCCCATCCGTTGGCAGTTTTATTAACCATTCCATGAGTATTGCACTATTTACTAGTCAGGTACTTAGTCAATTTAAAATCGTTACGTTAGTTAGACTTGTCTATGATCGAGAAACTGTGCTCCAAGTCGTCCATAACCGCGGACACGACTTTCAGAAAGATTTACCCTGCAGGGGTGCACAAATAGCAACACACACTCGATCAACCTCGGAAAAACCAACTCAAAACCCAACGAGGCATTCACGACAAAGTGATCACAGGATTCAGAAATATTTCAGGGGGCCACCCCAATAAGCTACCCGCAACGAAGCTGGCCGGCTCTGAGACGGACCCAGGGTTTGCGACGACGGCTGTAAACGACTGGGAACCCGAAAATGTGACTGGGCTTGTCGCTACCGCGAGAACGTGGCGCGATCCAAAATAGTACAGGTGCTCCTCGCACAATCTTAAATAAAGCAGTAACATGGCATAAGTACATGATAGTAATAAAGCCCCAAACTAATTGTGGCCCCAAGAAATAAGAATAAATCAAGCTCTGGCTCAGGGGGTCCATAAGGCCTCCCGGATGTGGATAGTGCAAATAGTCAAGGAACAGGAATCAAGTACTCGGGGTCCTACGGGACACAAGTGAGCATGAAAACCCATATAGCAGATATTGCTCACCGGTGCCTCTTTCATTAGTTATCCCATTACTATTCAGGTTATGTGGTTTAGGTACCTCGTGATTCATCAGACACTCATATACCCTACACATGCTTTTCTACGACTCGCATGGCTCAAACAACTCCTATAGTAATGGCTCATGGGATGGAGGAACAAGCTTCAGTGGGGTTTTAAAGTAAAGGCTATGCAGTACTTGGGATTCACTTTAATGCAATCACGACTCAATGATGCAAGAATAAGATAGAGGCAATAGGTACTATATGTATGCAAGCATGTGGTAGTGCTTGCCTGGCAGCTCAGTTGAAGCGAGAGATGGATCTGGGTAGAACTCCTGTGATTCCTGGTAATTCTCCTGCTGGGCGTCTATTCGAAGAAGAACCAAACAAACAAGGGCCAACATAAATAAGGTGCACAAGCATATGAATTAAAATGCGACAAGCAAACAAGCATGCCATGATGAATGATGCTCAATTTACATGGCATTAAAGTAGCATGGCAAGGGTGAGGTATGGTACAAGAATAAAGCATTTTATTAATTATTTAACCAAGTTTTATTGCCATAAACAGTTCTGATTTTTAATAATGACATGATGCATGCTTCAATTCAGAACAGGGAATGCATAGATAGAACGGGCTCGTCGCGCTGATCGATTTAGACATATTATTTGTCGAATTTGGAGTTGTAGAATTAAAGTTATTAATTTATTAAGAAAAGGGGCATTTTATTGTAATTTTAATCATCTCGAAATTTTAAAGTGTTCAAACATCATTTTGAATGGCATATTTGAATTCCTCACATTTTTTATGATTCTAAAACATATATCATTTGTATTATTTGGATTTATAATTTAAAAGTTATTTAAAACAGATTTAAAACATATTTAAACATTTCTGAATTTGTTTTGTTAAAACAGATAAACAAGCATACTTTTAATACTCAGCCAGACTTAGCCACAGTCACTGACATGCGGGCCCGAAACCGGCGCGGCGCTGAGCTGGCGAAAACGGCATAGCGGCCCTTTTCGTACGCGGGGCTTGCTAGCCACTGAGGCTGACTGGTGGGGCTGGGAGATGATGGGGCCACACGCGTGCGCGGGCCAGCAGACGACTGACACGTGGGTGATCCAGGGCGCGGGGTAAAGTTGACAAAACCCAGGGGTGTTTTCTGTAAAAGAATAGATGCTGACTGAGGGGATCTCCAGCTACGGATCTTGTTCAGGGAGGATCGTCGGCGGCGGGCTGTAGATGCTGACTGATGGGTCCACAAGGCCACAGGGGGACCTACGCGTGATCGACAAAAGGTGAGAGGGGGCTTTTGCAAAACCGCGAGCCCGAGCCTGAACCTGCTACCTACTCTGAATCCAGAAAAACCGACGGCGGCGATGACTTCGGACGAGGACGACGGCGCAACCACGACGAGATAGTCTTCGCCGCAAAAACAAAAAAGACAGAGGGGATCTCCAGCTACGGATCTTGTTCAGGAAGGATCGTCGGCGGCGGGCTGTATCGGACGGAGGGCCTCGAGGAAAAGGGGGGGGCGCACGGCCTAGGTCTGCTTGTCGGCGGGGCACCTCACCGGCGGGGTCAAATTCGGGCGGCGCTCGGCACGCGGAGGGGAGGAAACGGGAGAGGAACGAGGGGGCGCTCACCTTGTCTGATTCCCCAGGGGAACAGGGGCTGAGATGGTCGGGGAGGAGGGGAACGGCGAGGTCACGGCGGTGGCGCACGGTTCACTGGCGAGGGGGCAGGTCCGAGGGGGTCCGGCTTCTCCTAGCAGCAGGAAACGACGCCACGGTCTGTAGCGGTGCTCCCCGGTGAGTCCCTGGTCTCCGACTAGGCCGGAAACGGCGTCGTGGAGCTCTGACTGGCGGCGGGCATGGTACGACGGAGAAGAGGGAGAGGGGAAGGCATTCTTCAGACTTTGTGACCATAGAGAGCCTCAAATGGTGCCATCTTTAGACTTTTCTAGAAGCTGTTGTTGTAAGAGAATTCAGCATAAGGAAGGCATTCTTCCCACTTCATGCCTAAAGAGATAACGCAAGCACAGAGCATATCTTCCAGAATCTGATTGATCCTTTCAACTTGTCCTTGCGACTGAGGGTGGTAAGCTGTGCTAAAGTTCAATTATGTTCCCAAAGAATTTTGGAAACTTCCCCAGAACTTGGAAGTGAAGATGCTTCCACGGTCTGAACTGATCTCAAGAGGAACTCCATACAGAGAGACAATTCTGGTGATATAGAGCTCAGCCAACTGAATTGCAAAAATTGTTTCCTTGACTGGAAAGAAGTGAGCTACTTTGGAAAGCCTGTCAATGACAACGAAGATTACATTGTTGCCCTTCTACGACCTTGGAAAACCAGTGATGAAGTCCATCTCTACTCTCTCCCATTTCCATTCCGGAGGCTTCAATGGCTGTAGAAGACCGGAAGGTTTCTGATGGACAGCTTTAACTCTGCGATAAACATCACACTCCGAGACATACTTGGCACAACATCGTTTCAAACCAGGCCACCAATATTGTGTTTTCAAGTCCATGTACATCTTAGTGCTTCCAGGGTGGATAGAGAGAACATAATCATGCGCCTCCTTGAGAACTTGCTCTCTTAACCCCGGGTAGTTCGGAACAAACATCCGGTGTTCAAAGAAAAGAGTGCCTTGGTCATCTACGTGGAAAGACTCATACTTCGGAAGCTGAATATTGGAGGTGATCTTTTTAGTATAAGGATCCCCAAGTTGAATGGAACGGACCTTTTCTTCCAAGAGAGGTGTTGCTAGAAGGTTCAGAAGATACCCTTGATCCACAATTTCAAGGTTGAGCTTGCGGAATTCCTCGCACAAGAGAGGCTGTTGTTCTTCTACCATGAGATTGTTGACATAAGCTTTTCGGCTGAGAGCATCGGCCATGACATTAGATTTGCCCGGAGTGTAGTTGATGGTTAAATCGAAATCATTGATTGCTTCAATCCACCTCCTCTGACGAAGGTTGAGATCAGGCTGTGTGAAGATATACTTCAAACTCTTGTGATCAGAAAAGATCTCACAATGGTTGCCAAGCAAGTAATGCCTCCATACTTTCAAAGCAAAGACAACTGCTGCAAGTTCGAGGTCATGTGT
The DNA here is from genome assembly GCA_910589775.1 of Avena eriantha. Classification (NCBI taxonomy): domain Eukaryota; kingdom Viridiplantae; phylum Streptophyta; class Magnoliopsida; order Poales; family Poaceae; genus Avena; species Avena eriantha. The sequence continues at coordinate 419,801,106 of OU342740.1, forward strand.
AGGATAGTTGATCTCATGTGTCTTCAACTGTCGAGAGGCATAAGCAACAACTTGTTTTTCTTGCATAAGGACCGCACCCAATCCTTGCAATGAGGCGTCACAGAATATCTGGAAAGGCTTTGATGTATCTGGAGGAACTAAGACTGGTGTGGAAGTGAGCTTCTCTTTGAGTGTTTCAAAGCTTGCTTGACATGCAGGAGTCCAAAGGTATTTCTTGCCTTTCTTGAGGAGATCGGTAAGAGGCTTCGCAATCTTTGAGAAGTTTTGAATGAAGCGACGGCAGTAACTGGCCAAACCAAGAAAACTCCGGACTTCTTTGACATTTATGGGTGGAAGCCAGTCCATAATTGTCTTAATAGTTTCTGGATTGACGGCAATGCCCTTGGCAGAGATGACGTGACCAAGGTAGGTGACTTGAGGCAGCCAGAATTCACACTTGGAGAACTTTGCATACAGGCGGTTCTCACGAAGCTTGTTTAGGACACACCGAAGGTGTTCTTCATGTTCTTCCTTAGACTTAGAATAGACTAGAATGTCATCCAGATAGACCACAACGAACTTATCAAGATACTCCATGAAAACCGAGTTCATAAGCCTCGAGAAGGTGGCAGGTGCGTTGGTGAGACCGAAAGACATGATTGTGTACTCGTACAGGCCATAGCGGGTGGTGAAAGCTGTTTTAGGAACATCTTCCTTGTGAATCTTGATTTGATGATATCCACTTCGCAAATCCAGCTTAGAGAATACCACAGCTCCAGCTAGCTGATCGAAGAGATCATTAATCCACGAAAGGGGATATTTATTCTTGATGGTTTTAGCATTGAGTGCCCGATAGTCAACACAAAGTCTATCAGTCTTGTCTCGCTTCTTCACAAAGATGGTAGGGCTACCCCAAGAAGAAGTACTGTGCTGAATGAAACCCAACTTCTCTTGTTCATCCAACTGACGTTTGAGTTCAGCCAACTCAGCAGGACCCATTTTATAAGGCCACTTGGAGATAGGAGCGGTACCAGGTTCAAGTTCAATCACAAACTCAACCTCACGATCCGGAGGCATACCTGGCAACTCTTCAGGAAAAACATCTGGGAACTCACAGACTACCGGAACACTCTGAATACCTTCCATAGCATCATCATTCAGAGCCGCCAAAGAGTAAAGCTGAATTGCAGGAGTCAGACTTGGAGAATAGACTATATGGCCTTCAGGAATTTTCAGAGAAACCGAACGTTTAGCACAATCAATCACAGCTGCATTTGCTAACCAATCCATGTCCAAGATAACATCAATATCATAATTGCCCAGGATAATTAAGGAAGCCGGAAACAAAGAGCCACCAATCTCAATTTGATTGCCATGGCTGATTTTAGAAGCCCTCATGTTTGATCCAGGAGAGTGCACCATTAGGCGAGTTGGTAAAGCATCAGAAGGTAACCCATTACTCTCCGCAAACTTGTATGACACGAAAGAATGTGAAGCACCAGAATCAAATAAAACTCATGCAGGAACTGAGTTAACAGGAAGCATACCCATGACAACTCCAGGTGCATGCTCAGCTTGAGCGACGTTGACACAATTGGCACGAGCAACCGTAGACCCAGGCTTGGTGTTGATGTTGAGAGCCCGAGGTGGACGTGCACGAACCATAGGAGAACTTGCTGCAGGTCTTGGAGGTGGTGGTGGAAGAGCTTTGTTGTTCATTGCATAATTCCAGTGCTAATGCCCAGTGTTTCCACAAGTATAGCAAGCACCAGGTGGATGTGGAGCAACGTAGCCAGGGACTCCGCCAGGCGCTCCAGGGTAGTTGTGGTTGTAGCCCCTGGGAGCCGCAGTGAAGGAGTTTGGTGGCCTTGTCGCGTAGCTTGATGGTCTTGGTGGAGCAGGGAGCAACGGTGGGGTGTTAGGAACCCAGACACGACGCTTAGAAGGAGCTGTCATAGGATAAGAGCTTGTTGTATCGCGGCTGTGTTTCTTTGACTCCTCAAACACTTGCCTACTTGATTCTTCCTGCAGAGCTATGTGTTGGAGTTCCAGAAAAGACCCTCGGATAAGTATATTATCGCGTGATGGTTATTGATAGGAGATGTGTTTATTATCGCGTGACAAAGGGAATTGGTTTCGTATGTAAATGGTTCAATCGATCGCGAAGTCATCATTGAGTATGTGGGAGCCATTATGGATCTCCAGGTCCCGCTGATGGTTATTGATAGGAGATGTGTCTCTGTCATGTCTGCATATTCACGAACCGTAGGGTGACACACTTAAGGTTCGAAGTTGTTTTAAGTAGATATGGAATGTGCGTTGGAGACCGAATGTTGTTCGGAGTCTCGGAATGGATCCGGGACATCACGAGGAGATCCGGAATTGTCCGGAGAATAAGATTCATATATTGGGGATCATTTTCTAAGTTAGGAAATGTTCCGGAGTGTTTGTATGGAGATTCTAGAAGGTTTCGGAATGTTCTGGAAGGTTCTAGAGGATTTCTTGGAGTTTGCTTGAAAACCAAGAAAGGGTCAAAGGAAACCTAGTGGGGTAAGACACGGATTCGTGGGGGAGGAGGACTCCTCCCCCCTTACCACCGCCGGCCATAGGAGGGGAGTCCTACTAAGACTCCCCCTCCCCAGGCGCGCCTCCCTCCTTTAAATAGAAGGGAGGGGGCGCCCCCTCCTAGCCCTCTCCCATAACTCTCAATCTCTGCCGCCTCTCTCCTCCACCTTTCTTCTGCACAGGCATAGGCGAAGCCCTGCAGAATACTCCACCACCACCACCACGCCGTCGTGCTACTGGGATTCCGTGGAGAAGATCTACTACCTCCGCTTCTCGCTGGAACGAGGAGAGGAAGGTCTACTTCGACTCCGCACGTGTGACCGACTGCGGAAGCGCTGCCGGAACGCGGCGCCGGAAGGATCGTCCACACGATCTTGAGATCGGCAAGTGATCGACTACATCAACCACGAGATCTAATCTCGTTAACGCTTTCGGATCTACGAGGGTTAGTTCCTATCTATCTCGTTGCACATGTCTAATAGATTAGATCTTGGCTTTTATCTAGATTAGATCTGGGTTTTGTTCGTTCTCGCGGTAGAATTTTTTTGTTTTACATGCTACGAACCCATCAGTGGTATCAGAGCCGTATCTATGCGTAGATCTGTTGCACGAGTAGAACACAATGTTTTGGTGGGCGTTGATGCTTTTGTTGTCGGTGTCTTAGCGTGTACTTTGCATCTTGCGGCATGGTGGGATGAAGCGGCTCGGGCTAACTTTACATGTCATCGCACATGAGACTTGCTCCACGCTTGACGTGCAACTTGCTTTGCACAAGTGGCTTTGCGGGTGTCTGTCTCTCCCACCATAGTTAAGATTCAATTTACAATGAGCATCTGACAACACTTGTATCAACATTGTGGTTCATGTTCGTAGGTTAGATCCGTTCTTATTCGAAAGCCCCAAGCCACGTAAAACATGCAAAGAAAATTAGATGCGTCTAACTCGTTTTTGTAGGGGTTTTGTGATGTGATATGGCCATCATGTGATTGTGATTGTATTTGATGTATGCAATGATCCTTGTTGTAATATGGCAACCGGCAGGAGCCTAATGGTTGTCTTTAATTCTGTTAAGACCTGCGTGTCTATTCATCTTATAATAGCTTTATTCCAAGTAGTTGTAATAGTTGCTAGCGATGACGGACAACCATGAAGCGGCGCCACTGACCTTGACGCAATGCTGGTGATGATGGAGATCATGTTCGTGCTTTGGAGATGGAGATCAAAGGCGCAAGAAGAAAGGGCCATATCATATCACACTAATTATGAATTGCCTGTGATGTTAATCCTTTATGCATCTTGTATTGCTTAGATCGCGACGGTAGCATTATAAGATGATCCCTCTCACTAAATATCAAGTAATAAAGTGTTCGTCCTTAGTTGGCACTGTTGCTAAGACTCGTCGTTTCGAAGCATCTCGTGATGATCGGGTGTGATAGACTCTACGTGTGCATACAACGGGTGCAAGCCAGATTTGCACATGCAGAAACTAAGGTTAACCTTGACGAGCCTAGCATGTACAGACATGGTCTCGGAACACAGAATACCGAAAGGTAAAGCATGAGTCATATGGATGATATGATGAACATGTTGATTGTTCGCCTTTAAAGCTACATCATCTCACGTGATGATCGGACTTGGTGTAGTGGATTTGGTTCATGTAATCACTAAAACAACTTGAGGGATGTTGTTTTGAGTGAGAGTTCATTTGTAATTTGGATTAGTCGAACTCAATTTATCATAAACACAATCAAAGTGAATTTGCATAGTTTGTTGTAGTCATTGGCATCTGTTCACCACCTTACGCTTAGTTATAGTTGAGATAGTGGAACTATAGAAATTCTGGATATTTGCTTTACGAACTGGTATCGTATTGTTTTGAGTGTCAATTTAAAGTTTAAAAGTCCTATTGCAAACTTTCAGCAAACTCCATTTACTCTGTGAAGTTTAATAAATAGTATTAAATCAAGAGTAACAATTCCAGTGTTAGTATCTAATGTATCATGTTTGCCTCCATGATTCTTGATACTCAAAAGATTGTTTTTAATATCAAGTTTATCTAAGAGCTGAAATCAATGTTTCAGAAACCATCATATGTGAAAGGTATTGCGATATCTAAAACAATGTGTTGGTTACAACATGATAGAGTATACATCCTCATATTTGATGAGAATTTGTGAAGGTTGGAGACGCTAGTCGTCCTAATCCTCCAAAAGGTTTTGAAAAAGAAACATTATACTCGCAATTCACCTTTATAAGCTATAGCAGCTTGATCATGAAAGTTGTCATGATAAGGATGAATAGAAGATGTAAGTAAAATGTTTACTACACTAATAGATTACTAAAGAATGGATTTTTTAAAGAATGCCAAACATTTGATGATGGTGATCCACTTCAAAGTGCAAGTCCAAAGGTATTAGTATTTGACTATTTACGCTTTGTACTATGTGTCATGTGAACGACACCACTATTTATGTTGATAGATTCTTTTAAAAGAAAAAAGGAATTGCTGAAAGAGAATCTATAAAATATTTGGCAGAAATTATAAGGTTGGAGATGTCCAACTTGGGTATGTAGAAGATATACATGTTATGGTTGTATTCCTTACTTGTTAAACAATGTGGCTCTTAGGTATTGGATACCGAATCGGTTGGTATGAAGCGTCATACAGGACAACGCAATTCATGAACTACAATGGCCTAAGTAACTAGTAAGAGAATGAGTGATGATGTCCATCGAAAACAAATAAAGTGTTATTGTGTTTTTTGTTGTCATCAAACCTAGCCTTCAAGATTTGTTTTAATAATTGTTATTTTTTTCCGGTATTACGAGAACAATGGTTGTTCAAATAATAACCGTATTCCATAAAGGATGGATGAACTTTTACAAGTCTAGTGGGAGAAATCACATCGATAAACACTATTGCTAAAATGTCGCAAGACAAATGATTGAAAGATCACTTGTGAAGTGACATCGCTGTGTAAATTATATTTGAAAGAAAACATGAAGAAACTCCATGTTGATGGAATTTTTGGAGTCTTTGATTTGGATCAAATGACGCTTGTGATACTTTCCTGGAGATAATTAAAACTCCGTTCGTAGGCCAAAAGAGGAACGGACGACTAACTGATTGGAATTTGTACATATTGATGTATATAGTCCATTATGTGTAGTCGTGGGCGATGGATTTCAACTTCATATGCTTTCTCCGAAGATTTGAGTGAGTATATGTATATACTTACTCAATAAGGAAGAAGTATGAAACATTTGAAAAATGTTCAAAGACTTTCAAGATGAAGTGGAAAATCATTGTAACAAGAAAATAAAAGAGTTTATGATTGGATCATAAAGAAAGATGTTTGAGTTACAAGTTTAGCAAAACACCTAAGATTTGAGGAATCGTTCCATGGATTTGCATTTCCCAAAACACCATAGGAGTATGGAGTGTTCAAGATATGTAATGAAACCTTGTTTGACATGGTAAGATCAAAGGTGTCATTTATAAAACTGCCATTATATATTAAAGATTAAAGCTTTAGTGACTACCGCTTTTACACTGCAAAGAGCTCCATCGTGATCCGTTGAAATGACACCATATGAGTTATGGTTTGGGATAAAACCCGAATTGTCTTTTCTTAAATTTTGGTATGTTATGCATAAGTAAAATGTTTACAACCAAAGTCGGATAAGCACGTCTTTGTAGGTTATCCCAAAGAATTTGTTGGAAATTTCTCCATAACACCGAGGACAAAAGAGTTTGTTACTTGGAACGTCAAGTTTCTTGAGAAGGAATTTTTCGTGAAAAGTTAAGTGGGAGGACGATAGAACTTTGATAAGGTTGTTGAACCTTAGCTATATGTGCTAAGTAGTGCAGTGCCGGAAAGTGTCCAGGTGACGGCCGCAATGCTCATGGCTCTCGTGATTGCAAAAGGTGTGATCTCGAAGATTAGAGTTCCTATAGAACCGTGTGGGTCGGTAAGAATCAAATAGTAAGATTTGATAAGCAAGTCGTTATTGTTTTGACAATGATGAACCGACTACATGCAAAGAAGCGATGATGGGCCCTGACTCCATAAAATGACTAGAAGTCATAGAATCCGTGATAGTATCCATACATGAGAAATCAAGTTTCTGAACTTGGAAGACCCTCCGGAAAGGCGTGAAGCCTATCGGTCGTGTTTGGATTTATAAAGAAATAGACATGGATGTTTCAAATCTATGAAATAGTCGACATGTCGGAAAGAGTTTACGACAATGTTCAAGGAATTGACTATGATAAGATTTGATCTTTCATAGCGATATTTAGTCTGGACGGATTAATATAGCAACCACTACATATATTTTGGTATATGGTAGTTGAACAAACAAAACAAGTTCTTCTAATAGAATGGTTACCTAGGACGTGTATATGACACGATCCAAAGGGTTTTGTTAATTCAAAGGATGCTAAAAGAGTATGGTAAACTTCAATAGTTTAAGTAAGCATAGCGGAGTTGGAATCTTCACCATGATGAAACTGTTAAAAGAGTTTAAATTCATCGGAGATGATAAAGATGCTTGCATTTGCAAGAAATTAAGTGGGAGCGCTGAGACATATTTCTAATACATTTTGTAGAGGACATATTGTTGATTGGAAATGATGTATCTTGTATTGACACAGGTTAAGAATTTCATTTTGATGAAAGACTTAGGCACAACCCAAGAATTAGGCATCAATGTCTATATGAATAGATTGTGGCGCTAATATGGTTTTTCCAAATGTACATAGATAAGATGTTGAATGAGTTCAATATGGAAACAACAAGAAAGGTTCTTGACGCACGGAAAGGACTGAATCAAGATTCAAGTGTGTTGACACGAGATTCAAGTGTTTTGACACTTGGTGAAATCACAAGAATATTTTGATCAATCATTCTTTGAGATGTACACATCCAGATATGTCCTATGCTCTAAATGTTATGAGCATATACCAGAATGTTCATAAGATGATTATTGGACAATAGTAAAGATATTCTTATGAGCTTTGGAAGAACTAAGAATATACCATGTATAAGTAACAAATAGTTAAAGGTAGTTCATTGTAAAGTGTTACATTGATACTAGCTTTGTCACAAGATACAAATTAAATTTATCTCAATTTAGACTATGGGTGGCACAATATAATGGAAAGGATGTTCCATGATGGATTTGGATGAGTTCCAAAGTTGAGACATTGTGACGGATACTACAACAAAAGGCTAAGTATATAACTGCTGTAGTAGCAGCAAAGGAGGGCATTTGTGTTAAGTAGTTTATCAAACTAGGTGTGGTTCAAAGTGGGCTAATACTATGAAGATATATTGTGTGACAATAATATCAACATATTTTGAGCCGGAGGAACTAAAGGTCTCACCAAAGGACCAAATTTATACAATGGCATCTCATTGGGGAATGAGTAATGCGTAGAGACGCAAGGACATGCAAATACACACGGACCTGGAAGTGTCAGATCCAAAGATTATGTTTACCACTAGCAATAGTGTCTATACAACACCAGAAAGCCATAGGTGTTGAATGCACAAGTTTTTAACTAGATTATTGACTCTAGTGCAAGTGGGAGACTGTTGGAGATATGCCCAAGAGGCAATAATAAAATAGTTATTATTATATCTTTATGTTTATGATAAATGTTTACATCCCATGCTATAATTGTATTAACCGGAAACATTAATACATGTGTGTTTTGTAAACATATAAGAGTCCCTAGTAAGCCTCTTGTTGAACTAGCTTGTTGATTGATTGATGATCATGGTTTCCTGATCATGGACATAAGGATGTGATTAATAACAAGGTTATATCATTAGGAGAATGATGTGATGGACACACACCCATAGTAAGCGTAGCATAAGATCAAGTCATTAAGTTCGTATTGCTGTAAGCTTTTAAATGCATAGTAACCTAATCCTTCGACCATGAGGTTGTGTTAATCACCATCACCGGATGGATACTTTGATGACATCAAACACCGCTTCGTAACTGGGTGGTCATAAAGGTGTCATTGGGTATTCTGAAAGTTTGTGTTGAAGCGCATGGACCAAGATTGGGATTTGTCCATCCATATGACGGATAGATATGCTCTGGGCCCTCTCGGTGGAATGTCATCTAATTAGCTTGCAAGCATGTGACTGGGTCACAAGAGATGACATATCACGGAACGAGTAAAGAGTACTTATCAGTAACGAGGAAGAACTAGGTATGGAGATGCTGACGATCAAACCTCGGATAAGTATATTATCGCGTGACAAAGGGAATTGGTTTCGTATGTAAATGGTTCAATCGATCGCGAAGTCATCGTTGAGTATGTGGGAGCCATTATGGATCTCCAGGTCCCGCTGATGGTTATTGATAGGAGATGTGTCTCTGTCATGTCTGCATATTCACGAACCGTAGGGTGACACACTTAAGGTTCGAAGTTGTTTTAAGTAGATATGGAATGTGCGTTGGAGACCGAATGTTGTTCGGAGTCTCGGAATGGATCCGGGACATCACGAGGAGATCCGGAATTGTCCGGAGAATAAGATTCATATATTGGGGATCATTTTCTAAGTTAGGAAATGTTCCAGAGTGTTTGTATGGAGATTCTAGAAGGTTTCGGAATGTTCTGGAAGGTTCTAGAGGATTTCTTGGAGTTTGCTTGAAAACCAAGAAAGGATCAAAGGAAACCTAGTGGGGCAAGACATGGATTCATGGGGGAGGAGGACTCCTCCCCCCTTCCCACCGTCGGCCATAGGAGGGGAGTCCTACTAGGACTCCCCCTCCCAGGCACGCCTCCCTCCTTTAAATAGAAGGGAGGGGGCGCCCCCTCCTAGCCCTCTCCCATAACTCTCAATCTCTGCCGCCTCTCTCCTCCACCTTTCTTCTGCACAGGCATAGGTGAAGCCCTGCAGAATTCTCTACTCCACCACCACCACCACGCCGTCGTGCGGCTGGGATTCCGTGGAGAAGATCTACTACCTCCGCTTCTCGCTGGAACGAGGAGAGGAAGGTTTACTTCGACTCCGCACGTGTGACCGACTGCGGAAGCGCTGCCGGAACGCGGCGCCGGAAGGATCGTCCACACGATCTTGAGATCGGCAAGTGATCGACTACATCAACCACGAGATCTAATCTCGTTAACGCTTTTGGATCTACGAGGGTTAGTTCCTATCTATCTCGTTGCACATGTCTAATAGATTAGATCTTGGCTTTTATCTAGATTAGATCTGGGTTTTGTTCGTTCTCGCGGTAGAAATTTTTTGTATTAAATGCTACGAACCCATCACATTTGACCCATTCTTGCTCGGGAACATCCGTAGTCATCAGCAACCTTGACACTTCACGCAACCAATCATCCGCATCAAGTGGCTGATCAGACACCTCAAATTGGCGTGGGTTGAACTTGAGAAAACTCTTGATGTCTCCACGCTTGGGAGGTGGAGGTAGCGGAACAAACTCATTCCTCCTCACGCTTTCTTCGAAGCACTGCTGGTTCTGCTGCATAGTGCCCAAGGCATTTGCAATACTTGCCAAAGCAGCCCCCAGTTCAGGTGGTATGTCCTCCTCAGAACGGCGTGGTGGTGCCATCCTGTGAATGATATAAAACACAAGTCAGTACTATAATGGAGATTGATAATAATCCAAAATAGTACCAAAATGGAATTAACCGAGATTAAAGGATACAATTCATTGAGATGATATTAAAATATCAACAAAGTTCAAGGCACCTAGAGGATATTAAGCATAACGCACACGACTGAACAAGGAGTGTGGTACACAAGCTAATAAAGAAAAAAATTCCGCAAATTTCGGCATTAAAATACCACTATATGCGCAAAACCACTTAACGAATCAAGATTAGTAACTCTACTAATTCAATATACAAGAGCGAATGATAAAAGTAGTGGTATGGTCGCGACTCCATCCCGCACTCGAATCATTACTCCTCACATGAATCAGTAAAACACATATCCCAACACCTTCTTCTTAAGATGAACCTAAAGATTAATAACTACGGAAACGAACACCCCAAACAAGATAACGTCGGATAACAAAGAGTAAGACCGATCGCATCGGTATACAACGAATCAGATAGATCGCGTCGGTTTACAAAGGCCTGTCGGTATGGAATATACCAACAGTTGATAACCAAAAGGCAGATAGAGATAACATTTGGATGCAACAGATAGACAAAGAATTCACACACACACACACACAACCTATGGTACTACGGAACCCAGAACACGTGAATCCTAGTTTGAATTTTTAGAAGAGGATTGAAAACGTTACACTTCCTTACCAGAAAAGGGTGGGTGGGTGGGTAAGAAGAAAAATGGAAGCAGTCCTACTCTCACGTTTTGTTTTTCCCTAGTATACATAACTACCAAAAATATTTGCTAGACTGACAACGACCATTTTGGCTGAGACCCTGAAGGGCGGGATGGCTCTGATACCAATTGTAACTACCTCGGTGAATTACGCTCTTAGTTACATGCCTGGATGAGCGAAAGTGGTTAAAATAGTACGGTGGGACCCGGGGCCACTCACGGTAGACCTTTCGGCCGTCCTAACCACTTTTAGAGCATCGGGACAAGAACGAGCGGCGTAATTGGCAGGCGAAGGGATCAACAACATACACAAGTGAGTATGTATGCAAGCCACATACAACAGTCCTCAGAGCCATTCCATCTAAACGAAATAGAAAATATTGAAACGCCATACGGCAAGATTCAAATATCCTGGATAGAGATAATATTTTAGGATAGCTCCTCATACATCAAACATCAGAGTATCAGGCGGAAGCGGAAAACAAGATCCGAGTACGGATAAGAAGCAAATCGGCATAAGATGCCACATAAATAAACACATCCCGCCCACAGATCTCACGGATCCCCGTTCCCGGAATCTCTACACCGAGTGATCGTTGCCCACATCATCCGTCTCCTCCACCCAGTATCCTTCTTGCGAGTACACCTGTTCATCTGAATCAAACAATTTATTGTGTGAGACCTAGGGGTACTCAGCAAGTCTTTATGCCTCTAAAGGGGACACAACCTGGGTGACGCAATTGCAGCAAAAGAGAGTAACTAACAAATCTATAGATACTCGCTAACCATCCGCCTAACCAATGATAGACGGATGTCCGTGAATTAAGAACAACAGTTATAACAGTATAATTAACAGATCCATCCTCCTCCTCGCTTACCAACGAGGAAGCGGACGAACAACCCCCATCCGTTGGCAGTTTTATTAACCATTCCATGATTATTGCACTATTTACTAGTCAGGTACTTAGTCAATTTAAAATCGGTACGTTAGTTAGACTTGTCTATGATCGAGAAACTGTGCTCCAAGTCGTCCATAACCGCGGACACGGCTTTCAGAATGATTTACCCTGCAGGGGTGCACAAATAGCAATACACACTCGATCAACCTCGGAAAAACCAACTCAAAACCTAACGAGGCATTCACGACAAAGCGATCACAGGATTCAGAAATATTTCAGGGGGCCACCCCAATAAGCTACCCGCAACGAAGCTGGCCGGCTCCGAGACGGACCCAGGGTTTGGGACGACGGCTATAAACGACTGGGAACCCGAAAATGTGACTGGGCTTGTCGATACCGCGAAAAAGTGGCGCGATCCAAAACAGTACAAGTGCTCCTCGCACAATCTTAAATAAAGCAGTAACATGGCATAAGTACAGGATAGTAATAAAGCCCCAAACTAATTGTGGCCCCAAGAAATAAGAATGAATCAAGCTCTGGCTCAGGGGGGTCTATAAGGCCTCCTAGATGTGGATAGTGCGAATAGTCAAGGAACAGGAATCAACTACTCGGGGTCCTACGGGACACAAGTGAGCATGAAAACCCAAATAGTAGATATTGCTCACCGGTGCCTCTTTCATTAGTTATCCCATTACTACTCAGGTTATGTGGTTTAGGTACCTCGTGATTCATCAGACACTCATATACCCTACACATGCTTTTCTACGACTCGCATGGCTCAAACAACTCCTGTAGTAATGGCTCATGGGATGGAGGAACAAGCTTCGGTGAGGTTTTAAAGTAAAGGCTATGCAGTACTTGGGATTCACTTTAATGCAATCACGACTCAATGCTGCAAGAATAAGATAGAGGCAATAGGTACTATATGTATGCAAGCATGTGGTAGTGCTTGCCTGGCAGCTCAGTTGAAGCGAGAGATGGATCTGGGTAGAACTCCTGTGATTCCTGGTAATTCTCCTGCTGGGCGTCTATTCGAAGAAGAACCAAACAAACAAGGGCCAACATAAATAAGGTGCACAAGCATATGAATTAAAATGCGACAAGCAAACAAGCATGCCATGATGAATGATGCTCAATTTACATGGCATTAAAGTAGCATGGCAAGGGTGAGGTGTGGTACAAGAATAAAGCATTTTATTAATTATTTAACCAAGTTTTATTGCCATAAACAGTTCTGATTTTTAATAATGACATGATGCATGCTTCAATTCAGAACAGGAAATGCATAGATAGAACGGGCTCGTCGCGCTGATCGATTTAGACATATTATTTGTCGAATTTGGAGTTGTAGAATTAAAGTTATTAATTTATTAAGAAAAGGGGCATTTTATTGTAATTTTAATCATCTCGAAATTTTAAAGTGTTCAAACAACATTTTGAATGGCATATTCGAATTCCTCACATTTTTTCTGGTTCTAAAACATATATCATTTATATTATTTGGATTTATAATTTAAAAGTTATTTAAAACAGATTTAAAACATATTTAAACATTTCTGAATTTGTTTTGTTAAAACAGATAAACAGGCACACTTTTAATACTCAGCCAGACTTAGCCACAGTCACTGACATGCGGGCCCGAAACTGGCGGGGCGCTGAGCTGGCGAAAACGGCACAACGACCCTTTTCGTACGCGGGGCTTGCTAGCCACTGAGGCTGACTGGTGGGGCTGGGTGATGATGGGGCCACACGCGTGCGCGGGCCAGCAGACGACTGGCACGTGGGCGATCCAGGGCGCGGGGTGAAGTAGACAAAACCCAGGGGTGTTTTCTGTAAAAGAAAAGAGGCTGACTGATGGGTCCACAAGGCCACAGGGGAACCTACGCGTGATCGACAAAAGATGAGGAGGGGGGGCTTTTGTAAAACCGCGAGCCCGAGCCTGAACCTGCTACCTACTCTGAATCCGGAAAAACCGACGGTGGCGGCGGGTTCGGACGAGGACGACGGCGCAACCACAGCGAGATAGTCTTCGCCGCAAAAACAAAAAAGACAGAGGGGATCTCCAGCTACGGATCTTGTTCAGGAAGGATCGTCTGCGGCGGGCTATACCGGACAGAGGGCCTCGAGGAAAAGGGGGGCGCATGGCCTAGGTCTGCTCGTCGGCGGGGCACCTCACCGGCGGGGTCAAATTCGGGCGGCGCTCGGCACGCGGAGGGGAGGAAACGGGAGAGGAACGAGGGGGCGCTCACCTTGTCTGGTTCCCTAGGGGAACAGGGGCTGAGATGGTTAGGGCGGAGGGGAATAGCGAGGTTGCGGCGGTGGCGCACGGTTCACTGGCGAGGGGGCAGGTCCGAGCGGGTCCGGCTTCTCCTAGCAGGCGGAAACGACGCCACGGTCTGCAGCGGTGCTCCCCGGTGTGTCCCTGGTCTCCGACTAGGCCGGAAACGGCGTCATGGAGCTCTGACTGGCGGCGGGCATGGTACGGCGGAGAAGAGGGAGAGGGGAAACGGAGAAGGGAGCTAGGGTTCGAGAACAGGCGCGGCTCGGCGCGAGGATAAGAAGGAGGGGAGATGGCGTACGGGAGGTGTGAGCTGACGCGGCAGACGGCGGAGACGGCCACCTGCTCGCTTCCGTCAGAGCAGAGGAGAGAGGCGGGCGACGGAGAAGAGGAACAGGGGGAAGACGGCGTGACGGCGAAGGGGTACGGGCCAGGGGAAAAGGAGGGCGGCCCAGGAGGGAAGCAGAGGTGGGCCGGAGCTGCTGCTGGGCCGCGTCCAGGTAGGGGGCTGCTGCTGGGCTCTCTCTTTATCTCGTTTTCCTTTTTATTTAATTAACTGTTTTGTTTTTGTTGCAGATTCAAACCAGCCCAAAAATAACCCTTTTTGGAAGTTTTTGCAAATTTGATTTAAAAGGGAAAAGAGATGGCTATGGAGTGAGGTGAGGCTTAGTGGTTGAGCACAAGTTGATGGTGAGGAAACAATACAAGAGAGAGAGAGGGAGAGGTTTTTTTAAAAAAAATCAAAGGAAAAATCCCACATGATCATGCCTGATGGGGAAAAGGTTATGTTGGGAACATGGGGATGGTGGAGAGATAGAGATGATTCCACAAAGAAAAATCCACTAAAACAAAGAGAAAAACAAAAGAGCTAAAGATGGTGATACTCTTGCATGGCCCATGCATAATAATTAATTGCCATGTTTTATTCTTGTGAAAACAATAATAAATAACATGGCATTATTCTTATGCAATTCCAAAATATGGATCTAGCCAAGCCAAAAGAATAGAATTGGATCCCTCCCAACTCACATGAGCTAGATGAAAAGCAAAATAAAAACTCATGGGTAATTAAGGATGGTGGATTTATAAGGTGGTGACAAGAAAGGTGGTGGAGTGGAATAAAAGATATGCCCCCAACTCAATTTGGGCACTAGGCATTTATCAAGAATCAAATACAATTTAACAAGAGCCAAATACAATTAATAATGCATATGAGAGAAGAACCAAATGGAAAAGGTTTTATATGATGCTCAAATGCAAGGTGGCATGATGACATGAACATGGCATAATTATGATGCAACAATTATATGTAGGAAGTAGCCATTATATTACTAAACCATGTAGCATTACAATTGTTAGACAATTTGGATGCTACAACTCTCCCCCACTAAACAAGAATCTCGCCCCGAGATTCTAGGAAGAAGAAGACTCAAAGAGGGTAGGATACTTGTCATGGAGCTCATCTTCATGTTCCCAAGTGGCTTCATCAACGGAATGGTGCGACCACTGCACCTTGCAAAACTTAATGGACTTGTTGCGAGTCCTTCTTTCTGCGACTTCTAGAATTTTTATGGGGTGTTCTTGATAAGACAGATCTTCTTGGAGATTGATGAGTTCATGGTCCACGGTCCTGCCGGGATCCTTGAAGCACTTCTTGAGTTGAGAGACATGGAAAACATCATGGACCTTGAGTTTTTCAAGGAGCTCAAGAGCATAAGCAACTTCTCCTCTTCTTCCACGAATTTTGAATGGACCGATGTATCTAGGAGCCAACTTTCCTTTGATACCAAAGCGGTGCGTGCCTCTCATGGGAGTGACACGAAGGTAAACGAGATCACCAGGAACATACTCCATGTCCGTGTGCTTTCTGTCATAATTGCTCTTCTGGCGACTTTGAGCAATCTTTAGGTTTTCAAGAATGATGAACTTTCTCCTCCGCTTGAGTTACAATGTCGGGGCCAAACAATATTCTTTCACCTGCGCCCGACCAACCAATCAGAGTTCTGCATTTGTGACCATAGAGAGCCTCAAATGGTGCCATCTTTAGACTTTTCTAGAAGCTGTTGTTGTAAGAGAATTCAGCATAAGGAAGGCATTCTTCCCACTTCATGCCTAAAGAGATAACGCAAGCACAGAGCATATCTTCCAGAATCTGATTGATCCTTTCAACTTGTCCTTGCGACTGAGGGTGGTAAGCTGTGCTAAAGTTCAATTTTGTTCCCGTAGCATTTTGGAAACTTCCCCAGAACTTGGAAGTGAAGATGCTTCCACGGTCTGAACTGATCTCAAGAGGAACTCCATACAGAGAGACAATTCTGTTGATATAGAGCTCAGCCAACTGAATTGCAGAAATTGTTTCCTTGACGGGAAAGAAGTGATCTACTTTAGAAAGCCTGTCGATGACAACAAAGATTGCATTGTTGCCCTTCTGCGACCTTGGAAAACCAGTGATGAAGTCCATCTCTACTTTCTCCCATTTCCATTCCAGAGTCTTCAATGGTTGTAGAAGACCGGAAGGTTTCTGATGGACAACTTTAACTCTACGGCAGACATCACACTCCGCGACATACTTGGCACAAGATCATGGAGTTTGTATGTGTGTTAGAGAAACGCCTGGGCCGCTAGCCTAAGCCATGCCTAATCATGGTGGAAACTTGCAGCATCACCATAATGAGCACTCTATGAAGCATCCTCAATCAGTTGCGGCTCCAGGAAAAGGCTGGCGGGTATTCATTTAAAAAAAATTGATCTCCATGGACAATATGAACTATGAGAATGGATAGCATTAGCACAAAATTGTATAGGATAGTAACAAATTTTCATTTAATCCACAATTCATAAGTCATAAGAGATAAGACGATAATTTCATAATAACAACAAAGTACCAATCTACTACAATAGTTCAAAACATTTTTGCATTGAGGCATTACCTCTTGATTGAAGCCAAATTACAATACAACTTTGCGATCGCCTTGTTGAAAGGGATTGATGACATCCTCATCTTTTACTTCATCGAAGAACTAACAAAGCTTTATCCCATAATGCAAATATGCTACTCTCAGCAACACAATTTTTCTTCATCAAGATTACAAGAAACCAAGAGAGGAATAGTCAATATGTTGTTGCTAATTGATACACGTCTAGTAATGCTTATATACAAAGCCGAATCTGCTAGTAATTGATACAAACTGAAATGCCGATACAAATTACAAGTTTACAACACCGAATATGCTAGTAGGAAACCTAGGAATTGGTACTGAACTTCAATTTGCTAAGTTGAATTTTCTCACCATACGGTGTAAAAATTACAACACCCAATCTGCTAATTGATACAAAAAAAATTCTCACCATACGGTCAATCATGCATACGGTGTCTACAGCCATATAGGAATTAGGAAATCTGAAAAACTAAAGATTAAAGAGGGGAGTGGGAGACGGGGGAACAGGGAAACGTACTTGGTCTGATGTATGCCGCCGCTGGCTGCTTCTCGTCGGCGCGCCGCTGTCTGCTGCTCGCCCGGGCAGGGAGAAGGGGTTTGCCGCGCCGCCGCCTGTTGCTCCGCCTCTTCCCGCCGGCGCGCCTCTAGCTGTTGCTCGTCCAGCTGGGGGAGGGGCTTGCCGCGCCACCGCCGGTGGATCCTGGAGGTCGCGTCCTTCATAGGTTGCTGGTGCCGCTGCGTTCAGTTTTGTCTGCGGAGCGAGGAGCAGAACGAGAAGGAGCGACTGCTTGATGAGCTGTGGGCCACACCGTATTGACTGCATGTACTGTACTAATTTTTTGTTTGCTCGGATTCTTTGGTATTCACAGGAATACAGGGGAATAACCCTAGCGCCTCCCATGTCCTCAATAAAAACCTATGCAAATAGCAAATAAAAAGATCGCTGAGATGCTCATTGTCTGCTTGCCTTGTCATTTTTATTATGGGAAAGCTCCCGTATCATGTGCAAGGGTACCCCGTTGGCGGTTCTTAATGATACACATGTACTTACAATGACAAGAGCTTACTCGTGACTGAAGTTGAGTAGCATGAGGATCGGTCTTTGTAAGTAAGGAGCATGAGATTTCGGTTTATAACTTGTCAAGCATATCCTCTTAGTTGTGTCACTTTAACCTTAATCACCTTAAAGATGCTTATAATAGGGGCAATGAGAGCTGAAAGCTATAAGTACCATAATTTTTGGAAGCTCTTTAGGAGACTTGAATCCCTACTTCCTTCTATGAAGGCCTTTCTTCCACCATTATATTGAGTCTCCACCTTCTATCTTTATGCACCTACTTTGAGAGCATAGTGGCCATTCTTAGTTCTATGGGCATTGTCCCAAGACATATTGATTGATGCATAACTTGATATTGCTTGTTTTAAACTATTGTATCTAGTCACTCTTATGAACTTTGAAGGTGTCCTATGCATTTATATTTGCTACTCTATTGAGGGACAAGCTGAATACTATTATGCCATGTTTTCTTTATGTGAAACAAACAAACGTCTTGCAAAGCATTGTTATTCATGAATCTTTTGTTTGTGCCTTTTCATGTTGCATCATAGTTTCTTTGCTTACTGCTAGAGCTTTGTCTTTCATGTTATGATTGAAGTACTATGATCCCAGCTTTGAATGTTTTACAAATACTTTGATCAAGTTTATGATGGTGCATGTCACCTAAAAAATTATTCTTTTTTATCACTTACCTACTCGAGGACGAGCAGGATTTAAGCTTGGGGATGTTGATACATTGCAAATGTATCTATAATTTTTTATGTTCCATGCTTGGTTTTATCTACTTTCTTATGTTTTGTCCACACTTTGGAGTACTTTTCATATGATTTCTTGGACTAACCTATTAACAAGATACCACAGTGTCAGATGCCTGTTTTCTGCTGTTTTTGGTTCCAGGAAAGTCAGAAAATGAATATTCTCAGATTTGGACGGGACAAAAGCCAAAGTTCCTATTTTACCGGAAGACTCACGGAGCCAGAATACGAGACGGAGAAGGGCTAGGACCTGGCCACACCATATGGTCACGCGGGCTAGCCCTGGCCGTGCCACCAGGGGGTGTGGGCCCCCTGGCCGGCCACCGACCTTGCCTCTTTCGCCTATATATCTTCCCCGATGCAGAAACGCTACATCATCAAGCCTCCAGCTACGAAAAGTTCCGCAGCGCCGTCGCCACCAAAAAGGAGATTCAGGGGACAGAAAATCTCTGTTCCGGCACCCTGCCGGGACGGGGAAGTGCCCCCGGAGCCATCTCCATCGATCTCCACCACCATCTCCATCACCATGTTGATTCCCATGATGATGAGGGAGTAGTTCTTCCTCGAGGCTAAGGGTTCTACCGGTAGCTATGTGTCCATCTCTCTCTCTATGCGTGATCATATTGTGATCATGAGCTTGTAATATATAGATCTACCTTGCTACTCAAGTGCTTTATTAGATCTCTGCTCTGCCCATGTGTGTGAATGTGACAGCGTGCTCACCATGGTGGCACTTAGGCTAGAGATTACAAATACTTGTTATGAGTTATATTTGGAGTCGGATGTCTTTATAAAATTGTGGTGTTTGTTGGACTCATCTAGTACTCAAGGTGACAGTGTGGGGTTTTCCAGATGGGAAATATGGACATTGAGGAGTGCTGTTATAGCCCTACCATCGATTAGAGTGTTAGACCGGAGAGTAGTTAAGAGTAGTATCATAAGAAGAATATATTTATATGAGAGTGTTCACTAATGAAAGTATGATCCCTAGGCCTTGTTTCTAAGCATTGATACACCGTTTGTAATTAGATCTGTTACATGTTTGCTTGCTTCCATCTTTATTTCAGTTTGACTTTAGTCTTTTCCACGCCATCGAGCTATTTTCTATCACCGTTACCACTTATAATTATCCATACCACTTGTATTTCACTATCTCTTCGCCGAACTAGTGCACCTATACACCTGACAAGTGTATTGGGTGTGTTGGGGACACAAGAGACTTCTTGTATCTTGATTGCAGGATTGCTTGAGAGGGAATACCTTTGACCACTTCCTCGCTGAGTTCGATAAACCTTGGGTGATCCACTTAAGGGAAAACTTGCTGCTGTTCTACAAACCTCTACATTTGGAGGCCCAACAACTGTCTACAAGAATAGAAGTGCGTAGACATTAGTAACTCTGGGGGTGCCCCAACCCGAGCGAGAGCACCCCCAGTCTCGTGCTCCCTTGTCGCTCCCGACGGCACTGACGGTGGTCGCGGCACCCAGTCGCCAAAGGTGGAGGGAGCGGGTGGCGCACCCTGGCATCCCTCTTCTTCGAGCGGATAGGAAGCTTGTTGTGGGTCGTGGGTGGTGGCGCCTCCGTTCAGGCGATGTAGTGTGGTGGTGCGGGAGAGGCGACTCATGACGGGGTATAGGACGCTCTGAGGTTGTGGCAGTGCGTGGAGGTCTGAGAACGACGGCGGTGCTCGTGCGGGTCCGATCAGGTCCTAGCCTTGTGAAAGTGCATGTGTGCCTCCATATGTGGTTTTGGTTATTAATGACAAACGCTATTGACTAATGTTTGCACTGAGTTCACCTGTAGGAATTGTTCATTGGCATCGCTTGGACCATGTGTTGGCTTCAAGGTTGAAGGATGGACAAATGAATAAGAGTAAGCAATATCCAAGGAGATATTCAAGGTGTTGTGAGAATTGAGCCTATTGCAATCATGTCTTGAATAATAATATAGTGTGAGCATTCTTGCATCACTTCAAGACATCGTATTGAAGAAACAAAGAAATTATGAAGTGCAAGTTCAAGTTGAGCCATGTCAAAGAGATCATATATGCTTGAAGCTTGCCATCCTTATAATGTTCATGGATATGTGAAGATATGCCTAAAATAGAGGCTATCCCATAGTGGAGTATGGGGAGCATTTTGCAAGTCCTCACCAAGCTTGCATAATCAATAAAGGTGTTCCATATTGAGGTGGACAAGATCGTCACCATCAAACTCAAGTGGACTATGTGCAAGGCAAAGGTATGTTCTCGATAGTGTTTCTTTCTTACCAGTCCCGTGGTGTTAGTTGGGGATACAGGTTTATAGGATAGATGATACATTCGATCCGGATTCATGGATATAGTATAATAGTATTTTCTCTAGTAGACCTAGGTTTAATCAAACCTTGGGAAACAATGCTAAAAGGAATTAAAAAGGACACGCTTGCAAGACTTTGCTATTTTGTTTTACCTTCGTTTACCAGACCAATCTAGTTTACTTTACATCGTGGGTTGATTCAATGGATGGAGATAGGCCAGGGTTGAAGATCCACCTGCAGCTGCACATCATATGGGATAAAAGATAATAATAGGCATAGTCATGTGTAACGTTTTAATAGAGATAATCTTTTGTGGGTAGCACATCCTAATATACTAAAGCCCCTGCGAGCTACATGCATAGCAATAGTATTTTGATCCAACCGAATGCACCACGAAGCACCGGGCTACAAACATTTATTAAGTGAAAAACACAGATCAAATCCTTAAGAAGAGATGTTGATGTTGATCCCGAATTGGTCGCTAAGCGAAGACCATACAACCCTTTATGTCAATGTGTTTCCTATAAGATCGATGCTAGCCAAGTATCTTACCTCAAGCCTTTATCGATCTCGGGGGTCTTGGGTAGCTATAAGTTCAAAGATTGAGGCAAGAGACAAAGAAACAAAAGATACAAATCCCTTATTCAAACAATACACAATACTCCCATAGATTAGATGCACATAATTGTTGCAAAGTTTCTCCCCAACCCGCAGCCCATGAGGACTACTCGCTGATGTCTACGCACTTCTATTCTTGTAGACAGTTGTTGGGCCTCCAAGTGCAGAGGTTTGTAGAACAACAACAAGTTTCCCTTAAGTGGATAACCCAAGGTTTATCGAACTCAGGGAGGAAGTGGTCAAAGGTATCCCTCTCAAGCAACCCTGCAATCAAGATACAAGAAGTCGCTTGTGTCCCCAACACACCCAATACACTTGTCAGGTGTATAGGTGCACTAGTTCGGCGAACAGATAGTGAAATACAAGTGGTATAGATAATTATAAGTGGTAACGGTGCCAGAAAAGAGCTTGACGGGTAGGAAGAGACTAAAGGCAATCTGAAATAAGGATAGAAGCAAGCAAACATGTAACAGATCTAGTTGCAAACGGTGTTTCAATGCTTAGAAACAAGGCCTAGGGATCATACTTTCACTAGTGAACACTCTCATATAAATATTATCTCTTTATGATACTACCCTGAACTACTCTCTGGTTGAACGATGTAGGGCTATAACATCACACCTTAAAGTTCGCATTCCCCATCTAGATAACCCCTCACTATCACCTTGAGCGCTAGATGGTTCCAACAATGTTTTCAACACTCAACATAATCAGCATGTTTTCAACACAGTCTTTCCTGAGCTTGGTAGAGGGATGATCCCGTCGGTGGCCGGAGCACAACGGGAGAACGAGCTCCCTGAACAATCCACACCAGAGCGCCCGATACTCTGCTGACTATGCCTCACTGCTTACCTTCTCATAATCGTGAACCAAACACGTTGTTTATCTCTATCACTTTCTGGATTTTTGATACTGACTAAACCTATAATTTACGGTCAACAAGGAGAGGATCTGACGAATTTATACCTGAATGAAGGGTAGGCCGTCTTGTACTTGCTCTCCTCCAGCGGAATCAGACGCTTTCTACACATCCATTCCTCTATATTCTACTTCCGTGATTTGGCACCTCTTAGATCTTTGGCGCATTCCAGTGCTTCACCGAAAACTTGCACGGGGGCAAGCTTCAGCCTCCGCATCTAAGGAACTTTCTTCGTCCAGATCACTGTCGAGTTTAGTGCCGGGCTCACCTTCTTGGTGACGACATTGCCTTTGCATTTGCTTTCCTCTTCATCATCTTCTTCACGAATGCCTTGAGTGTTGTTAGGGTCAAAACCGCTTCGACGTCTTCCTCCTCCAGCACAACATCGACACTTCGTCTAGGAGACCACCCTCCTGGTGTCGGAGGGAATCTCAGATTCGGCCCCAACAACTACACCACTCTCCGATTGGGCAACGCTGGAAGCTCCATCACCACGCGTTGATCTCTCCTCTTCAGCCTTTGAAGCCCAGATTTGAACATGAACTTACCGATCTCCGCGTATCCCTCCTTCAAGGTTTCCTCCATCTCCTCTGCCGACATCTCTCGCTAGATGCAACGTAGAAACAACGCCGACCAGATCTGAAGTGGAGGAGGAAGAATGCCCAACTGTACAGAAGCCCGCAATCCGCCCTCCATAGCCATCGCCCTCCAAACATCCCGAGACAGGCCCACCTCCTCCTCAACCCCGAGCAAAAGAAACAGACGAGCCATCGTGAACCCGAGGAACAGTGCTAGAGTCGGATGCAGTCGGTGAAACAGTGCCCGCCCAATCTTGTAAGATCAGTTCGCGAGCTGCCCCAACACGGCATGGCTCTACGGCGGGAGTACGTGGAATTTATATATGTTTGATCAAAGCTATAGTAGAAATTAATCAATATATCCAAATCGGCTGGAGTACATTCGGCTCATCATTAGATATATGTTTGTTCTATATATAAATTTAATGCTGTAGATATTAGTACAATCAAACTTTTTTTGAACAGACAGATATAGTACGAGCAAACTTTATTTGACTTGACACAAATCTAATACCACTACTAAAACTTTAATTAATGAGGAACAGCAGCTGGAGTGTACGCGTACGTACCGTCAGGTGTCAATACCAGGGCATAAAAGCGGAAATTAACTCTGGCTCGCAGCCGTAAGCTTGGTAGTGCAAGTCGTACTAGTTAGTTAGTTGGTTAGCGAGCGAGTGCGAGCCTAACACGGAGTCGAAGCGATCGCGTGGCAAGCAACCCGCCACACGCTCTCCGCGCCACCGCCGCGCGCAACTACAGGGGACCCTGACAGGATCAGCAATCGGACCGTTTCAGTAGTATACTGCCCCCCGCCCCGACTCGATCGGAAACCAGCTCGTCACCGTCCGGGGTTTATATAAGACGGCCACGGGGTACCGCACCACATCCGCACTCCATACCAAGCACGACGGCGCAACCGAGTTCCGGTTTGTTCGCCGCGCACACAAATCTCGATCGCCGGGGGTTCTCGTCGATCTCGCCGACGCCATGGCGAACTCCGGGCACATCGTCGTCGACTTGGGCGGCGCCGATGAGGACGCCCGCCGGGAGCTCCTGCCCGCCGTGTCGCCGCCGCCGGTGCCCTACGTGCTGTCCTTCACGGACCTCTCCTACAGCGTCCGGAAGCGGCAGGACGGGCTGCGGGGCTGCCTCCCGTCGCGCGCCAGCAACCGCCTCGCCTCCACGGACGCGCTCCCGAACAACATGAAGCGCCTCCTCGACGGCGTCTCCGGCGAGGCGCGCGACGGCGAGCTGTTCGCGGTCATGGGCGCCAGCGGCTCCGGCAAGTCCACCCTCGTGGACGCGCTCGCGGGGCGCGTGGCGCGCGGCAGCCTCGGCGGCGCCGTCACGCTCAACGGGGAGCCCCTCCAGGGCCGCCGCCTCCGCGCCATCTCCGCCTACGTCATGCAGGACGACCTCCTCTACCCGATGCTCACGGTCCGCGAGACCCTGCTCTTCGCCGCGGAGTTCCGCCTCTCCCGCGCGCTCTCCCCGGCCGCCAAGCGCGACCGCGTCGACAGGCTCATCGACCAGCTCGGCCTCGCCAACGCCGCCGACACCGTCATCGGCGATGAGGGCCACCGCGGCGTGTCGGGCGGCGAGCGACGCAGGGTGTCCATCGGCACCGACATCATCCACGACCCCATCCTGCTCTTCCTCGACGAGCCCACCTCCGGCCTCGACTCCGCCAGCGCCTTCATGGTGGTCCAGGTGCTCCGCACCATCGCACGGAGCGGCAGCGTCGTGGTCATGACCATCCACCAGCCCAGCTCGCGGATCCTGGGCATCCTCGGCCGGCTGCTGCTGCTCTCGCGCGGGCGCACCGTGTACGCCGGCACGCCGGCGGGGCTCAAGCCGTTTTTTTCAGAATACGGCACGCCCATCCCGGACAACGAGAACCCGGCCGAGTTCGCGCTCGACACCATCCGGGAGCTGGAGGGCAGCAAGCCCGACGGCTCCAAGCCGCTCGCGGTATTCAACGCCGGGTGGCAGGCGACGCAGAAGCTCATCACGGACGGCAGCAAGCCGCCCCCGTCCCCGCTGACGCTCGAGATGGCCATCGCCGAGAGCGTGGCGCGCGGGAAGCTCGTGGCCGGGAGCGGCACGGGCACGGCCGCACCGTCCGTGCCGACGTACGCGAACCCTCTGGCGGTCGAGGTGTGGACGCTCATCAAGCGCGCCTTCACCAACACGCGCCGCATGCCGGAGCTCTTCGGCCTGCGGCTGGGCACGATCATGGTGACCGGCGTGATCCTGGCGACCATCTTCCTCCGCCTCGACGACACCCCCAAGGGCGTCCAGGAACGCCTGGGCTTCTTCGCCATGGGCATGTCCACCATGTTCTACGTCTGCGCGGACGCGCTCCCGGTGTTCGTCCAGGAGCGGCACATCTACCTGCGCGAGACGGCGCACAACGCGTACCGCCGCATCTCCTACGTGCTGGCCAACGCCGTGGTCTCCTTCCCGCCGCTAGTCGTCCTCGCCCTCGCCTTCGCCGCCACCACCTTCTTCGCCGTGGGCCTCTCGGGCGGCGGCTCCTCGTTCCTCTTCTTCTCCCTGATCATCCTGGCCTCGCTCTGGGCCGGGAGCGGCTTCGTGACCTTCCTCTCCGCCGTGGTGCCGCACGTGATGCTCGGGTACACGGTGGTGGTGGCGATCCTGGCCTACTTCCTGCTCTTCTCGGGCTTCTTCATCAACCGCGACAGGATCCCGGACTACTGGATCTGGTTCCACTACATGTCGCTGGTCAAGTACCCGTACCAGGCGGTGCTGCAGAACGAGTTCAGCGACGCGTCCCGGTGCTTCGCGCGCGGGGTGGAGATGTTCGACGGCACGCCCGTCGGCGGCATGCCGGAGGCGATCAAGATGAAGGTGCTGCAGGCCATCGGGGAGACGCTCGGCGCCAACATGACGGCCAGCACCTGCGTCGTCACCGGCGCCGACGTGCTCAAGCAGCAGGCCGTCACGGACCTCGGCAAGTGGATGTGCCTCCTCGTCACGGCCGCCTTCGGCTTCTTCTTCAGGGCGCTCTTCTACGTCGTGCTGCTCGTCGGCAGCAAGAACAAGAGGAAGTAGATGATGATCGGTAGCTAGTAGTAGAGCTCGATCAAATAAAATCGAGACATACATACGCATGAATGCATGATGTTATTGTTTTCTTTTTTTCTTGGTTCACAATAGACTGTACTACGATTAATGTACTCCTATATGAAGTATTCAGTTGTTGTATCGATCTGATGTGCGCTAGTAATACATGGTAGTACATACATTCATGCGATACACGTACTGTTGCTCCATCAACGATGTCCCTATGCGATGTTACTTGTGTTTGTAAAAAATTAGTATTCCCTCCGTCGAGAAAAAGATGTTCACATATTTGTCTAGACTCGTATATATGTATATACGATAAAGCACATATATGAAATCTAGAAAAATCAGTGACATCCTTTTTAAGACGGAACAAGTATCTCTTTTGTTTATATTCGTAAATCATTGGGGTGGGGAATAGACAATCTTGTTCAGGTGCTTTTGCTTACTGGATGGTCAGAGTGTGACCGAGACCTTTGTCCTAAGGCCTCACTTTGTCAGTATAAAATTGCTTGTCTGCAAAACCCAGACACTTCAACTCCATCTGAATTCCTAATCTATTGATCCCCCAACTTCCTTTTTGGGCGCCAACTGTTTTGGCACTACCCAGCCGTTACATTGTCTTAACCACACACGTGAAGTTTCCGGACAACCTTCCTCTGCCCCGCTCTTCTGAATCAGCTGGTGAAATCTTCAGACTTTTGTCAGGGGATGGCAGGAACATTGGAAGGGTCTCATGAAATTAGGCAAACGCCGCGCCACCCAACTTCTAGAATCTTATGGCACGGATTATAAAAACCTTTCTGAGTTACAAGTACTTACTACTGCTGAATCTTCAGCCTTTTGTCAGGGGAAGGCAAGAACATTTGGAAGTACTATCTCATCAAATTAGGCGCACCCAACTTGCTGAATCTCACCACAAATTATTTTATCAACCTCCCTGAACTTATCTAGTCTCCATAAGTCCAGATATTTACCGCTGTGCAATTCAGGTGAAAACATAATTTATAGTATTATGCAAGAAGCACACGTGCGAAAGCTTCGTCGGGAGTACTTTTTTTGACAGTGAAAGAAACCGGTGTAATAGACCACATGTACCGATGTAGGTGCGTACGTATACAGGTGTGTGGTCAAATACCAGTCCCGATGACAAAACTGGGAGACCAGTGTTTACTCCCTCTGTTCGGAAATATAAGACGTTTTAGCTTTGTGAATTGAATTTATCTAGATATTTTTTAATGTATAGATTCCTAGAGATTCAGATTGAACCTATACACTAAAATGTGTCTAGATACATTTGTTTCACGAAGCTAGAATATCTTATATTTTTAAAGGAAGGGAGTATTTGGCATCTTATTACACAAGTCAAACACGAGGCATACATACATATGTTTCAGACCGAACTGGCTGCAGGTCTGCTCTGAATTCACACGGAAAATGTGAGGACAATCTTGTGACAAGATGCCAAGGCCGAGATGGAAATCGTAATCAGATAGTAGCATCTATCTGCCTACCTACCCATCTATAACTTTTCTCTCCATCAAAGTCGGAGATATCTCGGCTAGCTCCTCACGTTTCTCCGTCGGGACGGACTGCCATTGGCCGCGCCACGCTTCCTCGAGCGTTTTGGGCTACCTCCTGATATGGCCCCTGCAACCACACGTATGAATGTTTGTTTAATTTTCTTGGTCACAGGGATGAAGAAACTTGTTGGAGCGAAATGTATTTGTATCTGCAATCGTCGTGTCCTGATCTTCATGGTCTTTTGTGGATCGTCGCGGCTAGTGGTGGATACGATCGTTGCATGCACGGTTCTGCAGGATTAATGTAGCAGTGTGATCGATCGATTCGAGTCGCCATGCATGAATCATCAATCTCCTCCAATCAGGCTTTCACCCCGCTATATTAATATAGCAACCACAACCACGATACAACCAAGATAGTCTCAAACAGAAGGAAAATGCCGGGACAGCAACAAACACACACCCAAAGAAACAAAGAAAAAACATAATGGAGACATAGGAGGATCAACAAAACGAGGGAGACCCGCCACCGCCGCGCCATCTGGAGGAGTACCACCACACTCCTAGCACCGAACCGTCAAGTACCAAGCAACACCTTCAAGAACGGAAGCGCCGACGCTGCTGCCCGGATCAGAGACTGGTCCTAGGGTTTCCCCTGACACGCGGAGGGAAGTGGATGACGGGTAGCCACGACGCCCTTCAGAAAGGAATGGTGCCGCCCATGTCGAGCGAGCCGACAAGGATTTCTTCTGAAAACCCAATCCACACCCCTCGGGCGATCCGATGCAAAGGAACCCCACGCGATCTAGGTCTCATCACCACCGAACTTGCCACCCGTAAGCATAAGCCACCACTGTCACGAAGCCGCCATAGTCGTTTCACCGAGGTTACCGCCATGAGGCCTACAAGGTGGAGGCGAGAAGTAGCTTGAATCAGGGCCAGTAGGACTGCAGCCAAGCGGGAGGTGACCACTTCCACCGCCAAAGACGATAGTCGACCGGACGCCGCGACAGACACACTAGTCCCTGTTGGTTCCGGACGGGCCTAGCAGGCCCGCAAAGCCCCCACGGGGGCACACCAGTCCCAATAGGGTCTAGCCAAGCCCGGATCAGACCCGTAAGTCTGCTGCCACAATGCAACCAGCTGGCCGCCATCACCGCTAGCACCCGACCGAGCTACCTCGCCGCCGCCTATAGGACGTGCAGTGAACAGGATAGGCCCGACCGTCCCGACACAGATGGGGCCCTGCGGGCCTAGATCTGGGCCAAAGGGGCCTGACCGACGCGGCCCCACCACTGTCTGTCGCGGCCGCCCCATGTTGCCCCGCAGGAAGCCAGCCATGTCGTCGTGTCGTCGCCTCCCAACCGGAGCTGGACCGCCACCGCCCTAGGATGCACCACCGCCATGGAATTGGGCCCCAACCCCAACAACACGCCATGGGGAGAGGAGGGCCACCGCCACTGGCGCCACCTAGGAGTGCTCGAGGGCCTCTGCCGACGGCGGCGGTGGGGGAGGGAGTTAGGGGTGGGGCTGGGGGTGGGGGCGGTGGAGACGCCGCCATCACTCGTGGGGGGCGGGGCAAGAGGGGTGAGGACGGGTCTTTCGCTAGCAGATAGCCTTATGAATCTTGGAGACTCGATTAATTAGGTTGCTTTGATTTGTGATAGATTGCGGAAGTATAGATTGTATTGATATTGCAAGAGATGATTACATCGTGAGCCCTTAGGCTGTTTATATAGTACTAGAAGACTTGGGGGCAAGAAGACTACTAGAGATAGAATTGGATTACAAACTTAAACTACCAAATATATCTACCCGTAACATACTCCAACACCCCCCACAGTCGGATCGATAGTGACGCGGACGGTCTGACTGGAGAATAAGCTGAAGGTAAGGTGGTAGCCCTTATTGCCGATGTCGATGTAGCCGGGAGTGAGGGCGCTGTAGTTGTGGTCGATGGTGCCGTTGGGGAAGTCATCGCCGTTGATGAAGTCGATGATGTTATTGTGTTATGGTCGATGTCGTTGTTGAGCCTGGAGAATTCGCCGTAGTAGTTGACGTAGACGTAGTTGGATATGGAGTAGTCAGGGTTGGCGACACGGCTTGCCGAGCTTGCCAAACTCAGGAGCGCGCCGGGGACGAAGGCACGCGTCGGTGTTGCTAATACCGGACGTGCGAAGACAGGGACCATCACGAGCCATGCGAGCCAGAGCCGGAGGGAGTAGCAAAGAAATTCTCCGTGAACGTTCGGTGCGTACAAGTTGTCCGCCGATTTGTCGGAGTAGATGAAGTAGTTGCAAGAAGAAAATTGATTAAGTAAAAAATAAAAATTAGACTGCGACTCTGGCGGCGAGGTCATGGTGGACAAAGACGAAGAGGTAGTTGTTGATGGAGATTTGTTGTAGCGGTAGTTGATTTCGGGGATTTAGACCCGTATTTTCCGCTTGTATGAGCGCGATGGCGCTCGTGGAGAAGAACTTGTTGGCGTTGACGATGACCACAATTGGTGGTGGCGGCGACGATGCGGCGATGCTGTCGGTGTAGATGGTTGTCGGCGATGATGACCACGGGTGATGAAGGTGTTGCCCTTTGTTGACGGCGATGCGCGTACTTAGGGACGTGTGTCCCGGTAGATGTTGGCGAAGACGAGCCGACGTGGAGACGACGTGAGAACGGAGCAACCGACACAACGCGTGAAGGCGTCCCTTGGGGTGTCACACGGAGCCTCCTT
Organism: Avena eriantha; assembly: GCA_910589775.1. Lineage (NCBI taxonomy): Eukaryota > Viridiplantae > Streptophyta > Magnoliopsida > Poales > Poaceae > Avena > Avena eriantha. Next base: position 419,831,671 of record OU342740.1, read on the forward strand.
ACCACGATCATTCACGATGATTTGCCGGAGTTGAGTCGACATCGAGGTTGAAGTAGAGGTGCATGATGACGACATGCGGCTGTGGACGATGCTTTTAGTGGCATAAAGAAAATAGATCTAATAGGAAAAAGGAATTTGCTAGAACTACTAAACCGATCTAGGAAATTGGAAGAAAAACTAGCTACGAGATGCGATGCCCCTGACGGAGATCATGGAGATCGACCTCGCCAGGGGTGGCGCGGCGGAAGCGGTGGCTAAAACCTAGGCCGAGCAGGAGGTCCTAGGATCAAATCCTGGCCAACACAAGAATTAACAAAAAATATTGCGGCTTCCCATAACGAATATCACAATAGGCCAAAGGGCAAAGACGTAGGATGAGTGTTGAAATATATTGCCTAGCCCTTTCCATCAGTTCAGACTGTTGGTTGCGTTGGTTAGTGTTGAGGGCAAACCTCTAGGGTGGCCCGATCTTTCACGATTCCCTTCCAAATCGAGGGTGGAGTGCGGGGAAAGGAGGGGAGGATGAACACGACGAACACACGTACGAAGAACGCGATGAACACACACACGCAAAACCACGATAAACACCAATAGCTCACGCCGGCGGTAACCGGTCCGACGCAATCCCTAGGATCGACGTCGGGCGGAGGACTCTCTCTCGAACCGGCACGGCGAGATGGGAGACTCAGTGAGATCTTGACGTCTAGGCAAAGGGACACCGATGCCTAGGCCTTGTACAACGCGGAGGCACGATGCAAACTCCAACGAGGTTTGGGGATATTGGTGCTCCTTAGTCAAGGAGCATGAGGCAAGAATTAGATAGATCCACAAAGGGGTTTCCACTAATTCCAATATCATGCACTAGGGTTTACAATGGAGGTGGGGGTCTATATATAGGCCAGCCACAAGTTCAGGGGTAATTTAGGCATTAAAGTAGAGTTCTGGGCGAAGTAGAGGGGTACATGGGCCATAGGGCCTAGCTAGGCTCGCAGGCCCATCACTTGGGCCGGACACTCCGGGTCGAGTGAGCCGGACAGTCCGGGATGGACGGACACTCTGGGTCGAGTGGGCCGGACAGTCCGGGGTGGCCGGACACTCCAGGAAGTGTCCGGGCGGTGTCCGATTTGACCTTCTGAATGTCCACGCCAGGTCCGGGCTCGGGCCGGCCGGACACTCCGGCTGAGTCGGGCCGGACACTTCGGTAGCTTTAGCTCAGGTGCAGCTTCAGGGCTCGTGGGTCGACGCGGCGGGGGCTCGTACCTGATGATGCACAAAGTAGTGGTATGAAGTACCACGCCATGCAAGGAGGTATCGAATTGGCACGAAGAGCGGAGCGAGTTCACCTTAGCTTGCAGGAGTTTGGCTCGGGCACGAGTCATGGGTCCACTTGGGGGACTTGTTGGTGTAGATGTAGAAACATCCGTAGGAACGGCTGCATCAGCTCCCCCCTTGGGAAAGAGTCGTCCTCGACTCTTCATGGATATCATCTTGAACATCTCCATGGTAGGGCGCGATATCCTTGACATTGAATGTATTGCTTGCAAGGTACTTGGAGGTCGGTATGTCGATGATGTAGGCATTGTTGTTGATTCTTTTGAGGACCTTGAAGGGACCATCTCCCCTTGGCTTGAGCTTGGAGTCACGTTCCTTGGGGAAGCGGTCCTTGCTTAGGTGTATCCACACAAGGTCACCTTCTTCAAATATCATCTCCTTCTTGTCCTTGTTTAATCTTGAAGCTTGGCGAAGGACTTGTTGTTCGATAGTTGCTCTTGTTTCTTCATGAAGCTTCTTCATAGCTTGTGCGCGCTTCTCGACATCCATGTTTGTGCGCTCATGGAGAGGTAGTGGTAGGATGTCGAGTGCGGTGAGGGGCTCGAAACCATAGACGATCATGAATGGACTCATCTTGGTTGTTGAGTGCTTTGCTCGATTGTAGGCGAACTCGGCGTGTGGAATGCATTCCTCCCAATCCTTCAAGTTTTTCTTGATCAACACACGAAGGAGAGTTCCGAGGCTTCGGTTGACAACTTCGGTTTGGCCATCAGTTTGAGGATGTGATGCGGATGAAAAGAGGAGCTTGACGCCGAGCTTGGCCATGAGGGTCTTCCACAAGTAGCTCATGAATTTGACGTCACGGTCGGAGACGATTGTCCTTGGCACACCGTGAAGATGAACGATTTCCCTGAAAACAGATTTGCAACATGTGAAGCATCGTTGGTCTTATGGCACGGTATGAAGTGTGCCATCTTGGAAAAACGATCCACAACAACAAATATAGAATCATGACCATGCTTAGATCTAGGAAATCCTAACACGAAATCCATGCTAATGTTGGACCAAGGTGTATGAGGAATAGGCAATGGCATATAAAGACCATAGGGATTAGCTTGCGACTTAGCTTGAACACATGTCGTGCATCGTTGAACGTAGCGCTCCACGTCACGCTTCATCTTGGGCCAAAAGTAGTGATTGGAGAGCATGTCCAATGTGTTGTCGCGACCAAAGTGACCCATAAGGCCTCCACCATGAGATTCTTGGAGAAGCAAAAGTTGAAGCGACGACTTCGGAATGCATAGCTTGTTTTGTTTAAAAAGAAAGCCCTTATGCAAATAGAAATCATCAACTCCCTTGTCATTGGAGCACTTTGCGAAAATTGGTTCAAAGAACGGGTCAGAAGCATACAAAGATTTTATTTCCTCAAGACCCAACACGTTGATTTCAAGTCTCGTAAGAAGGCTTGTATGTTTGCGAGACAATGCGTATGCAACTACATTATCTTTGCCCTTCTTATACTTGACAATGTACGGAAAAGACTCCATGAACTCAACCCACTTAGCGTGTCTCTTGCTCAAGTTAGCTTGGCCTCTGAGATATTTCAACGACTCTGGTCGGAATGTGTGATAAATTCCTTGGGCCAAAGGTAGTGTTGCCAAACTTGAAGGACACGAACTAAGGCAAAAAGCTCTTTGTCATAAATCAGATAGTTAAGGCGAGCACCATCAAGTTTTTCGCTATGGTAGGCTATAGGACGTCCGTTTTGCATAAGGACTCCTCCAATGCCAATACCACTAGCATCACACTCTATCTCAAAAGTTTTTGTGAAATCCGGTAAAGCAAGAAGAGGTGCTTCGGTGAGCCTCTTTTTAAGTTCATGAAAAGCTTTTTGTTGTGCTTTGCCCCACACGAAGGTGACATTCTTTTTGGTCAATTCATTAAGGGGGCAAGCAATGGTTGAAAAGTCTTTCACAAAGCGACGATAGAAACCGGCCAACCCATGAAAACTTCGGAGTTCACTCACATTTGTTGGTATGGGCCAATCTCGTATGTCCTTTACCTTGGAAACATCAACTTCAATTCCCTTCGAAGAAACGACAAATCCAAGAAAAATCAGCTTGTCTTTAGCAAAAGTGCACTTGGGAAGATTAGCATAAAGCTTTTCATGTCGAAGGATTTGCAAAACTTCCTTGACATGTGTTATATGGTCCTCAAGTGATTTGCTATAAACAAGAATATCATCGAAATAGACAACAACACTTTTTCCAATGAGAGAACGCAAAATGTGATTCATAAGGCGCATGAAGGTGGATGGGGCATTTGATAAACCAAAGGGCATAACCAACCATTCATAGAGACCCAGTTTGGTCTTGAAGGCGGTTTTCCACTCATCACCTTCAGCCATGCGTATTTGATGGTAACCACTACGAAGATCAATTTTCGAAAAAATAGTGGCTCCACACAACTCATCAAGCATGTCATCGAGACGTGGTATGGGATGTCGATAACGCACGGTGATAGCGTTGATTGGACGGAAGTCCATGCATAACCGTAACGTATCATCCGTCTTTGGAACAAGAATCACGGGTACGGCACTTGGACTAGTGCTAACTTGGATCAAACCTTTGGAGACGAGTTGGTTGATTTGACGTTCAATCTCCTTTGTCTCCTCCGGATTCGTGCGGTAAGCGGCGCGGTTGGGAAGTAGTGCACCGGGGATGAGGTCAATGTGATGTTCTATGCCGCGAAGAGGAGGTAGTCCATGTGGAAGCTCCTCGGGGAACACATCCCTGAATTCCTGCAAAACACTCATCAAAGATGGAGGAACATTGGTTAATTCGTTAGTTCCTTGCGCTAGTCCCTTGCAAATGAGGACATAGTGCAAGATGGATGGGTTGTTCCGAACATCTCTCATCTCACTTTTGGTGGCAAGGAGAACACTCTTCTTTTTTCCACTCGAATTTGGCTTGTGGCTCTCATTCACTATGAGGTGGTTCTCTCTCTCACCGCTCTTCTCACAAGTAGGTGTTGTGCTTTGCGCCCTCGTTAAAGCCTTTGCATTGTCCGCAATTATTTGGCTAGGAGTCATCGGTTGCAAAACACATGTTTTGTTGAGCCATTTGAAGGTGTGTATATTGGTGCGACCATCATGTTGAGCAGTCTTGTCAAATTGCCATGGTCGACCAAGAAGCATGTGGCAAACTGTCATAGGAACCACATCACACTCCACCGTATCTTTGTAAGGACCAATGGAGAAGGAGATCGATACGGTATGCTTGATCTTCATGGACCCTTGGTCACTTAGCCATTGCACGTGGTATGGGTGCTTGTGTGGATGGAGGGTGAGGTTGAGCTTCTTACACAACTCGGTGCTAGCAAGGTTGTGACAGCTCCCTTCGTCAATGATCACCTTGATAGATTTGTCGTTGATGCCGGCTCGTGTTTGGAAGATATTGGAGCGTTGGTCTTCATGCTCTTGTGCTTGAGTGGTCAAGATTCTTGTGACGACAAGCGATGGACTTGCGTCATGTTCACACATGAGGAGTTCTTGATCATCTTCCACTCGTTGCCTTGCCATTGCTTCCTTGACACGGGCATCAAACTCATCTTCACTCAAGTACTCTTCATCACCATTGTCATGGATGAACAAGACTTTCTTGTTTCCACATTCGGCCAACTTGTGTCCTTTACCTCCACACTTGTAGCATTCACCGTTGAAAGGTGTATCACTCTTTGCTTGCTTGCCACTTGGGGGCAGTTTTCCTTGAGGAAGTATGGGCTTGAAGGAAGGCTTGGAGGTACTTGAGGAGCTACCATTGAAAGTTGTTGGTGTAGGGGTTGAAGCTTGCTTGTAGGTGAAGTACGTCTTGGGCTTGTTGTACTTGATATCCTCTTGCACTTGACGTTCAGCCTTTGTTGCAATGTGCACAAGCTCAACCATGGTGTTGTATGTTTGGAACTCGACGATGCGCTTGATTGGGTGATTCAAGCCAATAAGGAAACGTGCCATTGTTTGCTCCATGCGCTCATCAATGTTGGCGCGAATCTAGTTGAGTTCCATTTCCTTGAAGTATTCTTCCACGGTCTTTGTCCCTTGACGAAGAGCTTGAAGGTTGTTGAAGAGGTCACGCGTGTAGTGCGCGGGGACGAACCGGGATCTCATGTGTAGCATCCCAATTGTCTAACAATTGTAATGCTACTTGTTCTAGTAAGATATTGGCTACTTCCTATATATAATTGTTGCATCAAAAATTATATCATGCTCATGTCATCATGCCACCTTGCATTTGAGCATCATATAAAACCCCTTTTCTTTTGGTTCTTCTCTCATATGCATTATAAATTGTATTTGCCTCTTGATATTGTATTTGGTTATTGATATATTGTTTAAATGCCCAAGTTGAGTTGGGGGCATATCTTTTATTCAACTCCATCGCCTTTCTTTTCCACCACCTTATAATTCCACCATCCCATTAACCATGAGCTTGTATTTCTTTTTCTTTTGATATTTTTATTCTAGCTCATGTGGTTTGGGGTGGATCAAATCTTTTAAATTCTTTTGCTTGGCTTTTATTCCACTTCTTGGAAATGCATGAGAATAGTGCCATAATATTATTATTATTTTCACAAAATAAATCATGGCATTATTATTTGTGCATGGGCCATGCAATCACACCACCACCTTTTACTCCATTGGTTTTTCTTGTTTTATTGGATCTTTCTTGGTGGACCATCTCCTTCCATTCCACCACCCCCTTATACCCATCTATATCTTTATCAATTCTAATCTCTTCATACATGATCATATGAGGCTCATTTTACCTATCTCTTTACTCTCTCTTTCTTTCTTGTTTCTCTTCCACCTTAGCTCAAGCTAGATCAAGCTCCATGTTCCTCTTGGTATGGTCTCATAAACAATTTTTAAAACTTAAATTCCTAATAAAATCTAAACCTAGCTCCTCTCTCTATTCTTCTCCTAACCTAATTCTACTAAACCCTAAACCTCCTCCCACCTCTCTCTCTTACACCCCCTCTCTCTCTAACATGCTGGCCCCACCTGACCCCCTCTCTCTCCCTGGCCCACACCCCAGCCACCCCTCTCTCTAACCCTACACAAAACCCTAACCCGAGGCTACCCATCTAACCTAGCCCGAGCTACCCCCTCTCTCCCTCTATCTTCTCTCTTCCTGCCATGAGGGCCCCTCCATCCGAGCCTCCCCCTGCCTGTCCCTCTCTTCCGGCCAAAACCCCACCTGCAGCCACCCAGGTCGAGCCCCAGCTTGACCACGTGAGGAGGATGGAAAGGTGGCACCCAAGGCCACTTTATCTCCCTGTGCCACGGCTGCCTCCCTCTCTCTCCCTCTCGCTTTATCCTCCTCCATACGCCTCTTCCGTCTCTCCTAGATCCGCCCGAGCCTACCTCCTCTTCTCTTTTTCTTCTCCACCGTCACCCAGCTCTGCCGCCAGTCGCCGCCGTCTACCTCGCCGTCTCCGTGTTCCAGTCAGCGAGCACGACGTGGAGGTGGCCTGGAAGACCAAGGGCAGTCCCCTACCTCGACTCGTACACGCCGGCGCGAAGGAGGAGCCCCCCAGTACCGCCAGATCCTCGCCGCTCTCCGAAACCCTAGATCGCCGGAGCTCCTGCCTCGTCGTCGATCCGCCGCGCTTCTCCCCGATATGACCCCACCGGCCAACCCGCGGTGACCCTCTCTCCCTCCCTGACATGCTCCGCCTCGCCGTCGCCGTCTAGCTTCGCCGTTCCTTCTGCCGAACGCCCTCAGTGCGTCGCCGCTCGCGGTGTCTGCACGTCGTACACGCCACCTAGAACCTCACCTAGGCCCCAGCCCCCTCCTGTCAGCTCCCCTAGCCCACCGTAGTGGCTTTGCCTCCCTGCGCGCACACGCCCGGTCCACGGTTCGATCTCCCGCGCCGCGCGCGCTGTCGCCGAACACGCCGTTAGTTTCGTCAGAGATCCGAGAAGAGAAATAGTGCACGCGAACACTTTGCACTAACCCCCCCACCTTTTTGACTTCCTTAACCCGCGCTCCTAGAGGCCCCACCTGTCAGCCGCAGTGGCAGTTTAACGAAAAGACACCCGGGGAACCTTAACCTCAACCCGCGGTCCAGATAGCCCCCACCTGTCAGTCGCTGCAGTCCCCACCCCTAGCTTGTGGGCCGTAGCCGCTGGGCCCGCTTGTCAACCGCGTGGGCTAGCCAAAGCCGCGGTAGAAAAGGGATTTTATGCGCGCGTGGCCCCAGTCCGTTTGGTCCCACCCGTCAGTGGCTATGGCTGGGACGGGCTGAGTAAGAAAAGTTTGCCTGATGTCTGTTTTAAATAAACCTTTTCAAAAATTGATTTAAATTCAAATTCAATTCAGATTTAAATAACTTTTCAAATATAAATCCAAATAATACAAGTAATATATGTTTTGGAATCAGAAAAATGTGAGGAATTCAAATATGACATTTAAAATTCTGTTTGAGCACTTTAATTTTCGAGATGATTAAAATTACAATAAAATGCCCTTTTTCTTAATTAATTAATAACTTTATTTCTACAACTCCAAATTTGGCAAATAATATGTCTAAATCGATCAGCGCGACGAGCCCATTCTATCTATGCAGTCCTTGTTCTGAATTGAAGCATGCATCATGTTGTTATTTAAAATCTGAACTGTTTTTTATAATAAAACTTGGTTAAATAAATAATAAAATGCTTTAATTCTTGCACCACACCTCACCCTTGCCATGCTACTTTAATGCCCTGTAAATTGTGCATCATTCATCATGGCATGCTTGTTTGCTTGACGCATTTTAAGTCATATGCTTGTGCACTTTATTTATGTTGGCCCTTGTTTGTTTGGTTCTTCTTCGAATAGACGCCCAGCAGGAGAATTACCAGGAATCACAGGAGTACTACCCAGATCCATCTCTCGCTTCAACTGAGCTGCCAGGCAAGCACTACCACATGCTTGCATACATACAGTACCTATTGCCTCTATCTCATTCTTGCATCATGGAGTCGCGATTGCATCAAATTGAATCCCAAGTACTGCATAGCCTTTACTTTTAAACCCCACCGAAGCTTGTTCCTCCATCCCATGAGCCATTACTACAGGAGTTGTTTGAGCATGCGAGTCATAGAAAAGCATGTGTAGGGTATGTGAGTGTCTGATGAATAACGAGGTACCTAAACAACTTAACCTGAGTAGTAATGGGATAACTAATGAAAGAGGCACCGGTGAGCAATATCTGCTATTTGGTTTTTCATGCTCACTTGTGTCCCGTAGGACCCCGAGTACTTGATTCCTGTTCCTTGACTATTCGCACTATCCACATCCGGGAGGCCTTATGGACCCCCCTGAGCCAGAGCTTGATTCATTCTTATTTCTTGGGGCCACAATTAGTTTGGGGCTTTATTACTATCCTGTACTTATGCCATGTTACTGCTTTATTTAAGACTATGCGAGGAGCACCTGTACTGTTTTGGATCACGCCATGTTTTCGCGGTATCGACAAGCCCAGTCACATTTTCGGGTTCCTAGTCGTTTACAGCCGTCGTCGCAAACCCTGGGTCCGTCTCGGAGCCGGCCAACTTCGTTGCGGGTAGCTTATTGGGGTGGCCCCCTGAAATATTTCCGAATCCTGTGATTGCTTTGTCGTGAATGCCTCGTTGGGTTTTGATTTGGTTTTTCCGAGGTTGATCGAGTGTGTGTTGCTATTCGTGCACCCCTGCAGGGTAAATCTTTCTGAAATCCGTGTCCGCGGTTATGGACGACTTGGAGCACAGTTTCTCGATCATAGACAAGTATAACTAAAGTACCGCTTTTAAATTGACTAAGTACTTGACTAGTAAATAGTGCAATACTCATGGAATGGTTAGTAAAACTGCCAACGGATGATGGGGGTTGTTCGTCCGCTTCCTCGTTGGTAAGCGAGGAGGAGGATGGATTTGTTAATTATACTGTTATAACTGTTGTTCTTAATTCACGGACATCCGTCTATCATTGGTTAGGTGGATGGTTAGCGAGTATCTATAGAATTGTTAGGTATTATCCTTTGCTGCAATTGTGTCACCCCAGGTTGTGTCCCCTTTAGCGGCATAAAGACTTGCTGAGTACCCCTAGGGTCTCACACGATAAATTGTTTGATTCAGATGAACAGGTGTACCCGCAAGATGGATACTGGGTGGAAGAGACAGATGATGTTGGCAATGATCATTCGGTGTAGAGATTCCGGGAACAGGGATCCGTGAGATCTGTGGGCGGGATGTGTTTATTTATGGGGCATCTTATGCCAATTCGCTTCTTATCCGTACTCGGATCTTGTTTTCCGCTTCCGCCTGATACTCTGATGTGTGATGTATGAGGAGCTATCCTAAATTATTATATCTATCTAGGACATTTGGATCTTGCCGTATGGCGTTGCAATATTTCTATTTCTTTTAGATGAAATGGCTCTGAGGACTGTTGTATGTGGCTTGCATACATACTCATTTGTGTATGTAGTTGATCCCTTCGCCTGCCGATTACGCTGCTCGTTCTTGTCCCGTTGTCTGAAAGTGGTTAGGACGGCCGAAAGGTCTACCGTGAGTGGCTCTGGGCCCCACCGTACTATTTTAACCACTTTCGTTCATCCAGGCATGTAACTAAGAGCGTAATTCACCGAGGTAGTTACAATTGGTATCAGAGCCATCCCGCCCTTCAGGGTCTCAGCCAAAATGGTCGTTGTCTGTCTAGCAAATATTTTGGTAGTTATGTATACTAGGGAAAAACAAAACGTGAGAGTAGGACTGCTTCCATTTTTCTTCTTACCCACCCACCCACCCTTTTCTGGTAAGGAAGTGTAACGTTTTCAATTCTCTTCTAAAAATTCAAACTAGGATTCACGTGTTCTGGGTTCCGTAGTACCATAGGTTGTGTGTGTGTGCGTGTGAATTCCTTGTCTATATGTTGCATCCAAATGTTATCACTATCGGCCTTTTGGTTATCAACTGTTAGTACATTCCATACCGATAGGCCTTTGTAAACCGACGCGATCTATTCTGATTCGTTGTACACCGATGCGATCTATCTTACTCTTTGTTATCCGATGTTATCTTGTTTGGGGTGTTCGTTTCCGTAGTTACCAATCTTTAGGTTCATCTTAAGAAGAAGGTGTTGGGATATGTGTTTTACTGATTCATGTGCGGAGTAATGATTTGAGTGCGGGATGGAGTCGCGATCATACCACTACTTCTATCATTTTCTTTTGTATATTGAACTAGTAGAGTTACTAATCTTGATTCGTGAAGTGGTTTTGCGCATATAGTGGTATTTTAATGCCAAAATTTGCGGAAATTTTTTCTTTGTTAGTTTGTATACCACACTCCTTGTTTAGTCGTGTGCGTTATGCTTAATATCTTCTAGTTGCCTTGAACTTTGTTGATATTTTAATATCATCTCACTGAATTGCAATCTTTAATCTTGATTAATTCCATTTTGGTACTATTTTGGATTATTATCATTCTCCATTATAGTACTGACTTGTGTTTTATATCAATCACAGGATGGCACCACCACGCCGTTCTGAGGAGGACATACCACCTGAACTCGGGGCTGCTTTGGCAAGTATTGCAAATGCTTTGGGCACTATGCAGCAGAACCAGCAGCGCTTCGAGGAAAGCGTGAGGAGGAATGAGTTTGTTCCGCTACCTCCACCTCCCAAGCGAGGAGACATCAAGAGTTTTCTCAAGTTCAACCCACGCCAATTTGAGGTGTCTGATCAGCCACTTGATGCGGATGATTGGCTTCGTGAAGTGTCAAGGTTGCTGATGACTGCGGATGTCCCCGAGCAAGAATGGGTCAAGTGTGCTACTCACCTTCTGAAGGGAGATGCAGCTCTCTGGTGGGAAAATTACCTCAAGGCAGATCTATCTGGTTTTCAGCCTACTTGGGAGCGGTTCACTTCTACTTTCAAAGAGCAATATCTGTCAGAAATTGTCATGGAAAGGATGAAGGAAGTGTTTCTCAACCTCAAGCAGGGCACTGACAATGTCAACACCTACATCAGAAACTTCATGAACCTGTCTCGTTATGGTGGCGATGAGATCTCTGATGACAAGAAGAAGCAAAAGAGGTTTCGGCAAGGCCTCAATGCTTCCATCAAATATGCAATCACTCATGCAAGGCCGGCATCTTTTCTGGAACTCCAACACACAACTCTGCAGGAAGAAGCAAGTAGGCAAGTGTTTGAGGAGTCAAAGAAACACAACCGTGATACAGCAAGCTCTTCTGCTATGTCAGCTCCTTCTAAGCATCGTGTCTGGGTTCCTAACACCCCACCGTCGCTCCCTGCTCCACCAAGACCTTTAAGCTACACACCAAGGCCACCAAACTCCTTCACTGCGGCTCCTACGGGCTACAACCACAACTACCCTGGAGCGCCTGGCGGAGTCCCTGGCTACGTTGCTCCACGTCCACCTGGTGCTTGCTATACTTGTGGAAACATTGGGCATCAGCACTGGAATTGTCCAATGAACAACAAAGCTCTTCCACCACCACCTCCAAGACCTGCGGCAAGTGCTCCTATGATTCGTGCACCTCCACCTCGGACTCTCAACATCAACACTAAGCCGGGGTCTACGGTTGCTCGTGCCAATTGTGTCAACGTCGCTCAAGCTGAGCATGCACCTGGAGTTGTCATGGGTATGCTTTCTGTTAACTCAGTTCCTGCACGAGTTTTATTTGATTCCGGTGCTTCACATTCTTTCGTGTCATACAAGTTTGCAGAGAGTAATGGGTTACCTTCTGATGCTTTACCAACTCGCCTTATGGTGCAATCTCCTGGTTCAAACATGAGGGCTTCTAAAATCAGCCGTGATAATCAAATTGAGATTGGTGGCTCTTCGTTTCCGGCTTCCTTAATTATTCTGGGCAATTCTGATATTGATGTTATCTTAGGCATGGATTGGTTGACAGCAAATGCAGCTGTGATTGATTGTGCTAAACGTTCGGTTTCTCTGAAAATTCCTGAAGGCCATATAGTCTATTCTCCAAGTCCGACTCCTGCAATTCAGTTTTATTCTTTGGCGGCTCTGAATGATGATGCTATGGAAGGTATTCAGAGTGTTCCTGTAGTCTATGAGTTCCCAGATGTCTTTCCTGAAGACTTGCCAGGTATGCCTCCAGATCGTGAGGTTGAGTTTGTCATTGAACTTGAACCTGGTACCGCTCCTATTTCCAAGCGGCCTTATAAAATGGGTCCTGCTGAGTTGGCTGAACTCAAACGTCAGTTGGATGAACAAGAGAAGTTGGGTTTCATTCAGCACAGTACTTCTTCTTGGGGTAGCCCAACCATCTTTGTCAAGAAGCGAGACAAGACTGATAGACTTTGTGTTGACTATCGGGCACTCAATGCGAAAACAATCAAGAATAAATATCCCCTTCCGCGGATTAATGATCTCTTCGATCAGCTAGCTGGAGCTGTGGTATTCTCTAAGCTTGATTTGAGAAGTGGTTATCATCAAATCAAGATTCGCAAGGAAGATGTTCCTAAAACAGCTTTCACCACCCGCTATGGCCTGTATGAGTACACGGTCATGTCTTTCGGTCTCACCAATGCACCTGCCACCTTCTCAAGGCTTATGAACTCGGTTTTCATGGAGTATCTTGATAAGTTCGTTGTGGTCTATCTGGATGACATTCTAGTCTATTCTAAGTCTAAGGAAGAACATGAAGAACACCTTCGGTGTGTCCTAAACAAGCTTCGTGAGAACCGCCTGTATGCAAAGTTCTCCAAGTGTGAATTCTGGCTGCCTCAAGTGACTTACCTTGGTCACGTCATCTCTGCCAAGGGCATTGTCGTCAACCCAGAAACTATTAAGACAATTATGGACTGGCTTCCACCCATAAATGTGAAAGAAGTCCGAAGTTTCCTTGGTTTGGCCAGTTACTGCCGTCTATTCGTTCAAAACTTCTCAAAGATTGCGAAGCCTCTCACCGATCTCCTCAAGAAAGGCAAGAAATATCTTTGGACTCCTGCATGTCAAGCAAGCTTTGAAACACTCAAAGAGAAGCTCACTTCCACACCAGTCTTGGTTCCTCCAGATACATCAAAGCCTTTCCAAATTTTCTGTGATGCTTCATTGCAAGGATTGGGTGCGGTCCTTATGCAAGAAAAACAAGTTGTTGCTTATGTATCACGTCAGTTGAAGACGCATGAGATCAACTATCCTACACATGACCTTGAACTCGCAGCAGTTGTCTTTGCTTTGAAAGTATGGAGGCATTACTTGCTTGGCAACCGTTGTGAGATCTTTTCTGATCACAAGAGTCTGAAGTATATCTTCACACAGCCTGATCTCAACCTTCGTCAGAGGAGGTGGATTGAAACAATCAATGATTTCGATTTGACCATCAACTACACTCCGGGTAAAGCCAATGTCATGGCAGATGCTCTCAGCCGAAAAGCTTATGTCAACAACCTCATGGTGGAAGAACAACAGCCTCTCTTGTGTGAGGAATTCCGCAAGCTCAACCTTGAAATTGTGGATCAAGGGTATCTTCTGAACCTTCTAGCAACACCTCTCTTGGAAGAAAAGGTCCGTTCCATTCAACTTGGGGATCCTTATACTAAAAAGATCACCTCCAATATTCAGCTTCCGAAGTATGAGTCTTTCCACGTAGATGACCAAGGCACTCTTTTCTTTGAACACCGGATGTTTGTTCCGAACTACCCGGGGTTAAGAGAGCAAGTTCTCAAGGAGGCGCATGATTCTGTTCTCTCTATCCACCCTGGAAGCACTAAGATGTACATGGACTTGAAAACACAATATTGGTGGCCTGGTTTGAAACGATGTTGTGCCAAGTATGTCTCGGAGTGTGATGTTTATCGCAGAGTTAAAGCTTTCCATCAGAAACCTTCTGGTCTTCTACAGCCATTGAAGCCTCCGGAATGGAAATGGGAGAGAGTAGAGATGGACTTCATCACTGGTTTTCCAAGGTCGTAGAAGGGCAACAATGCAATCTTCGTTGTCATTGACAGGCTTTCCAAAGTAGCTCACTTCTTTCCAGTCAAGGAAACAATTTTTGCAATTCAGTTGGCTGAGCTCTATATCAATAGAATTGTCTCTCTGTATGGAGTCCCTCTTGAGATCAGTTCAGACCGTGGAAGCATCTTTACTTCCAAGTTCTGGGGAAGTTTCCAAAATGCTTTGGGAACAAAGCTAAACTTCAGCACAGCTTACCACCCTCAGTCGCAAGGACAAGTTGAAAGGATCAATCAGATTCTAGAAGATATGCTCCGTGCTTGCGTTATCTCTTTCGGCATGAAGTGGGAAGAATGTCTTCCTTATGCGGAATTCTCTTACAACAACAGTTTCCAGAAAAGTCTAAAGATGGCACCATTTGAGGCTCTTTATGGTCGCAAATGCAGAACTCCGATTGGTTGGTCGGGTGCAGGGGAAAGAATTTTGTTTGGCCCTGACGTTGTAACTCAAGCGGAGGAGAAAGTTCACATCATTCTTGAAAATCTTAAGATTGCTAAAAGTCGCCAGAAGAGCAATTATGACAGAAAGCACACGGACATGGAGTATGTCCCTGGTGATCTTGTTTACCTTCGTGTCACTCCCATGAGAGGCACGCACCGTTTTGGTATCAAAGGAAAGCTGGCTCCTAGATACATCGGTCCTTTCAAAATTCGTGGAAGAAGAGAAGTCGCTTATGCTCTTGAGCTCCCTGAGCAACTCAAAGTCCATGATGTTTTCCACATCTCTCAACTCAAGAAGTGCTTCAAGGATCCCGGCAGGACCGTGGACCATGAACTCATTAATATCCAAGAAGATCTGCCTTATCAAGAACACCCCACAAAAATTCTTGAAGTCGCAGAAAGAAGGACTCGCAACAAGTCCATCAAGTTCTGCAAGGTGCAGTGGTCGCACCATTCCGTTGATGAAGCCACCTGGGAACGCGAAGATGAGCTCCGTGCCAAGTACCCTACCCTCTTTGAGTCTTCTTCTTCTTCCTAGAATCTCGGGGCGAGATTCCTGTTTAGTGGGGGAGAGTTGTAGCATCCCAATTGTCTAACAATTGTAATACTACTTGTTCTAGTAAGATATTGGCTACTTCCTATATATAATTGTTGCATCATAAATAATATCATGCTCATGTCATCATGCCACCTTGCATTTGAGCATCATATAAAACCCCTTTTCTTTTGGTTCTTCTCTCATATGCATTATAAATTGTATTTGCCTCTTGATATTGTATTTGGTTATTGATATATTGTTTAAATGCCCAAGTTGAGTTGGGGGCATATCTTTTATTCAACTTCATCACCTTTCTTTTCCACCACCTTATAATTCCACCATCCCATTAACCATGAGCTTGTATTTCTTTTTCTTTTGATATTTTTATTCTAGCTCATGTGGTTTGGGGTGGATCAAATCTTTTAAATTCTTTTGCTTGGCTTTTATTCCACTTCTTGGAAATGCATGAGAATAATGCCATAATGTTATTATTGTTTTCACAAAATAAATCATGGCATTATTATTTGTGCATGGGCCATGCAATCACACCACCACCTTTTACTCCATTGGTTTTTCTTGTTTTATTGGATCTTTCTTGGTGGACCATCTCCTTCCATTCCACCACCCCCTTATACCCATCTATATCTTTATCAATTCTAATCTCTTCATACATGATCATATGAGGCTCATTTTACCTATCTCTTTACTCTCTCTTTCTTTCTTGTTTCTCTTCCACCTTAGCTCAAGCTAGATCAAGCTCCATGTTCTCTTGGTATGGTCTCATAAACAATTTTTAAAACTTAAATTCCTAATAAAGTCTAAACCTAGCTCCTCTCTCTATTCTTCTCCTAACCTAATTCTACTAAACCCTAAACCTCCTCCCACCTCTCTCTCTTACACCCCCTCTCTCTAACATGCTGGCCCCACCTGACCCCCTCTCTCTCCCTGGCCCACACCCCAGCCACCCCTCTCTCTAACCCTACACAAAACCCTAACCCGAGGCTACCCATCTAACCTAGCCCGAGCTACCCCCTCTCTCCCTCTATCTTCTCTCTTCCTGCCATGAGGGCCCCTCCATCCGAGCCTCCCCCTGCCTGTCCCTCTCTTTCGGCCAAAACCCCACCTGCAGCCACCCAGGTCGAGCCCCAGCTCGACCACGTGAGGAGGATGGAAAGGTGGCACCCGAGGCCACTTTATCTCCCTGTGCCACGGCTGCCTCCCTCTCTCTCCCTCTCGCTTTACCCTCCTCCATACGCCTCTTCCGTCTCTCCCAGATCCGCCCGAGCCTGCCTCCTCTTCTCTTTTTCTTCTCCACCGTCGCCCAGCTCTGCCGCCAATCGCCGCCGTCTACCTCGTCGTCTCCGCGTTCCAGTCAGCGAGCACGATGTGGAGGTGGCCTGGAAGACCAAGGGCAGTCCCCTACCTCGACTCGTACACGCCGGCGCGAAGGAGGAGCCCCCCAGTACCGCCAGATCCTCGCCGCTCCCCGAAACCCTAGATCGCTGGAGCTCCTGCCTCGTCGTCGATCCGCCACGCTTCTCCCCGATCTGACCCCACCGGCCAACCCGCGGTGAGCCTCTCTCCCTCCCTGACATGCTCCGCCTCGCCGTCGCCGTCTAGCTTCACCGTTCCTTCTGCCGAACGCCCTCAGTGCGTCGCCGCTCGCGGTGTCTGCATGTCGTACACGCCACCTAGAACCTCACCTAGGCCCCAGCCCCCCTCCTGTCAGCTCCCCTAGCCCACCGTAGTGGCTTCGCCTCCCTGCGCGCACACGCCTGGTCCACGGTTCGATCTCCCGCGCCACGCGCGCTGTCGCCGAACACGCCGTCAGTTTCGTCAGAGATCCGAGAAGAGAAACAGTGCACGCGAACACTTTGCACTAATCCCCCTACCTTTTTGACTTCCTCAACCCGCGCTCCTAGAGGCCCCACCTGTCAGCCGCAGTGGCAGTTTAACGAAAAGACACCCGGGGAACCTTAACCTCAACCCGCGGTCCAGATAGCCCCCACCTGTCAGTCGCTGCAGTCCCCACCCCTGGCATGTGGGCCGTAGCCGCTGGGCCCGCTTGTCAACCGCGTGGGCTAGCCAAAGCCGCGGTAGAAAAGGGATTTTCTGCGCGCGTGGCCCCAGTCCATTTGGTCCCACCCGTCAGTGGCTATGGCTGGGACGGGCTGAGTAAGAAAAGTTTGCCTGATGTCTGTTTTAAATAAACCTTTTCAAAAATTGATTTAAATTCAAATCCAATTCAGATTTAAATAACTTTTCAAATATAAATCCAAATAATACAAGTAATATATGTTTTGGAATCAAAAAAATGTGAGGAATTCAAATATGACATTTAAAATTCTGTTTGAGCACTTTAATTTTCGAGATGATTAAAATTACAATAAAATGCCCTTTTTCTTAATTAATTAATAACTTTATTTCTACAACTCCAAATTTGGCAAATAATATGTCTAAATCGATCAGCGCGACGAGCCCGTTCTATCTATGCAGTCCTTGTTCTGAATTGAAGCATGCATCATGTTGTTATTTAAAATCTGAACTTTTTTTGATAATAAAACTTGGTTAAATAAATAATAAAATGCTTTAATTCTTGCACCACACCTCACCCTTGCCATGCTACTTTAATGCCCTGTAAATTGTGCATCATTCATCATGGCATGCTTGTTTGCTTGACGCATTTTAAGTCATATGCTTGTGCACTTTATTTATGTTGGCCCTTGTTTGTTTGGTTCTTCTTCGAATAGACGCCCAGCAGGAGAATTACCAGGAATCACAGGAGTACTACCCAGATCCATCTCTTGTGTCAACTGAGCTGCCAGGCAAGCACTACCACATGCTTGCATACATACAGTACCTATTGCCTCTATCTCATTCTTGCATCATTGAGTCGCGATTGCATCAAATTGAATCACAAGTACTGCATAGCCTTTACTTTTAAACCCCACCGAAGCTTGTTCCTCCATCCCATGAGCCATTACTACAGGAGTTGTTTGAGCCGTGCGAGTCGTAGAAAAGCATGTGTAGGGCATGTGAGTGTCTGATGAATAACGAGGTACCTAAACAACTTAACTTGAGTAGTAATGGGATAACTAATGAAAGAGGCACCGGTGAGCAATATCTGCTATTTGGTTTTTCATGCTCACTTGTGTCCCGTAGGACCCCGAGTACTTGATTCCTGTTCCTTGACTATTCGCACTATCCACATCCGGGAGGCCTTATGGACCCCCCCTGAGCCAGAGCTTGATTCATTCTTATTTCTTGGGGCCACAATTAGTTTGGGGCTTTATTACTATCCTGTACTTATGCCATGTTACTGCTTTATTTAAGAGTGTGCGAGGAGCACCTGTACTGTTTTGGATCGCGCCACGTTTTCGCGGTATCGACAAGCCCAATCACATTTTCGGTTTCCCAGTCGTTTACAGCCGTCGTCGCAAACCCTGGGTCCGTCTCGGAGCCGGCCAACTTCGTTGCGGGTAGCTTATTGGGGTGGCCCCCTGAAATATTTCCGAATCCTGTGATTGCTTTGTCGTGAATGCCTCGTTGGGTTTTGATTTGGTTTTTCCGAGGTTGATCGAGTGTGTGTTGCTATTCGTGCACCCCTGCAGGGTAAATCTTTCTCAAAGCCGTGTCCGCGGTTATGGACGACTTGGAGCACAGTTTCTCGATCATAGACAAGTATAACTAAAGTACCGCTTTTAAATTGACTAAGTACTTGACTAGTAAATAGTGCAATACTCATGGAATGGTTAATAAAACTGCCAACGGATGATGGGGGTTGTTCGTCCGCTTCCTCGTTGGTAAGCGAGGAGGAGGATGGATCTGTTAATTATACTGTTATAACTGTTGTTCTTAATTCACGGACATCCGTCTATCATTGGTTAGGCGGATGGTTAGCGAGTATCTGTAGAATTGTTAGGTATTATCTTTTGCTGCAATTGCGTCACCCCAGGTTGTGTCCCCTTTAGCGGCATAAAGACTTGCTGAGTACTCCTAGGGTCTCACACGATAAATTGTTTGATTCAGATGAACAGGTGTACCCGCAAGATGGATACTGGGTGGAAGAGACAGATGATGTTGGCAACGATCATTCGGTGTAGAGATTCTGGGAATGGGGATCTGTGAGATCTGTGGGCGGGATGTGTTTATTTATGGGGCATCTTATGCCAATTCGCTTCTTATCCGTACTTGGATCTTGTTTTCCGCTTCTGCCTGATACTCTGATGTGTGATGTATGAGGAGCTATCCTAAATTATTATATCTATCTAGGACATTTGGATCTTGCCGTATGGCGTTGCAATATTTCTATTTCTGTTAGATGGAATGGCTCCGAGGACTGTTGTATGTGGCTTGCATACATACTCATTTGTGTATGTAGTTGATCCCTTCGCCTGCCGATTACGCTGCTTGTTCTTGTCCCGTTGTCTGAAAGTGGTTAGGATGGCCGAAAGGTCTACCGTGAGTGGCCCTGGGCCCCACCGTACTATTTTAACCACTTTCGTTCATCTAGGCATATAACTAAGAGCGTAATTCACCGAGGTAGTTACATCATGTGAGCCTTCATGTCATGCCAAGTTGTGATTAGCGGCTCTTGTCTTGCATCACGAGCAACTTGAACTTGTTCCCACCAAAGGTTGCCGTAATCATCAAACTCTAGCGAAGCCATGGCGACCATCTTCTCGTTGCTATAGTTGTGCATGCGGAAGATCTTGTCGACTTTGAGTGCCCACGAGAGGTATTCTTCTGGGTCATTGGATCTGGCGAACTTGGGCATTGTGAACTTGAGCTTGCCAAAAGTTTCTTCATCTTTGCGGTCATTGCGACGAGCTTGGTGACCTTGTTGATGATCTTGTAGTTGGGGAGGTGCAACTTGGTTCTCGCGTCCTTGTTGCGGAGCTTGCTCTTGGTATTGTTGTTGATGAGGAGCTTGCTCTTGCTCTTGGCGCGGTTGTTGACGTGGTTGAGGTACTTGGGCCTCATGGTGGCGAAGGTGTGTAGCCTCTTGACGCGGTTGTTGACGAAGAGGAGGCTCGTTCCTCGATTGGTGATGTTGGTTAGGCACATGGGCCTCACGGCGAAGAACATGGTCATGGGCCTCTTGACGTGGTGGGCGTCGCTCAATTTGTATCACTTGACGCTCGAAGTTTTGTTGAGGTGGAGGAGGCGCCTCGTGATGACCATGGTGTCGTTGTTGACGTTCATGACGTTGATGATGAGGAGGAGGATCTTGAAGAGCTTGACGTCGATGACGAGCTTGATTATCCAAATTGGAGTCATCACTTGTTGTGTCAAGAATGTGTCGCGGTCGATGGTGGTAGACTTGCGGTTGCGCTTGTGGTTGCTCTTGTTGAATCACTAGTGCCCTTGCGTGATGACGGTGTGCTTCTTGCCTTGCTCGTGGCCTTGAAGAGAGGTCACCGTCATAGCTTGACGTTGCGGCGTGCCGTGGGGAAGGTACATAGTTCGAAGAGATTCCATCTTCAACCACGGGGGCATCATTGCGTCTTTGAGCACTTTGATGTAGATCTTGTGGAAGAGGTGCATGACGACGCGAAGAACTTGCCGAGCTTGATGCGCGTGAACATGGTCTTGCCATGCCATCGATGAGGCGTCGAAGATTGTCATTTGTTTCGGCGACGGAGCGTTGAAGCGCTTCATTTTGGTGGACGAAGTTGTGATGCATTGCATGCATTTGTTGTTCGAGGCCGTCGAAGCGGTTGTCGATGTTCTTGAACTCGGCTTGCGTGTCGCCAAATTGTTCATCTTGTCGCGTCTCAAGTGCTTGGCAACGTTCACGGAACTCTTGTCGAACGATGAAGTGACTTGCGCGCGTCATGTACGGACCTTGATCTTCTTCTTGGGGAGGTGGTTGGCTCGTCTCACCGTGCCTATCCATCATGCAGAACACACAAGTATTGTATATGTAAGTGGAATATGGTGGTGTTAGCCTTGTACCTCACCTTGGGGATTGCACCAAACTAGAAACCACAAGTGAGAGCTATTAGCGTGCAAAGTGGAAATGCCAAGAAAACTCACACTAACTCTCAAAAGCTTGTTGGTGGTAGGTTAGGGTTGTGGAAAGCCAAAGAACCAACCAAAAGAAAAGGGATAGTCAAAAGTGGTAAAAATCCAACAAAACTCAAGTCAAAGGCGAAGGTCAACAACTCAAAAGGGTGACGGGAACCTACGACTATGTACACACACGTGGAGAAAGTTGGGATTGACACGACTATGAAAATGAGCACACAAAATGTCCTAACGAAGACTAAGCTCGTTGTCATGCCAATGCAAGGAGAGACCGTGGCTCGTTTGCAAAGAGGAAAAGTGAGCAACGGATTTGTGCACTTGCCTTGGGCGCTCTTATTTCTCTCTTGCTTACAAGCTTTGAGACTCTCTTTTGCAAGGGGAGACTATCTTTCTTTTGCTTTTTTTTGCTCTCCCTTGATGCTACCTAGTCACACTTGATATTGCTCTTGCACTCTCACTTATCCAAGGACAAATGCACAATGCTCAAGCAAACACAAGATGAGCCACTCTCATGCATGGGATATGTACACACAAAGGAAGATGGGGTTAACAAGGTGATGCAAGTTATACCTTCTTTGATGATGAACTTGGCGTCAGTGGTGCGGGATGATGTTCGTGGTCCGTGGTGTCGATGAGCGCGGAAGTTGATGATGCGGAAGCTTGCTGGTACTTGCTGACACGCACACGGGACACGGGCAAACAAAGGAGATTAGCCAATGTGAAAAATGAGGCAAAACAGTCAAAACAGGCGCTATAGCCCGATACTCCGGTCTGTTTGGGCCGGACACTCCGATCTGGCCGGACACTCCGGTCTGGCCGGACACTCCGGTCGGTATGAGCCAGACACTCCGAAGCGGGTTTCCTGCTCGTGTTCTAAGCGGAAATCCTCGCCTTCGGGCCTCAAATCCGCGAAAATCTGGCCAAATCAGGCTGGGCAAACGCAGGATAAAGCTGGACCAACTCCTTAGACAAGGTTTGGTCGGATCAAAACCACAAATAACACTCCAAATCAAGAGATCGATCCAAAGGCAAATATGGGCTGTTTATTTGTGGGGATTTTCGAATTTTTGGTGGATAGAAGAAAATTTTGTGGGGAAATCGTGAGCAACGAAGCTCTTGATACCAATATGTTGAGGGCAAACCTCTAGTTGGCCCGATCTTTCATGATTCCCTTTCAAATCGAGGGTGGAGTGCGGAGAAAGGAGGGGAGGATGAACACGACGAACACACGCACGAAGAACACGATGAACACACACACGCAAAACCACGATAAACACCAATAGCTCACGCCGGCGGTAACCGGTCCGGCACGACGAGATGGGAGACTCGGTGAGATCTTGACGTCTAGGCAAAGGGACACCGATGCCTAGGCCTTGTACAACGCGGAGGCACGATGCAAACTCCAACGAGGTTTGGGGATATTGGTGCTCCTTAGTCAAGGAGCATGAGGCAAGAATTAGATAGATCCACAAAGGGGTTTCCACTAATTCCAATATCATGCCTAGGGTTTACAATGGAGGTGGAGGGTCTATATATAGGCCAACCACAAGTTTAGGGGTAATTTAGGCATTAAAGTAGAGTTCTGGGCGAAGTAGAGGGGTACATGGGCCATAGGGCCCAGCTAGGCTCGCAGGCCCATCACTTGGGCCGGACACTCCGGGTCGAGTGAGCCGGATAGTCCGGGGTGGCCGGACACTCCGGGTCGAGTGGGACGGACAGTCCGGGGTGGCCGGACACTCCGGGAAGTGTCCGGGCGGTGTCCGATTTGACCTTCTGAATGTCCACGCTAGGTCCGGGCTCGGGCCGGCCGGACACTCCGGCTGAGTCGGGTCGGACACTCCGACAGCTTCAGCTCAGGTGTAGCTTCAAGGCTCGTGGGTCGACGCGGCGGGGGCTTGTACCCGATGATGCACAAAGTAGTGGTATGAAGTAGCACGCCATCCAAGGAGGTATCGAATTGGCACGAAGAGAGGAGCGAGTTCACCTTAGCTTGCAGGAGTTTGGCTCGGGCACGAGTCATGGGTCCACTTGGGGGACTTGTTGGTGTAGATGTAGAACGTCCGTAGGACGGGCTGCATCAGTTAGTGCATGCAATTCAATATGGTATCAGAACCAAGAGGTCTCAAGTTCAAGACCCTGCTCATGCAGTATTAAAAAAAGATTCCGTGGTCTATGGTATCAGAGCAGGAGGTCGTAGGATCAAATCCTGACCATTTTAAAAATTAATAAAAAATATTGTGGCTCCCCAAACACACGTCACAATAGGCCAAAGGGCAAAAACGTAGGGTGAGTGTTGAAAAATATTGTCTAGCTCTTCTATCAGTTCGGACTTTTGGTTGCGTTGGCTAGTGCATGCAATTCAATAATTTTGAGTGGAGATTATTCATTGTTGCAAGGAAAAATGGCACAGGAGCAAGCCTTGAAGCGCGTTAGTTATGATATTTTCTCCTTAGCAAATACTATCACACAACCACAACTACTAGAAACATGTACTCGCTTCGTCCAGAAATAAGTGACTTGGATTTATCTAAATTCGGATAGTTATGATATTTTCTCCTTAGCAAATACTATCACACAACCACAACTACTAGAAACATGTACTCGCTTCGTCCAGAAATAAGTGACTTGGATTTATCTAAATTCGGATGTTATTTATAGACGGGATGACTTACTAGACATTTCAGGAACAAAGCTAGTGGTAGGAGAAGAAAAATAATAATATCATTCATTTTCATGATGGGGATGAGATCATTGAAGGGGATTAATGTAGCAGTGTGATCCATCTGACTCGCGATGCATGAATCATGAATCGAGCTGACCGATTAATTAGGTTGCTTTGACTTGTAGCAGTGACAATTCATTGTTGCAAGGAAAAAGGGCACGGGAGCAAGCCGTTAATCACTCTTTTCTTCTCAGCAAATATCACATAACGACAACTACTAACAACATGACATGTCTCACCAAATGCAGTTTTTTTTAGATACATCTTGGGAGGTGTACCAAACATATAGAAGAGCTGCCGACGGCACTTACAACACCGTGAGGCACTTCGCTTGCGCTGTCAACAGGGTGACAGCTCCCAAGCCTAAGTCTACTCTCCGTCCATCAACAACAAATGCGACAACTCCGGGAAGCCAAAGATCTCAGAATGAAAAAGTCCAGTTGTGTGCCACTGCTCGTGTTCATGCTTGATCCACATCTTGATGATGTCCACCGATGGTCTCACGTTGTTAAACATAACATCATTCTGATGCCTCCAGAGACACCAGAAGACCAGAATGGTCGCTGTCCAGAGATCCCGTCTGTGAGCCTGGAGACATGGCCTTGTCATCCACTAGAGTAGGAGGTCAGTGTCAGCCGAAGGTGCCCACTCCAACCTGTCCCACCTAAGGAGCGTCCAAGTCCACACCTCCCTTGCCACCACACACCCAAGGGGCAAATGTTGAATGCTCTCAGGCTCCTGGTCACACAGGGGGCATTTTCTCGGCCTCGCTAAACCTCGACGCTCCAGCCGATCTGCCGTCCAGCAACGGTTACGAGATGCCAGCCAAGCAAATAACTTGCACCTGTGAGGAGCTCTGGACTGCCAGATCTGACGAGCCGCCGGTGCAAGGGTCGTTCCTGCGAAGAAAGCCGTATAGGTTGACTTCGCCGAATAGCACCCATCGCTGGACCATCTCCAGCTCAACACGTCATCACGCTCAGGGTCCAGCTGTATCCCTATTAGTGCATGTCAAAGGAGAAAGAACTCAGGCACCGCCTCCTCTCCGAGGTCCGGACCGCAATCCAGTAGCCACGTCCCACTCAGGCTGTCCTTAACCGTACACTCTCTGACTTTACGAGGTGGAATCAGAGCCAAGAGATGCGGAGCGATCTCCTCGACCCTCCGTCCCCGGATCCAATGGTCTTGCCAGAACCGCGCACGCTCGCCATTCCCCAAGCTGTAACAGGTGGCAGCGTGGAAGAGCTGCCACGACTGGCGCGGTAAGCCAAGGTCGAACTCCGCCCATGGCTTATCCGGCCCCACTCTCTAAAGCCAAGCCCATCTACACCTCAATGCAAAGTTCATGAGGCGAAGGTTGGGGATGCCTTGACCCCCGTGAGTCTTTGGCGAACAGACCTTCTCCCACGCCATCAAACAGTGGCCACCATTGGCTTCTCTCCTACCCTTCCAGAGGAAGGCCCAGAGAATCTCGCGGAAGGCCACTAGCATCTCAGGACGGGACGTCTAGCGACAGCAGCGCGTGGATCAAGATTGCCGCCAGGGTTGTTGTCACCAGGGTCGCCTGCCCCGCCCGACTCATAAGCTCGGCACACCATGGCTGCAACTTGTTGGCGGCATTGTTACCACGTACTGAAGCTGCGCTGAGGTCGTCTTGCGCAACCCTAGCGGCAGGCTCAGGTAGTTGCACGGGAAGCTGCCCACCAAGCAGCCTAGTATGTCCTGTGCCAATGCAGTTTTATTTGAAACGCATACCTTTTGAACTAAGTTACTCTAGACAACAAAACATCATGATTTTGTTAGTTTGACACCGTATTCCGACAACTTGGACACACAAATCATCTGGTAGTGGCAGGCGAGGCGTTTCTCTCGTTTTTTTCTCTCCTATATGCAAACCGAACTTTAACCAAAAAACGTACGGAAGTTTTTACTCATATTTTTTTCAGAAAATTTAAAAGTTCTTTAGAAGTCCCAGTAGTTCATAACAAGATCACTCGCATCAACAGGTAATGTACTTTTTCATATATTTTTCAAAGTTTAAAATATCGATCGAAATATGGCACGAAGTTATCAAAATTGCGAAGAGTTTCAAACAGGTAGAATAAAAACAGCTTATAGTTTACCATTTTGATCACTGCATCTATTTCTAATTGGTTAAAGCTTTTCACATATCTAAAATTTTGAAATTTTGAACTTTTTTCTACTCCCTCGGATTCATATTACTTGTGACTATATTGGACGTATCTAGCACTAAAACATGTCTAGGTACACCCGTTTGAGCAACAAGTAATATGAATCAGAGAGAGTAATAGTTATCAAAACTTCAATAAAATGAGCTCACACTTTTCTATTCTACTCACTACATGTAGTTTCAATTACTGGATTTTATATTTATTTTGATTTTTAAAACCAAACTTTGACCGAACGTTATAAAAAAACTCCCTCTAAGCCGAATTAATGTTCTCAGATTTATGACTGTCTAGATACATCCGATTCTAAATAAATCTGAGAACATTAATTTACATAATGGATTGGAGGAGTACGAAGACTTCTGAAACAATTCTTATTTTCTGTTGATACGACAGAAGAGAAGATCTAGTAGCGGAAATCGACTTTTGATCCCGGGAGCATATGCTCCTAGTAGCTATTTTTTTAAAAAAAAATATCAAAATATTGGGTTTTTTTTGGCACGTATATCTTTTCATTCTATATGCTCACAAAGTCGTTTCGCGAAAAAACGATATGTTTTGTGTCATGTATGAAAAAGGCAAAGAAATGTCTTGTTACCCTCCTTTTTTAAGCGCCAAAGTTTGTCTTTTTTACACACGATACAAAACATATCGTTTCCGTGAAACAACTTTGTTAGCACATAGAATGTCAAGATATACACGCCAAAAAAAAATTCCCTAATTTTTTGATATTTTAACTTGCATTTAAAACCCTAATTCAAAAACCGGGAGCATATGCTCCCGGGAGCCAAAACGCCGCGTAGAGTCATAGCTGTGTTATTTTCTGAGACGAGTTGGAGACAACAGAGCAGTTAGCTAGTAGTAGTAGCAGTAGATAGGAACCTGTGTGCAGGGACTGCATGTGTGCCCGTGTAGATAGATAATTAAGTAAGTGCTAGTTAGAGGATCCTAGTTATTCAGTTAACCACATACGGTTGCAACGAGGAACGGATGTAAGTATACTTAACTCTTTGTATGCGTTCAATCTCTGTATGTATTGTCGTCGTAAAGTTCCCGCCACGCATTGGAGCATGCATATGCATGCACAGCGTTTCTGACTTTCGAGTGTTCTCTGTCGGGTTTTTTTCGATGACAAAAGAGAAGAATGATACTCCAGATGAGTTGTGTTAATTTTCCAATGAGTTGGAGATGTCAGAGTGGTTAATTAGCTAGCTAGCAGATACGCATGTGTAGTTTAGAGAGATAATTAAGCACATGTGCAGCTGCACCTGTATACGTATAGTGAGGATATCCTAGTAGTGATTAAGTAATAACCAGATACGGTTGTAACCAGTCGGATGTGTGCTTAGATCTCTGCGTATCCTGAGACATGATGAAGCACCGCCATCCATCCCCATCGGTCCTCCCATGAATGCACGGGCGAGTAAGGTCGTGTTTTAATTAAGTTCCTAACTAGCCATCTAATTAGGGTATCTTGGTGACCAACCCATTCGATCACGGGCTGTATGAATCGGTCCACACGAACAGACGGTAGGGGAAAACACGCCCATCGGCGCGACCCATTCGACCACACGCGAGAAAACCTCAGCAGCGGGAACGAGTTTTTCCACCGGCCGACGGGAAGCCGCGCAGGCGACGGTCGATAAGACGTTGATCGTCATTAGTGGTACTAATGACGGTGCGGACGGGGCCAGTCAGATGGGTCGTCCGCTCGGGCACTTCGCACCCTAAACGAACGGGCCAAAAAAAGCATTGTTTTGTGTTCGTGGGCCGACCAAACGTACCCATTCGCACACAACACGAAAACATGTCATTTTGGTCTCTTTCCGTTTGGGTCGGGTCGCCCCAACAGGCTCGACCTATTTTTTCCCTTGAAATACAAAACTCTAAAAAACCAAAATAAAATTAAAACTTAGATATATTACATAATCGTCTTAATTTACATATAAGAAAATAAAAAGAAAACATAACTAAAAATAAACCCTAGCTACAACTAGGGCATCTAGCGGCTGGCACGGGCGGTGGTGGCAGAGGCGGCGGTGGCACCTAGGCACGGGGCTTGTTGGAGAGGTCGATGAACACCGGCGACGACCATCGCCCCGACAGATAGTACGCCGGTGGTGGTTGTTCGTGCGTCGGTGGTGGCGGCGTCTTCATGGGCGCGGGTGGGGCACGCGGTGGTGATTGCCACACTTCCTGCCCACACACGTAGGCGTCGGCAGGCCACCCCTCCGATAGAGGCAGCAGGTTGTCGTTGCGGAGGTGCTACGTCAGTAGGCGCTGGTGGCGCTCGATTTCCCAATCGAGCATTGCGTCGTCCGTCGGCACCGACGGCACCGGGACACACACCTGGTTCAGGTGCCACCACCTGGCAGAGACACATTGCGGTGCTCGCAGGGGTGGCAGTCCTTCCATCGGTGCTGGTACTCAGCGACCGACACGTAAAGCCGATCCCTCTCATTGTCGGGGTGATGACGGGCATGGCCCACTGCAACAGAAGCGCGTCTAAAACGGGCCGCTACTCCTCCCTCTCCAACTCCTCTCAGTCCTCCCGCTCCTCAGCTCCTCCTCCCGCTACAACAAGGTGGCGAAGGCCATCTCGTCCTCCTTGGGGTAGCGGCGGCGAGCTAGCCGGCCGATCCTTGCCTAGATGGTGACCTTGCGGCGATGCATTAGTGGTATGTGGGCGGATTTGGGTTGTCTGTACGCCTCGCCGCGCCGACTATCTTTATAGCCCTACGGTGAACGGGAAGCGAAACTTTGTCGCGCGCGGGAAACCTCGACATGAACGAGGTTTTCCACCGATCGGGCGGGAAGCCCTCATCGTAGACGGGCTCTAGGATGGCCTGGTACTCCGGGGGTAGTTGTTGGGCACCCGGTTCCTACTTGACGATGTGATCGTCGCCCTTGCCCTCGTTGTTGTCGTCCTAGTCGTCATCATCGAAGGAGGATGAGGAGAAGTCGGGGACGCCCTCTCCACATTGATGTGCTAGCTGGTAGGGAGGGTGACATCGTGGTGGTCGATGTCATCCCCCTCCCGCCAGCATCGCTCACACTCTGCCATCCAAAAGTACCGGCGGTTGCTTGCGCTCGCGTGGTGATCGTCATGAACATCGCCCTCGGAGGAAGCGCGACATCGGCGGTGGAGTGGGTGATCATCGCCCTCGTCGCCAGCACGACTCAGAGCCGCTGGCCTCGTCGTCGTTCTTCGTCTTCTTGAGCCACACAAGCATCTTTATCGGCGGTGATGGCGTGGAGGAGCTTTCTTGGCAATGGCTAGGGTGGAGAGTGCGGCACCGATGGGCGCTGGGCTGGCTTAAGTAGCCCCTGGCCGTTAGTGCATGCACAGGTTCTCGCGCATTCGTCATCAATGTCGGCGCGGGAACTTAGGCGGAGTCTCGCAATTAGCACCTATATTGATGGCCAAGGCTGCTGCCGTCGGTAAGCGTGCCTGCAAGTGTGTCGGAGTCGATGGCATGCGTCTGAGTCGCTACCACGCGGGCCTGCTACCATCAGTTGTTGACACGTGCTCTGTCCGCCCGCTTCCGAGCCCGATGCATCGGCTACCCAAATTTTGTGTGCAGATGGGTCGCGTCGGACGTGTCGGTCCGAATGGGTCGCATCGCAGTGTAGAAAATATAGATCCAAGAATATTGTGTTGTATTTGATCTGACCCTCGCGGGGGTTTATATAGAGGTACACGGGGGTAAGTGGAGACTTGGAGTACAAGATGTAGTCTATCCCTACCCCTACACATATACGTATTCTAACATCCCCTCAGATGTAGCAGGAGTGAAGCGGGCGCTTGTGACTGGATTTGAAGTCTTGCGCTTGTGTCGTCTTCTCCTCCTTTCCATCATTACCTGCGTCGACATGATCATGGCTGGCACCTAGGTGCGGTGACTGTGTCCCCTTCTAGTGCCTCTCTTCGCTCCCGCAGTCACAGCAGGAGTGGCGTGGATGCAAGTGACGACGCGGATGCTGTTGACTGGAGTTCTTGAGCTGCTGTAGACGTTGTTCTTGATGTCGATGTCGAGGTAGTCGGTTGTGATGTATCCGTGGTCGAGGTTGCCGTGGTCATTGTAGCCGATAGCGCCGGGGGCGCAAGAAAATGCGCGGTTTGTGTCGTATTGTTTTAGGTTTTTGTGCGACGGCGACGGCGAAGATTTAACCAAGCGAGCGTGGTGATCTTGTGATCGCCCTAGCAGAGCGCCGGGCTGGCAGTTTTGGACCCGAACGTCTGCCTCTCGCCTCCGGTTGGACCAGTTCGCACGTGTCTGGACTCGTGCCCGTGGAGATGCCTTGTGCCGTACTACCGTCACTGGATCATCGGCCTATCGATTGACCGGCCGGCCCGCGCGGCGAGTTCAAGCGCAGTGCCTGTGTAGCTACCTGCCTACCTAACCTGGTCATCACCTAGCGAGCCACTTGTAGCTCGTAGTACTTGTGCCGTAGCAAGCAAGCATGCACGCCGAATGAATGAATGAATGAATGAATGAATGTGCCGGGCCGGCTGGGCAGCGGAGCCTTTTGGTTTAACTCGATCTGCATGTGCTTTCCTGGTGCTACAAGCTATAGCTAGCTGATCATCCATTCATGGCGCTGCCGGTGCATCCCCTTGTGTGTCTGTGTGACAGGTGGAGACGGCATTGCTCTCTCCCTTGGAGAATACAGCATCAAAGATGGCGGCTACGTACATCCAGATTTGACAAGAATGATTAGGAGGAACATAATTATACTTTTCACATGGTAACTAATTTGCAAACGAGAGGACGACATAGATGGATAGGAGCTAGTACTGTGTACGAGGAGAGGGAGAGAGGGGCCAAGGAAAAGACCAGGTCCGCCAACGAGCGTGGATGGGCGAAAGAGGTGGCAAAGGTAGTAGGCGACCCCAGCCAGTTTTGACCAACCGCGTGAGGCCACGTCTGTCGTCCATAGGTTTAGTCCGTAATCAGTTTTCCCTAAGTCTAGCATTATCAGCGACCCCGACCAGCCCAAACCGCTAGCTGACACCACTTTTTTCGGACGACACCGCACGTCGCGCCGCCGATCAAGGAGAAACGAACGCGACCTAGCTAGCCTTGTCTTTCACATCACCGCCCTAGACTTTTCACCACCTTCTACTAATCTGGTTAATCTTTTCACCCAAATGTTTTCTTTAGGGCATCTACACTAGTTGATAAGACCGATAACCTTAATATGATGATAAAACATTATGTATAATCTCCAGTGACATATACAACTAAAAACGTGGTGAGACATATCGTGTTAAAAGATCATCTCTTGGCTAAGATAAGACAGCTGTTTTTTTTGTTCGTCTCTCTTCCAACTCAAGAACCATCCTACATGACATTGCTAAGATAAGACCATTGTTCGTGTTCTTACTTTGCACCGTACCACGTGGGCGCAAAAGGCTAGCTCTGCTACGGACCTACGGCCGGTGCAATTCGCGTTGCACGCACAGTGCATCACTTGGGCTGTGCTCTGAGTATGAGTCTTTTTGAGTATATATATTAAGCAAGCAACAAGCCGCCTCATTAAAAACCTTCCAGTCCCCTTAGGTACCCTGGTAAGAAAAAGAGTGCGTCTGAAACTTGCTGCCCCGATCAATGTACTGTTACATCATTTACCAACGAGTCTAGGAGAAATCTAGGGAGTTCATCGACCCAATTACAAGATAAACTATTATCAAAACTAACCCTAGCTAGCTCGTGGGCAACTTTATTAGCTTCCCTCGGACAATGATTGAATAAGACCTCACCAATAGTAGCAACCGAATCCATACAGTCCGCAAAAACTGCAGAGGCTTCATTCCACCACCTTTCTTCTCCATTACATGCATTAATAACATCAACGCAGTCTGATTTCGCTTGGACCATAGATAAGCTCATCTTTGTTGCAAGATCTAGTCCTCCCCTCAACGCAATGGCCTCGGCCATCATGGGTGTCATTACATGCGGCATCAAGCAGCAAGAGGCAGCAATGAAGTGACCATTAGCATCTCGTAGAATTGCACCCGCTGCCCCTTTTTCCTGTCATTGGAGAAAGAAGCATCAACATTAAGTTTGACATACCTTGGCTGCAGTTTAGACCACCTAGTTTCTTTAGCTCCCTCGCTTGATTGGTTTACCCTCCTTGAATTCGCAGCAATTGTGAGGATAGATATTCTGCAGCGATGTGTCGGGGGTAGAGATTCATCATGAGTTCGACGTCGCCTAATCCACCAAAGGTACCAGCAAGTATACCAGCAAGTGACTGATATGATTTCCTTCAGGCCAATATTAATCCCTTCAATCGTATTATCCTATCGTCGGAGTAACTCTTCAAGAACAGTCGAACCTGACCGATCAATTTGGACCACCTCAGATATAAGTTCCAATAATCCCAAACTATCCCAAATCTCTTTAGCCGCCTCACATTGAAATAGGAGATGAGAAATATCCTCAGGGCCTTGATTAAAAATTGGACAGCCTCCTGAATATCCAATATGGCGGTTATAAAGGATGGATTTCAGCGGGATGATGCCATGGAGAGCCCGCCATAAGAAAATATTAACCTTGCTAGGAATATGCATCTGCCATAAAATTTTCCACACCGGATTAATTGCCGAGACTCCTGGCAGTGAGACTTGATATGCCATTGCCCAAACAGATGACGTCACTGGAGATAATATCCAGAGCGGACTGTGTATCGACCGTGTTTTGTAGCATCCCAAGCAATGAAGCCATCGAAACCTTGTCTATGTAAAGGAATTTGAAGAATACGGTGCACATCCACTTCTCCAAACATATCAGTAGCCGGATTTATAAGGTCACTCACTTTAGTATAAACTGCACCCCCTCTAGGAGAAATAACTCTCCTGTTCGGGCTGCTAGGAATCCAGGGGTCTCTCCAGATATCAATATTTTCTCCATTACCAACTCTCCAAATATACCCTCGTTTAAAGGTAGTAATACCTGCGAGGATACTCTGCCATGTGAATGATGATCCCGCTTTGGGACCTGCTTTAAGAATGTCACTGCCTAGGTAGTACTTGGCCCGAAGCACCCGTGCACATAATGAATATGGGTTGCCAATAAGCCTCCAGACTTGTTTAGCCAACATAGCAAGATTAAAAGATTGGAAGTCACGAAAGCCCATGCCCCCTTCTCTCTTCGGGAAGCATAATTTCCACCAAGCATACCAGTACATCTTGTTAGAGTTATCATCATCTCCCCACCAGAACTTGGATATAGCATCCATCATACGTTTACAGATTCCTTTTGGTATCAAAAAGACTGACATAGCATAGACCGAAATTGCTTGAGCAACCGCCTTCAATAATATTTCTTTACCTGCAATAGATAAAAGCTTTTCTTTCCATCCATTAATTCTCTTGATAATTCTCTCTATCAGATGCTCAAAGGAATCGCTTCTATCTGCCCCCACAATCGCTGGGAGCTCTGAGTATGGGTCTGATTGAGCACGGCTCGTTTAATTTCTGGCGTACGTGTGTCACATCACTACATCAACCCAGTGCCATTTGCAGATCAACCTAAGATTATGCCGACGGCAACCGTCGGCGTAAAGTCATCGGTAGAGCTCAGCCAGCAAAGCTACCTACCCGTCAGTATAGGTCGGGCCGTCGATAAAGCGCCGGTGACACATAGTGATGGCATGGCTGTCTAACGGCGCCAGCTTATGGAGGCGCCCCACTACGGGAGAAGGCAAAGACGTCGGCGACCAATCTCGACACTGACGGTGGCTGGGCTAGGCAGCCGGGCGTAGAATGGATAGTCGATGGAAGCCGTCTGTGTACACCGGACTGTCGGTATAGGGGATTGGCCGTGACGGCGATGCGAGGGCGCAAAGGCTACGCCGACGGCTACGGCTTAGCCGTCGGCCTAGCTTTCACGCCTATGTTGACGGCAACCGTCGGTCTAGTTATTTTCCCTTTTTACTACATTATTAATCCTAGTACAATCATAATTAAATCATTCTAATTTAGAAAAATACAAATAATATATGAAAAATACAAGTAATATATCAAAATTTGCAAAAAAATAAGATCTATCTATGTAAACTCAAATAATACTTATTTTTATTGAATAAAATATAAAAACATTACATATACTTTTGTATAACATATTTTTCATTTTCCAAGTGCCAAAAACAGGTGTTTTGTGAAGCAACCATCAAATGAAAGTTTAAGATGGTACCACCCTATTTTTCCAAAATACTAGACAACCTTCCATGGATAATGTCCCAAAATACTAGACAACCTTCTAAAGAATCATATTTTAGAATCCTCAAATTCAACAGGGAAATTTTGATATGATTTTTTAAAGATTTGAACACTATTAAATGAATTTTATTTAAAAAACCTTGCAGTACACTATTAAAAATACATGATGCACGATTAAAAAGATGATAGGAATGTCATGTATGGATTCCTCTTATTTTCTGATCGATCTAGACATATTATTTGTCGAATTCTAATTTACGGATTTAAAGATATTTACAAGTCTCCGTAAGTTCAGATATTTACCGCTCATCAATTCAGGTGAAAACAGAACTACTACTAGTAGTATTCTGCAAGAAGCACACGTGCGAGAGATTCGTCAGGAGTACTTTTTTTTTGACAGCGAAAGAAACCGTGGCGAGTTTTGCCAGAATACGACACCGTACGAAACTCTGCAAATTTGGCAAGGTCGCAAGACTAGCTTCTTGTAGACGACATGTACAGATACAGATGTGTGGTCAAATACCATTTGGCAATATTTACCCATGACCCATCAAAGTCAACCACGAGGCATACATGCATATGCTTCAGACCGAACTGGCTGCAGGTCTGCTCTGAATTCACACGGAAAATGCGAGGACAATCTTGTGACAAGATGCCAAGGCCGAGATGGAAATCGTGATCAGATAGTAGCATCTATCTGCCTACCTACCCATCTATAACTTTTCTCTCCATCAAAGTCGGAGATGTCTCGGCTGCTCACGTTTCTCCGTCGGGACGGACCCCCATTGGCCGCATCACGCTTTCTCGAGCGTTTTTGGGCTACCTCTGATAATGGCCCCTGCAACCACACGTATGTTTCTGTAATTTTTCTTGGTCAGAGAGAAGAAGAAACTTGGGTTGAAAATGTATCTGTATCAGCAGTCCTGTCCTGGTCTCGATGCTGTTCTGTGGATCGAAGTTAGTGGATGCGATCGATGCACGGTTTTGCAGGATTAATGCAGTAGCTGTGTGATCGATTTGAGTCGCCAATGAATCATGAATCTACCCGACCGAATTAAAAAAAATATTTTTTTTGAACAAAAAGCATATACTATTAGTATCGCGGCCGACCCAATTAATTAGGTTGCTTTTGACTTGGAGTGGTGATTATTCATTGTTGCAAGGATAAAGGGCACGGGAGCAAGCCTTGATGCACCGTTATTTACTATTATTTCTTCTTCTTAGCAAATACTTATCACAAAACCGAGACTATTAGAGACATCTATGAGAAAACCATAGCCAAATGCAATTTTATTACACTCGTAGAAGACAGGGCTTTCGTTCGAAGCTATTCCAGACATCAGTTCGATCATGTTACGAACCGGGACTAAACAACTAGGACGCCGCACACGATATGGCTATAATTTGTCCCGGTTCAAGTGGTGCCTTTAGTCCTGGTTCGTCATGCCTGTCTCAACCCCTTTAGTTCCGGTTCGTGTTACGAATCCGGACTAAAGGTCCATGTTTATGTATATATACCCCCTAGCCCCCACATGCTTGTGTGCGAGCAGGTTTATTTTTCCCCTCTCATGCACAAGTGGTGTATGTTGCTTTGTTTTTTTCCCTCCATGTACAAGAGGTATTCGATGAAATGCGTGAGAGCATGATGCCACTTGAGTTCATACAAAGCAAATATGATATGAAGTGCCTGAGCCACACTTAAACTTTCTCCTCTTTTTTCCCTTCTCGATCGAGGTTAGCAACTTTATATTTTCATCTGTCATTGATACAATGCATGTGTTGATGTACAGTGGTCATTTCTCTAGATGTTCTGTAATGGTTTTTGATAAACTTAATTATATAATACAGATTAGCCGGCAATAGATGTACGGTGACCAACGTATTGCCGAGTTCATTACGGGTCTGCATAATTTTATCGGTGTGGCTGAGGCAAACAGTCTGAATGGTTTTATGTGTTGTCCATGTGTTGTCTGTCAGAATAAGAGTGATTACCCTTCCTCGAGAACCCTTCACACCCACCTGCTTCAGTTCGGTTTCATGCCCAGCTATAATTGTTGGACCAAGCACGGAAAAAGAGGGGTTATGATGGAAGACAATGAAAAAGAAAAGGATGATGACAACTATCCTAGTTTCTCTGAATACTACGATACTGCAATGGGGAAAGCTGAAGATGATGAGGCACCAGATGACCTCGTTGATGATCTTCAACGGGCCATTATTGATGCACACAGAGAATGCGGAAGTAAAAATGAGAAGTTGAAGTCGAAGGGCATATTGGAGGATCACAAAAAAATGTTGTACCCAAATTACGAAAATGGCAACACGAATCTCGGTACCATACTGGAATTGCTGCAATGGAAGGCAGATAATGGTTTATCTGACAAGGGATTTGAAAAGTTACTACAAATAATGAAGAAGAAGCTTTCAAAGGATAATGAATTGTCTGCTAGTACGTATGAATCAAAGAAGGTTGTCTGCCTTCTAGGATTAGAGGTGCAGAAGATACATGCATGTATTAATGACTGCATCCTCTATCATGGTGAGGAGTATGAGAATAAGAATGAATGGCCGGTATGCGGTGCATTGCAGTATAAGATCAAATCAGATGACCCTCGTGATGTTGAGGGAGAGCGCTCTAGGAAGAGGGTTCCTGTCAAGGTTATGTGGTATGCTCTTATAATACTAGTACGGTTGAAACATTTATTCAGAAACAAAGAGCATGTCAAGTTATTGCAATGGTACAAAGAAGACCGCAAGAAAGACTCGATGTTGAGACACCCCGTTGAAGGGTCATAGTGCAGAAAAATCGGGAGAGTACCTGGGCTTCGCAGATGACGTAAGGAACTTAAGCTTTGGTCTAAGTACATATGTCATGAATCCTTTTGAGGAGCATAGCTGCTTCAGATACTTCTCGTGGTTAAATATTGGCATTTCTAAAAGTGCAGGTCCATTTGACTTCGTATAGGTCCTGAAACATCAAAAACATTAAAACGGGGTTTTTCTGCCCTGCAAGGTTATAGCCAAAATAAAGGGAATCATTGGTAAATCCTCAGAAATCAATATAAAACAGGGATATAACATCATGTGTGATGCAAATATGTGGAAAAGCATGTTAACAAACTACAAAGTTCATGTATGAATTTTACATGCATGACATATCCACTTTTACAAAGTTCGTAGCAAACTAGGACTAGAGATAGGGGCCTCTAGCCCCGAATTCACAGTCCCAGGTGCGAAACCGGGACTAGAGCCTGTTACGGCCCAGGACTAGTGGACCAGGCTTAGGAGCCACAAGATGCATTTAGAATCAATAACATTAACACCGGGCTTAGGAGCCACAAGAAGCCACGTGTTATTAGTGACAAGATGTTCAAATTCTTGCTCCATTGCTTCCCGCCAGTGTGGAATTCCAAGAGCAGCATGAAAATGACGTGGTTCAACAGAGGGGTCCATAGTGGCATGAGCAACACACTTGGCCATCCAAGCCACAGTGCCATTGTTGCGCTCCTTCGGACAACGCACACCAAGAAGGCCACTGATGAGTCCAAAATTGAAGCATATTTACCTTTTGTTTTTGCATAGATAGAGTAGAGATTTTTGTATTTCACTGCATCTATCCGCGCTATTTTGTTCTTGTTTCAACAGGATCCCAAATCATGGAGTCATATATGAACATATCAATTAGAGTTATCATATTGTGTAATTTTATGATATTTCTAAGTGATAAAAGTCATTTTATAAATTTACCTTCGTACCTAGAAGAATACTAAATAAGGAGGAGGCACCAGTATGGTTAACGACCACTGGTACAGGCGGACCCTATCCGTACCGTCTGCCCGTACCAGGCGTCATCGCGACCGCCTCGTCAAATACTTCTCCCTGGCAAAGACGAGAGGGGAATCTGACATTCACAGCCACCAGAAACCACTAAAAACCACATCCGAAAGGGATCTGAAAGAGGAACTTGGCTAGGGAAAAATCCCAGCTACTTCACGGATCATCGGAGGACAATGCATCATCCCCTTCATCATCAACTGTTGCATATCCATTACCACCATTACTCTCATCTTTCACCTATTAGATTTCTTTATAATTCTAGATCCAATTGTGGTTTACATTAGATCTACCATCGTACTTTTATCCATTCATTTGATTATGATGACGTTGTTGATTGCTTCCATGAGTGAGTAGTTACTTTGTTCTTGGGGAGATGGAGAAACCCTAGCACCATTATGAACTTATAATAAAGCTGATCTATTCTTGTGTCCGTATGACTTGCTTATCTACGATATAATTATGATTTGTGTTTGATTTCTCTCTTCAGATGGTATGCGTAGTCGGCCACATATTATTTGCCTTTGGGACTAAAGGGATGGAGAAATCCTTTGGACGTGTCTTGGAAACATACCCGAAATGCCTCGTGACAGATTGGCGTCGGCTCATAACCTACACGGTCAAAGGAGGATTAAAGAGGGACTCCCTAAGCTAATTACGATATCCACGGGGAAACCCTTAATTGCGGTGGTTTGTATGGGTGACTGCTCTCATACATCGTAGTAGTTATTTAGAGGTGACCTCACACTTGGCTCAATAAAGTGGCTTCCTACGAGCCTTATAGTGAACATCTTATTATGGGGCTCTCTCCACACATATCAAGACACAAGAAGTATGTTATCTTGGTTGTACATAACAATAAATCAGTGGGTAAAGAATATGTGGGTGTCGGAAGATTTGAGAAGGGAAACACAGTTTCATCAACGATGATATCACGACTAATGTAAACACGATTGGTAGGAACATGAAGACACTTGTAACCTTTGTGGAGGGGACTATAACCCAGCAAAACACACTTTTACGGTACTCTAGCTTATGATTGTTGTAAGGACGAAGATTGGGCCAACAGTCACATCCAAACACCTTAAAGAAAGTATAATCGGGAGTTTCTCCTAGTAAGCGCTCCAGAGTAGTTTGCATATCAATGACACGTGTAGGCATGCAATTAATGAGCACGCAGTAATGAAATCATCACCCCAAAAACGAAACAGGACCGACGCATGAGCAAGGAGAGTAACACCAGTCTCAACTATATGACGATGTTTACGTTCACCAGTACCATTCTGTTGAGATGTATGCGGGCATGCGACACGATGAGTAATGCCAAGCTTCTGAAAAAAGAATTCAATTTAATGTACTCACCCCCAATCAGTTTGAACATGGATAATTTTGTGTTTAAGAAGACATTCTACATGAGCCTGAAACTGAATAAACACCTCAAAAACATCACTTTTATGTTTGATTAAGTATAACCACGTAACGTGACTATAAGCATCCACAAAGCTTACATAAAAAATATGATCACTAACAGATGTTTGGGCAGGGCCCCACACATCCGAGTAAATAAGCTCAAGAGGAGCATTTATTACATGAGTTGAAAGGGAAAAAGGTAGATAATGACTCTTGCCCTGTTGATAGGCATCACAAACT
This sequence comes from Avena eriantha, assembly GCA_910589775.1. NCBI lineage: Eukaryota > Viridiplantae > Streptophyta > Magnoliopsida > Poales > Poaceae > Avena > Avena eriantha. The sequence continues at coordinate 419,871,603 of OU342740.1, forward strand.
GACACTGATTTATTGGACTCCGACGGTAACTGATGACGACGAAGGACATGTTGAACAACTTGAGACGAGGGGTGTCCCAAGTGAGCATGCCACTGTGTAGAAGATGCTTTAATAGCATGAAGACTTGCCTAAGACCTCGAAACGGCGATCCCTCATGGAGTAGAGACCACCGTGGCAGCACCCTCTAAGGATGATGGCCCCCTTAAGCAGGTCCTTAACAAAATGACTGTTAGGATGAAACTCAATATAGACACGATTATCGTAAGCAAGTCTACGAACAGACAAACGATTTTTTGTGGCAGAGGGTACATGGAGAACATTACGAAGATAAAGTGGTCTGGAAGAAGAAGTAGGAAGGAGTGCTTGACCAATATTAGATACACGCATACCTGCACCGTTGGCGGCGTGAACGACCTCCATGCCGGTGTAGGGATCCTTGGCGTGCAGCTTCTCCAACTGTCCCATGAGATGGTCCGTCGCCCCGGTATCCATGTACCATGTGGGGTCGATGGGAGAGTAGAGGTCTGTCCTCGAGGCTTGGTGTAGACGTGATTAACCCGGGCCAGCTGACGATCAAGGAATCGACCATCATTACCCATGACTAAGAAGCTTTTGTTGAACCTTTTGAAGCAGTGGGATGCCATGTGCCCGGGGCCATCACAAAGCTGATAGATGATATTGCCGCGGCCACCGCCACAGCCAGGAGTAGGAGGACCCGAGCCACCACCACCGCCAGCAGGAGACGGAGGACGAGGGGCGTAATGGTTGGGGTTGACCGGGCGATGCGTCGGCGACGGAGGAGCAGACGACGGGGACGGGTGGGTATTTTTGCCACCCCCATCATCTTGGCGACGTTGGCAGAGTGTATCTTCTGCCCACCAGAGCGACACCCCTCCATACGCTATTCAGTGGACAACATTTGAGAATATAGATCATGAGGCGGCATCGGCGCATCACGCAGCTTGACAGCCTCAAACAAATTGTCATATTCCTCATCAAGTCCTTTGATAAGATATGACTGAAACTCATCAGGACGGAGGGGATGACCAATGGAGGTCAGCGTATCCGACATCGCCTTGATCTTGTTGTAGTTGACGGCGACAGAGGAATCGAGTTTCTCGGTATCGCACAACTCATCGTGCTGTTGCATCCCGCGCGCCATCGACTGCGACGCAAAACTACGCTCAATGATAGTCCAGGCTTCATGAGCATTTTTGGCAAACATAATCATGTCGGCGACCTCGGTTGATGATGTAGAGAGGAACACCGACAGGAGCACCTGGTCTTGCTGAACCCATGCCACATAGTCTGGATTCACCTAGCGAACAGGATCCCCGCCACTAGAGGCAGCCACCATCTTGTAGGACTCTGGGCAGGGGAAGGTACCATCGGCGTAGCCGTGGAGGAGGTTTCTACGCAGGTTCGTCGCTACCCGCGCGCGTCAGATCAGATGATTGGCGGCAGAAAGCTTCACCGTGATCTCTTTGCCGAAGTTGATCAGACCCGAGGTCGAAGAGGACTGCGCGCCCGTCGAGAGGGACATCATCAGCGCAGTCGAGAGAGCACCAGAGGAGGAGGTGAGAGCCATGGAGGAAGAAGCGGCGGCAACGGTTCCCATCTAGGGTTTAGGATCGAAAGCAGTCCGATACCATGTAAACAAACAAAACATGTAGGTTTGGAGGCAACGCACAACGCACTACATGCGTGGCGTATTGTGCGATATATAACAGATCAGGTGTACAAGTAACAAAAGGATATTAGAGAGGTTAGAAATTCTAATTCTAGTTACAAAGGGATATCACAGGATATGGGCCTCTGGTCCTGAATTCATAGTCCGGGTACGAAACCGGGACTAGAGCCCGTTACGACCCGGGACTAGTGGACCTACGCCGAGGGCTCCGATATTTGGCTGTCGGTGTAGAAGGCCGGCCCTCGGCGTACCGCAGGTTTCCTGTAGAGACGGCTGTACCTATATGTGTAGTGAGGACCCTGGTTATACGTTTAACCACATACAGTTGTAACCAAACGGATGTACGTATATACTTACTTAAATCTCTGTCTCCGCCAAAGAGAATAGAGTGATACAAGTAACTAGTAGCTGCGCGTTAATTGTCCAGACGAGTTGGAGTTGTCAGAGCAGTTGGCTGGTGTAGGTACGCACGTGTGTGTAGAGAGAGGTTCTAGCACTAGTAGGAATTATGCACGTTGGACTGCTGCACCTGTATCGTATTAGCAGATACGGTTGTAACCAGGCGGATGTGTACTTGGATACATATCTGCTTATCCGGCATTAGAAGATGATGAAGCAGCGGCATCGATCTGTCACCATCGTTCCCATGACTGCTACTACTATTAAGCAGCGAGTGAGGCCTTGTTTCTATTGTTAAGCTCCCAGCCAGCCGATCGATTAATTATTAGGAGATGGATTCAGAGATGCCTAGCTGCACCACTGTGTGCCGTACTACTACAGTACGTGCCGTCACTCGATCACTGGCCGATGAATTGACCAGCCGGCCCGCGCGACGAGTTCAACGCAGTGCCTGTTGCTACTTGCTACCTACCTGGTGGTCATCACCTAGCAAGCCAGTTCGGTTTAAGTCGTGCTGCTGCCGCTGCCGCTGCCGTAGCAAGCAAGCATGCACGCCGATCGAATGAATGAATGAATGTGCCCGCCGGCCGGCCGGCCAGTGGTGGCCTTTGGTTTAAGTCGATCTGCACGTGCATGCTTTCCTGGTGATATCTACTCAAGCTAGCTAGCATCCATTCATGGCGCTGCCGGACGCCGGTGCATCGATCGGCGTGTCTGTGACGCTGCTCGCACACTGCTAGCTATCACATGCAGTGACTCACTCTGGTCTGAGTATGGCCCATCCACTGTGTTAAAAGTTTTAAAATATACTTATGTAAACATCCACTGTGTTACTAGTAGTAAATTTTATTGAATCGATGCGCTTGCCCACGAAACCGAAAGTCTAAATTAATAGAAAGAGGAGCTCACGCTTTTCCATTTTAGTCACTAAATATGAATTACTGGAATTTAATATATATTTTAGAGACACATTTTGCCTAAATGTTGAAAAAATACCAAAACTTTCAAAAAAAATATCTTATGTTTCCGAGCACCTCATGTCACTTCCAAGGCATATGATAGTTTTCTTATCTGTCTCGTTCAATGCCTTTTTTCAATGGTCTCGAAGATAGAACTTTTTTATTTTTATCTAGGGAGTCACAACCGAGGTCATGGTAAATCCATAAATTTGATTCGGTTTATTTTTCTTATGTTATAGAAATCAACATTTAAATTCAGCATTATTCCATGACTCCTACTTTAAAAGCCTATCTTGTAAGGGAAAAATAAAAATAAAAGTAACCCTTATGTTTTGTTGATACGACCAAAGAGAGGAACGATACTACTCCCTCCGTTTCAAGGATTAAGGTGCATGCGTATTTTAAACCAAAGTTTGACCGATAAATAGAGTACTTATAATTTAATTATATTGTGTAAAATTAGTATCGTTGGATTCGTATTGAAAGACACTTTTCAATGATGCTTTGTACAAACATTTTTTATATATTTAGAATAAATCTTGGTTAAAGAAAAAACACGCAAAATGAGAACACCTTATTCCCTGGGCCGGAGGTAGTATAAGTAACCGTGTCTTCATTATTCAGACGAGTCTTGGGCTGTATGTATAGTGAGGACGTCTCGTCATCTTTTTTTTTTGCACAGTAATACGTGCCATAAAGATCATAGTACAAACCACGTAAACACCGACCTGAGATAACAAATCGGAAGACTTTGCCAAAAGAACTACCAGCCAAGAAAAAAAACAGTCGAGACAAAAGAAATCTCTGAGCCTGACGTCAACGCTCCTCTCCTGCTTCTGGCACCACCAAAGCAACCAACCACCAAAGAAAAGAATGACGGATCACCTCCTCACCTGAGCTCAATATGGCTCCGTGCACCCACCAAATAGGCGCAACTAGTGCACCCATGCTAAAACATACACATATGTTTTCTAAAAAAAATGTTAAAAATAATTTATCATGTAGATACGGTGTATATCCTTGACGTCACAAAATTTCAATTTCAATTCTACCGAAAACACTAGAACAAAATGGCAAATCACTATGTTAATCGTACTTATTTCACATTGGGCCGTGAATTGAGCCTATTAATACTAGGAGAGCTAAATTTGTTATTTTTGTTTCCTGAGATGTCTTTGAAATTTTGATATGAAAGTCCATGATATAATTGATGTACAATGTATGTACATGCTAGATTTTATTTTCAAAACTTTTGCATGTATATTTTATACCCAGGTTGCACCAGTATAGTGGGTGCATAGGATAAATTCTCTCATCGCTGACATGTAGCTTTGCGGACCTCCAAGGTGGCTCACCCAAGGTGAAACCATTGCCGTTGAACGAATCAGACCAGGGCAACACCCCGAACACGCCATCGAGCTCTAGATCTAACACCCTCGCAGGAGGAAGCCACACCTGCCATCCATGAACCACAGACCCAACACACGATCTACCATCTTCCAGATGCCGTCGATGCAGACCACAATTTGCGTCCGCTCATGTACTACCTCCCAAATTCCACGCCGGCGCTGGAGCAAACGCCGCCGCAACGACGGAGCCTGAGGACACAAATCCACCACAAGGATGCTGCCACTGCCACACCATCCTTGCTTGGATAGACTGATCTCCAAATCCATCATGAAAGGATCCGAAGAAAATTTATTCGGTGCCGTCATCATCGCCCCGCGAAGCCAAGATGATGAGCAGCCTAAAAACGAAGCTACTTTAGCTTAAAAGTATCCACACACATGGATCCGGTGACCTCCCTCACCACCGATGACCTAGGTCATCGGCGGGGGAGCCGCCGTAGACCGGCATCGGAAAGTGGGTGCTCTAGGTCAAGATTTTTTTTTCTGCGCGTGGGGGAAAGAGAGCAGCGCTTTCCCCTAGTTATTCATTTAACCACATACAGTTGTAATCAAACGGCTGTACGTATATACTTAGAGCAAGACCGGCAGTCCCTGTATAAACCACCGAACCCTTAAAAATCCGACGAATTTACGAGCTCGGCTCGAAAATGCGTATCTGGCAGAAACCGTAAACGGGCCGACCTGTATCGCAATTTCACGCCGGGGGGGGGGGGTGGGGTGTAAAAATCACTGCGGCCAGTATAGGTAGCGGTTGCGGCAGAGGACACGGGTCAAAACCCTCATTTCCTCGCGCCGCCGCCCCCATTTCAAGCATCTCCGACGAGCGATTTCTCGTCCTCCACCGCAAGATGAGCGTCCGTGTCGGGCTGGGGGGAGGGAGGGTGGGTGCGGCAGCCCCCGGAGGCGGAGACGGAGGCGATGGTTGGCGGGGACGAATCGGCGGATGCGGCAGCTCTGGCGGTGGCGGTGGCGGGCATGGCCAAGACGCGGAGGTGTGGGTGGCGTGGATCCGCTCCGTCGGCGTGAGGCAAAGAAGTGGAAGAACCAAGGGCAGCGGCGGCCACCGTCGCTCGTCGAGTATGCGCCCGTCGGGTGGTACTACCACGAGCTTTCCGAGCTCCTCCACGCGCCGCCACCGCGCGTGCCGGGACTGATCTATGCCCACAACGACGCCGAGGAGGCCGCGACCCTCGCGGAGGCCATCACGGCGTCCGAGGCGATGGTGGAGATGATGCTCCGCGACGCCGAGGAGGTCGCGGCAGCCATGGCGGCCATCCACGCCCACGAAGCCGCGGAGCACGGGGCCAAGCGTTGTCGGCTGCAGTAGAACTGCTGGAGGCGGAGGGGAAAAGAGCGGACAAGCGCGATGGCCGGAGCTCCGTGACACCGGAGCTCCAGCGATTTCCACCGGGTAGTTTAGGGGTAGATTATTTTGCTAACTTGATATAAATTATGGAAGAATATGCAAAGTATTGCACTTATCGACCGAGAAATCTTTCCGCGTTTCTTAATTTTTAAAATACGAACTGAATATAGAGGTTCTGATCTGCACGGATGATTTTGTACGTGCTAAACTGAAGTGCCTTGTACTCGCGAAATACGGCCGTAGAGAATAAGGACTGCTAGTCTTGCTCTTAAATCTCCGTATCTATTCTCTACATGAACACGGGGAAACATGCACGCGTGCATACACAGTATTTACTGTTCTCTGTTGTTATTTTTTTTACGAAATTCCAACGATTCCATTAATAATCATCAACAGCAGTACAAAGAGGACCAAAAGTAATAAAATTACAAATTGGTTATTGGATCACCTAACGACGACTACAAACACCAGCAGGCTATTTATTTATTTTTATGCTGTGATTTGACAAAAGAGAATAGAGTGATACGAGTAACTACTACTGTGTGTTTAATTTTCCAGATGAGCTGGAGATGTCAGAGCAGTTGGCAAGTGTAGCTACGCACGTCAGCACGTGTTCAAGTAATTAAGCACGTTGGACTGCTGCATCTGTATACATACTAGTTTCGATCCTTGTGCTTAATAAATTAAGCTGATACGGTTCTAACCAGGCGGATGTGTGCTTAGATCTCTACGTATCCCGAGAAGATGATGAAGCAGCAGCGGCATCCATCACCATCGTTCCCATGACGGCACACGGGCCGTGAGATCTTCTTATAATTAAGTCCCTAGCTAGCCGTTCGATCGATTAATTAGGAGAAGGATTCAGACAGATCTAGACAGAAGCTGCCTAACTGCAACGCGAGAGCAAGATTCATCACTGGCTGTCGGAAAGAAAAGATCCAGGCGGAGTACTGACTCTCCCGTCTCGTCCCCGCGTGGCGACGGGGAGGTAACCCTAGATCTAGACAGGGCACGGCCGGGCGAAGCCCGGTCGGGGCCGATGGCAGCCGGGCACTTTCATCCTCTAGCTCGGTGGGGCGGGCGCGGGTCGGCGTCGCCGGGCCGGGGCGTGGCTCGTCCGTCGGGGGCCACAACGAGGTAGAGCACGGAGGTGCCGTTGCTGCCATGTTCGTTGTCTTTTCGCTGCCTTGACTAGCTTTCCTGTGCCGGCCTCCCACGTCTATGCCGTTGGACACGCCATGCTGACGATGGCCACCTTGCGGGTATGGGAGTGTGGAAGCCGGGGCGGCGGCCCTATAAGGTGGTCGGCACGGGGGACCCTCCGTCGGAGGCGGCTCCAGGAGGTGGCTTGCGATGGTGTTCCTCAGACTGCGGGCGGTCCGGCAGGCCCAGGCAAGCTCGGTGGCAACGGCGCTGCTGCTTGGCGGCGGGGATCTACGGTGGTGGATCTTCTAGTAGGAGGAGAAGTATGAACTAGCGCTAGGGTTGGCGGCGACGGTGATACCCTTGGTGTAGTGTGGCGGCAGGGCTTCACGAGTCCATTTGGGCTCAGTCGGGCCAGAGAGGGCCTGGTTTGCTCTTGCTACTACATTTGGTCGGCTATCTCCCTCTAGCGGTGGAGGTAGTTCCCTCCCGCGTGTTACTGTACCGCCGATCCCCGCTGAAGTTTCTTCTTTTCGGTCGTACCAGCCTCACAACGGGGGTCTCGGTGACTGCAAGACCGTGGTGGCGTGTGCTGGTGGGCGGCGAGCTCGGTGGAGCAACTTGAAGCATCCGGGAGTGTGGTTTTTTAGGGGTCGGGAGAAATCTTTGTCGTCTTGACCCCGACGCCCCGACGCCTACGGGTGTCGTCGTCCTTCCTAAGCGGCGTCGGGTGTATCTCTTTCCCCACCTCCTGCAGCGTATCGGGGAAAACTCTAGAAAAGTCCGGGCAGCAGCGTCGTCATCGATTTCTTTCTTGTAGGTGATGTTTGGTACGCGACGCTTCTGAGCGCTAGGAGCATGGTAGAAATTCTGCGGAGGACGCAGCGGTTGCGGGTCATCGTTAGTTTCGTTGAGCCACTCTTGTCGACTTTGTTTTATCTTCTATTTATTTATTTATTTTCCTTTGCTGTTTATTATAAGCGTGTTATGGTATCTGAGCTAGCAGCGGTCTTGATCGTGGTTGATATATTAATATAATTAGACGCATGGCTGTTTTGAGGAACTGCAACGCGGTGTGCCATACTACCGTCTATCAATCAGCAGCCGATCAATTGCCAATTGACCAGCCGGCCCGTGCGACGAGTTCAACGCAGGCCCCTGCCTAGCTACCTGGTCATGACCTAGCAAGCCAGTTCTAGCTCGTACTTGTGCCGTAGCAAGCTTAAGCAAGCATGCACGCCGAATGAATGAATGTGCCGGCCGGCCAGTTGTGCCTTTTGGTTTAAGTCGATCTGCATGTGTGCTTAGATGGTGCTACAAGCTACAGCTAGCTAAATGATCCATTCAGAGCAAGTTCAATAATATAGTCGGTTGTTGGCTATAAGCAAGTGACACGTCGTCTATAGTCAGCTATATAGTCAATACGTACAACAGTTGGCTATAAAAGTGTACTACTTAATCAATATGTAGAGGCCACTTGTCACACTCATAAAGTACCTAGGAGCACGTGCTAGAGCCGACTCTTAACTTATAGCCGGCTTATCTTCTCTCTCCTCCATCTCACCTAAACTATACTATTTTATCGCTTATAGCCAGCTGACTGTACTCTATTGTGCTGCCGGTGCATACCCGTGTGTCTGTGCGACAGACAGGTGGATAGATACTACTATATCCGACTGCGAGCAGCCTCCCACTGCTCATGGTCATGGAGAAGACATCCGGAAAGAGACTGCCTTGATTAGCTGGTCCAACAACATCATATGGTTCGGCATGTGTGTGTACAGCGCCTGATGCGGCGACTCCGCGTGTGTGCACAAGCATCAAGGTTGGCTGCTGTTGCTGTCGTTCTGCCGGTAGACTGGAAGGGCCGGCCGATGACCCATACGTACGTGCGTAGCCCATGACCCATACGTACGTGCACACTGCACAGCATCAAAGATGGCGGCTACATCCAGATTTCAGAAGAAGGATTAGGAGGAAATAGTAGTTATACATTTCACATGGTAATAATAATTTGAAAACGAGACAACATCGATCGACGCTGTACGAGGAGAAGAGAGAGAGACAGACCGCCAAACGAAGACCAAGTCCACCAACGAGCGCGCGTGGGCCAAAGAGGAAGGCGACCACGGGACACCTGCCCCAACAAGGCCCATAGTTGGCGGTAAAAGGCCACCAAGGCCCTGGAGCTTTCACTCCAACGCCGTAGGATGAACATTTACATACAAGGCCATGCAGATGAGCAACCACCACCGCTGCACCAGCCGGGGACGGCACCACTTGGCTGGGTAGTGGCTTGGGAGGGAGCGCAGAGGTTGAACAAGAGCCTCTCAGGGAGGCTGACGTACGGATCCCATGCAGCATGGGCGGGCACAGGTTATTTACAATGGGTATTCAAAGTCAGGAGGAAAAGCCTCAATCGAGCCATGTCACTGGAGCGAGCCTAGAGCTACGCAGCTGCAGGACTCACGGGAGTAGTAAGGGAGCAAATCTATTGTTTCTATTGAGCTAGAAAGTTCAGTAAAAATGCTATGGGCAAGGAGAACAACTAGATTTACTGGGCTAAGTGGGTTGAATACTAAGTAATTTTTCCTTGCCAAAAATAATGGGTATTCAACTGAATACCCATGAATACATTTGTGCCCGCCCATGCCATGCAGGCAGCGCTGCCGGGCAAAGAAGCCGCAGCAAGGAACAACCGCTACTGAGTAACCGCCAGCGGGAGCTGAAGCTCCAGAAGCTCCGCAACGCCTCCCTGATGACTTCGTCCCATGCATAATTCCATACTGCAATGACCCGAGTAGCTGACTTTGCTTTCCAATCGAACCCTTGATAATATTCAACTCAGTTATAACCCAACTGACAGGCTGGCAAGGTGCTAAGATCCAAAAAGATCAGGCTAACGAAAATGCATTGCACAAGAAACACACTCGGAAAACACATAAGCTAACAAGCTTGCATAATGCAAGGGCGACAAAAAGCCTAACAGAAAATTATACAATCTTTACAACACCTATACATCCTGTGCAGGTTAAAAACTACCCTACGACGCTGAAGAAGTATATTGGTGCACTCGTCGAATAGGTTCACAATGTTCTCCGCTGGCTCGGGGGCTGCTCGATAGTGCGGAACCATGTTCCACGCCATTCCCCGTCGGAGGCGCTGGCGGTCCTTCTGCGACAACATCCAAGTCCATGTCCGGGTGTTGCATATGTACAAGCACAAGGACAAGCGCGGATTTGGCACCTGCCACAAGATGTTGGTGCACGCACTCGCGGACGACATCAGAATCATGTTACTCACCCCTAACACGTGACTTATCCATGTTATAGTATGTAAATTATCCACCCTGAAACATATAAGTTACCTAACACATAAATTTTATATTCTATCTAAGGGTAAATTTTTATAGTGGTGGATAACTTACATGTTATTGGATGTGTAACTTACATGCTGAAGCCTGGATAACTCTTGTGTTACTGGTGGGTAACTTTTGGAAAAAAAAGTCGTGTTATTTAGACAGAGCATGCACGCGGGGCATCATTAGTGTAGGATGTCGAAACGCCCGACAAGTTATGTAATTCTCAGAATGGTTGCCATTTTTTTCATACATCCATACAAAAGAGTCTGCACACGGCTATGTTTTATAAGGTGGGTAACTTATATACTATGGTCTGGATAACTCACGTGTTACAGGTGAATAACTTTTGGCCAGAAAAAAGTTGTCAGAACATAACAACATGAGATCTAGTTTCGAAGATCTCGCCGCCGACTAGGCCAACAGTGAAAACGGATCAGATAAACTGTTTAATCTATAAAACATTTTGAATTTGAATTTTCTACATTAAATGTTGATGACATCAACAGTTTTGTCCTCTAATATTTGTGAGCTAATTTCTCATGTTTAGAACTGAGTATCTCTTTAGAGACCTATTAACGATTTGGACCCTCCTATTAAGAAAAAAGAAGGTCGTGAGCTTTACTCAATCGCTCATATCGATTCTGACAAGAGCTGTCAGAATGCCCGCCAGTCAGATATCAGCGTCCTTTTTTAAAGCTGGTTTGCCCTAAACATGTTGAGCGTCATGTAGGCCTAGGATATTTTCAAGAATTCGCATGTGTATCGGGTGCCCTAGCAGCGGGCTACTTTACGCGCTATGCGAGCAACGGGGTGTAGCCCTACGCCGATACCTTAGTAGACACCGGTGACGTCCCTGTCGAGATCACCTCGTAGACGCCCAGCAGGCTATAGACGTGTGAATGATCTTCTTGTCCGCAGACGCAACAGGCTGTAACCGCGGCAAAGCCTATGTCGGCACCATCTCCCTGGACACCGGCGCCAACGGTGATGGCATCACCAAGTGGACAACTAGATGCGTCGGGGTTGAGTGGCTGATGTGGTTCCAGGACCAACGCCACTACAATGCGACATGGCCACCTCGGCCGGGCTCGAAACGATACTTTTAAACCATATTTTTTAGTGTAAATAATTTTGTTCCTATCAAATATTTGGGTACTCATCTTCATCATGATAAATTCCTAAAGGGAGGACATCAAACTGGACGAAAAAAATTATAACAAAATTATGCATGACACAGAATATTGTGACGCGTTAGCAATCGCACTGACATTCAACTAGTGATTAATAAATTAAGCTAACCAGAGGGATGTGTGCTTAGATCTCTGCGTATCTTGATAACATGATGAAGCAGAGGCATCCATCGCCATCGATCCCATGACGGGGAGTGGGGTCTTCTTTTAAGTAAGCTCCCAGCCTATCGATTAATCAAGGTCCCTTGATGTGGCACGGATTCAGACAGACAGAAGCTGCCTAACTGCGCCGCCGTTACCGTCTACTATCGACCAGCAGCCAGTAACTCACTCAATCATCGGCCGATCAACCGACCGACCGGCCCGCGCGACGAGTTCAACGTAGGGCCTGTGTAGCTATCTACCAACCTGGTCATCGCATAGCTAGCAAGTCACTTCGGTCTAGCTCGTACTTCTACCTTAGCAAGCAAGCATGCACGCCGAATGAATGAATGTGCCCGGCAGGCCGGTCAGTGTTGCCTTTTGGTTTAACTCGATCTGCATGTGCTTTGCTTTGCCAACTGTAATCGTACTTGTTTCCCGGTGCTACAAGCTACGCAGATGGCTAGCTGATCCATTCATGGCGCTGCCGGTGCATACCCGTGAGTCTGTGTGACCTGGTCATGGAGTTAACATCTCCACCGGGCCGATCCAAACCGACGATCCAAAACATTCGTTTCTGTTCGTTTAAGTTGGGCCGTAGGGTGGGTCGTGGTCCGGCATATTCTATAAAATACCAATATTTATAAAATCAGTTGCATACAATATAAAAGTATGTTTTATGGTGAGTCTAATTATATTTATTACATATTTTAGATGTTGATATTTTTTTATTTACAGAGTCAAAGTTTATAAAGTTTGACTTTGACTAAACCCACAACGCCGAGTAAATTGAGACGGAGGGAGTACTAGTACTAGCATCATGGCTGTGCATGTGTGTCCAGTGGCTGATGCGGTGACTGCGCTTGTGTGTGTGTGCGCGCGCAGAAGCATCAGGGTTGGCTGCTGTTGCTGTTCTGCCGGTGGACCGGAACGGCCGGCCGATCGAGCCCATCAAAGTTGTACGTGCACAGCATCAAAGATGGCGGCTCCATGCAGATTTGAGAAGAATAATTTGGAGTACATTTCACATGGTACTTACTTTGTAAACGAGACGACGTTCGGCACTGTACGAGGAGAGAGAGAAGCCAAGGGAAGACCTAGTCCACGAACGAGAGCGCGTGTGTGTGTGGGCGAAAGAGGTAGGCGACCCCGACCTTTATTTGGCTTGCAGTTGCCGCGGTTGTTCCTATCGGAGGACTCCGCACGACGCGCCGCCGATCAAGGAGGAACTAATCGTACCTAGCCTTGTCCATAAACTTTTCGCCACGTCCTAACTTTTTTCTATCCGACGACTCCGCTCACCTGATGTACGCCGGAGTACGTAGCGACTAGCAAGTGCGATCATTTCTCACGTGCCACACGTCACTATAGGAACTGCATGGTACGCCGAAGCTAAAAGCCGTCGGCGTAGCCCCGATCCTTGTCGGCGTATGCTACGCCGCGTCGAGGGCTGTCCTCGGCGTAGCTCCTCGGCAAAGGTCTTCCTCGGCGTAGCGCATAAAGACCGTCGGCGTATAAAAAAGCCGTCGGCGTAGGCTACGCCGACAGCTGCCCTCGGTAACGGCCGTCGGCATAACCTAAAGGCGGATTGTAAAAATAATTTTAAAAAAAATTAAAAAAAAATGCTCTATTTTTAAAAATTTTGAATTGTTTGACTCATTAATCGCCCACTTGGAACAATTTTAACTCTAGTTACACTTAATCTTAGATTAAATTGCAGTCTTGGTCAAACTTCCCAGTCAGTCACCCATCCTAACACTCTACTCCACCCCCAGCACGCATAACTTCTTTGTTCCTTCAGAATTTGTTCCCGCGATGCAGTTTTTACCTTGTTGTAAATACTATGATATCAATCCTATTAACTCTTATATCATCATGTCATATGTTTGTATTTTTTAAAATTACGAACAATTATTTAAGTAAACAATAATGAATAAGTAAAAATATTATTGAATTCAAATAAAAATATAATGATTTTATTTATTTTATATTTTTCTATTTAATATGAAATAATTAATATCTTTAAATCCGTAAATCGGAATTCGACAAATAATATGTCTAAATTGATCAGAAAAATGATAGGAATCCAAATATGATATCCATATCAACTGATCACGAAACCCCCGTTTTTGAATTAGCTATTTGGTTGTTGCTTCAGAAAATCCCCCTTTTTTGCGCTCAGAAAATGAAAAATAGTTTTTTTGGTCCGACGAAAAGGAAAACTTGCATTGGATCTTTGATAAAATAGCATATTGCGAACCTAAAAAAGTTTTTTGAAAAAAAACATGAGCATTGGATCATGTACCTGCAGTTCATATCTAACCCACTTCCTACCGATTCATTAGGAATTTATCTTTTTCACCATGGGTGGACGGGAAGGTTTTGGATACCCCTATTGAGACATTGTATATATAAGGTGGTCTAGTATTTTTGTAAAATGTGGTGGTAGCATTTTAAATTAGCTATTTGGTGGTTGCTTCACAAAACCGTCTGTTTTTCGTGCTCAGAAAATGAAAAATGGCTTTTTGGTGCGACGAAAAGAAAAACTTCCTCCTGCAATATTTTTCGCCATTCCATGATGCACATGTATGCACAATATGGACACATTATCACAAACTATACCTTGATTATAGCCATAACATTGGTCATTTGACCCGAATGTCATTAAAACCTCGAATGAGATAGGTCATTTTATGAAAGTTTTTTCAGACATAATCAATATACTAGGTTTGATATTTTTCCTTCTAACTATGTCACATAATATGACACCACGCAAAGGTTTCGCATTGTTTCGATCGTTTTTCAGTTTTTATGCCCGTTTTGAACTATCGTCAAACTTTGTTGAACTGCGGGCATAAATATTCTTAGCTCGGGGACGAGTCTCACTAAACTTGTATTGGATCTTTGATAAAATAGCATATTGTGAACCTAAAAATAATTTTTGTAAAAAAACATGAGCATCGGATCATGTACCTGCAGTTCATATCTGACCCACTTCCTACCGATTCGAAAGAAATTTATCTTTTTTATCAGGGATGGACGGAAAGGTTTCGGATCCCCCTATTGTGACATTGTCCATATAAGGTCGTATATTATTTTTGTAAAATGTGGTGGTAGCATTTTGAATTAGCCATTTGATGGTTGCTTCATAAAACCGTCCGTTTTTTGTGTTCGGAAAATAAAATGGCTTTTTGGTGCGATGAAAAGGAAAACTTCCTTCTGCAATATTGTTCGCCATCCCATGATGCACATGTATATACAATATGGGCACATTATCATAAACTATGCCTTGATTCTAGCCATAACATTGGTCATTTTACCCGAAAGCCGAGAAACCTCGAATTAGATAGGTCATTTTGTGAAGATGTTTTTCAGACATAATCAATATATCAAGTTTGATAGTTTTCCTTGTAAATATGTCACATAATATGACACCACGCGAAGGTTTCATATAGTTTCGATCGTTTTTTAATTTTTTTGCCCGTTTTAAACTATATATAATGTTTTATGTTTTACTTAATATTTTTTATAAATATGTAATACTTGAGTGTAGATACATAGATCTTATTTTTCTGCAAATTTTGATATATTATTTGTATTTTTCCGAATTAGAATGATTTAGTTATGATTTTTCAAAGTTTAATGAGGTAAAAGGAAAAATAGCTACGCCGAGGGCAGCCCTCGGCGTGGCATAGGATACGCCGAGGGCAGGTGTACGCCGACGGCCGCGGAGGGGAGCTGGCCTGGACGATGGCTACGCCGACGGCCCCGACGTTTGGCCGTCGGCGTAGCTCCCAGTCCTCGGCGAAGCTTCCTATTCCTGTAGTGCGTGGACGTACGTGGGGAGGAACTAGCTAGCTCTGCTGTATATCTTTCACTGTGACATCAATCAGGATGATCAACAGCATGAAAATTAGCTAATCTACTTGTTTCTACCTCTTTAATGAGATTAATTAATGTTACATTTAATCTCATCATCAGAGGAACCCAGGCTAATACCTGCAGATCTAGCTATATCTAGCTTTAGGTTATTATCTAAAGAAGTAGACATGCCTCACACTTGGCATTACCTTCAGGCACCTCCAAATTCTTAGTCTTCTTCAGTTCGTGAGCCTTTTCAATGGCAGTTTTTCCACCCCTCACAATTCTACAACTCATCATGGGCGCAATGACAGGGCCCCATTTCTTTTGAGCTTTCGGCATAATCATCAAACTAGGTTCCGACACCAGCTGTTCCCCAGTTCCCATCACTCCCTGCACCTGGATTTCCTGAACTTTCCTCATCATAATCCACTTCTCATCAAATTTTTGCAGCAAGTGAGGTCTTGTCTTGTTTTAATTAAGCTCCCAGCAGATCGATTAATTAAGAGACGGATTCTAGAGGCAGAAGCTGCCTAACTGCACCGCGGTGTGCCGTGCTACCGTCACTCGATCAGCGACGAGATCAACGCACTGCCTGTGTGCTGCTGCTATGCTATACCAGCACCTAGCAAGCCAATTCGATTTAAGCCGTGCTCCCGTAGCAAGCAAGCATGCACGCAGAACGAATGAATGTGCCGGCTGCCGGGCAGCGGTGCCTATTGGTTTAACTCGATCTGCATGTGCTTTCCTGGTGCTAGTACAAGCTAGCTAACTAATCAATTCATGGCGCTGCCTCTCGGTTCATCGCTCACTCGATATCATGGCAGGTGGATAGATATATGGACGGCTTTACTCTCTCCCTTAGGCCAACTTTAACGGCCTCCACATTTCGGACATCGATTTTTTCGTCCGATTTGATCCGTTTTCAGGGTGGAGGACTGACCGTCCGGGTTTAGCCCGGTTGCGGTGGCCTATGCCCCCAACGGCCTACCCCATATGCGGGTCCCTTTTCCGCGGGGAGCCATTAAGCTCAAGCTCGATGGCAATCTCGGCGCTAACGGCGGCCGGCGTCCCCAGCGTGATTCTTCCACCAGGAGTCTAGTTCCCGCCCGCTGGCTCCCGGCCTTTCCCGCCTAGGCCACAACATCCCGCCCGCCTCTCCCTTCCCCCGCCAAGCATCCCTAAGAAGGGGCCGGCCGCCGGGACGGGAGCACCAACCCCTCCCTTGCCATACCGAACAGCCTCCCAGTGACCTAGGCCGAGCTCAGCAAGTTCGCTACGTATGACCAACTATATGTGATAAAATATCAGTATCTACAATACCAAATAAACATAATATGAAATTATAGTTCATTATGTTTCTAGTCCCATTAATTTGGCATTATTGTTTTTGTGTATTTTTCTATATAATTGGTCAAACCTAACGAAGTTTGACATTGATCGAGCCTAACGTGCGGAGTAATATGAAATGGAGAGAATATGGTAGGAAGTTATCAAAAATAGCGCAGACTTCCAAATGGCTAGGCATATTGAGCCTATAATTTACCATTTTAACCATTCATATATTTCTAATGACTAAATGTTTTCACATTTTTTATTTTTTTATTTTTTGAACATTTGTTTTGCGGAAAGTTACAAATAATACACGAAAATATCTAACAGGTGGGTATATGTATTGAACTGATGAACTAGCCAACACAACCACTCGTCCAAAGTGATGTTGTTTTAGAGAAACAAAACCACACAATTTTGTTAGTTTGATACTGTATTCCGACAACTTGGATCCATAAACCATACGCCACTTGGCAAACTAGGCGTTTCTCTGGCTTTATTCTTTTCTTTTGTAGATCGAACTTGAACAGAGGCAAATGGAAGTTTTCACTCACAATGTTTTGTAAGGTTTGGACAAAGATATAGGTATTTTGAAATTTGTGAAAAATTCTAGTAGATCATGATAAGATCACTAGCGTGAATAGGTAATGTATGTTTTCAGATATTTTTCAAAATAAATAATTTTATTAAATTATGGCGGGAAGTTATCAAAATTGTGAAGATTTCCAAACGGCGAGGCAAAATGAGCGGATAATGTTACCATTTACTATATGTTTATAATAATTTTTTTCTTTTTTTTGCTAAAAGTTATATAAAAAATTCCAATGGGTGGG
Organism: Avena eriantha; assembly: GCA_910589775.1. NCBI lineage: Eukaryota > Viridiplantae > Streptophyta > Magnoliopsida > Poales > Poaceae > Avena > Avena eriantha. The sequence goes on from OU342740.1 coordinate 419,889,287, forward strand.
TAAATTTTATTGAATCTATGAATTAACCAATGCAACCAAAAGTTGAAGCTAATTTATTTGAATAAAATGAGCTCACACCTTTCCATTTTACTCGCTAAATATATATTGAATTATTGGATTTTATATGTATTTGATTTCTAGAAACAAAATTTGGCCAACATCAAAAAATACGAAAACTTAAAAAAAAATTATGTTCTGTCGATACGACAAGAGAGAGGAAGGGGGGGCCTCGTTCGTTATCCTAGTAGTTAGGGTTAGAGTCTTTTTTTCTATGGTGCGTCGTTGTGGTGGTGGGAGCGGCGCCCGGAAGAATAAATTTGCCCGAACTCTACTCCCACACCGGCGACAACCTTCAAGGTGGCGTCTCGGAAGTGATGGCAAATTGTGTTGTTCGGTCCTTAAAATTGACACATTGGTCTTCTCGTCGGATTTCAGATGTGGCGAGATCTGTTTCTTGGTGTGTGTTGTCGTTCGTCCGACGATACTGGTGGCCGGGGAGTGGTCGTTTCTCTGAAGCAAGGATGTTGGTCCGGAGGTGGTGGATCTGGCGTCCTTCTTCGACTTTGTCGATGGAGGCGAAAGATGTTAGTCCAAGATAGCACTAGTAGGAAAAGGCTTATAGTCATTTTTCTAGTGGTGTGTGGGATAATATGGGTGCCACCACTCGAGAGCTTCAAAAAAGGCCGAACGCCAATACTAAACCGTAGTCCTGGTGTCCGAGGAAATGCGAATGCCAACAGTAAGTGGGGGCCAGGATGCGGGCCATGACCAAAATATCCTAGGCGTTTGGCAGAGCTGAACGCTACTACCAAAAATACGAACGGTTCAGAAATTATCAACGCCATAACAACCTATCAACTAGTAGCGGCGTTTGGCAGAGCTGAACGCCGCTACTACCAAAAATACGAACGGTTCAGAAATTATCAACGCCATAACAACCTATCAACTAGTAGCGGCGTTTGGCAGAACTGAACACCGCTACTACCAAAAATACGAACGGTTCAGAAATTATCAACGCCATAACAACCTATCAACTAGTAGTGGCGTTTGGCCGATGCCAAATGCAACTACAATGGTAGGAACCACAAATAACTAATAGTCCTCCATAGGTGGCATCTAATATGAATGTTAACTAATGGAATGGCTGCAAATTAAGAAAAAAGATTGGGAACTTTTCAAGGATTACGTTGGGACCGCTTCAGCCAAGGCATTTACGGTCCGTAGAAAGGAGATGCGGAAGCAGCTCATAGTTGTCCACAAACTTGGAAGCGGTGGTTAGGAAGAGAAGCAGAAAATCTGGAAAAAGGAGGACGAAGAACTCCTGAAGGAGACTGATGGCAACAATCCTTGGGATGTGTTCACCGACAAACGCGAACGTGACTTCGTCAGGGCCCGGTTAAAATATGATGCAGAGTTAAAGATATTTAAAACAAATGATAAGACGCAAAGCCTCATTAAAGAACTGGTAAGAAATTTAGTAGATTCTAGTAATCGTTCTCCAAAAAAAAAGAGTGATTCTAGTAATTGAGCACGTTGGACTGCTACATCTGTATCGTATATATAGTTCTGGTCCTAGTGATTAATGAATTAAGCAGATACGGTTGTAAATAACCAGGCGGATGTGTGCTTAGATCTCAGCGTATCCTGAGAAGATGATGAAGCAGTGGCATCCATCGCCATCGGTCCCATGCATGACCGCACGGGCGAGTGAGATCTTCTTTCAATTATTAAGCTCCCAGCCATCCGATCGATTAATTAGGAGACGGTTTCAGACAGACATGAGCTGTCTAAGACCAACTTTTTTTTAAGCTTGTGATTCTAGAGAAGCTAGCTTTTAGCAGATTGTCAGAAGAATCTGTGGTGGGAAGAATCTCATAGAATCCAGTTTCTTCCATTACTTTTGGCTTATAGATATTTGGCTTGTTTGGTGGGTTGAGTTGAAATGTCTATATCGCCCTAAATTTCATACTTATGCTAGTTATTAGTACATAGTGAGCTAGAAATAAATAAAAAAGATTATGAGATAGTCAAATGAGATGATACCATTAGTTGTATAATAATTCATTACATGCTCAAAATAAAATAGTCAAATAAGATGTGTTGCGGTTGTGCCTCTGGCTGGGAGGAAGACATGGCGACGTCGGGGAGATGGGGTGGCATGCGGGCGATAGCCGACGGCGGACGCGGGTGTCGAGGGTCGCATGTGGACGAGGGACGGCTTGGGGATGCAGTCGTCTGTCCCGGGTGGACGAGGAGACGGGTCGGAGAAGCGGCTGCCGGTCGTCCGCGGCAGAGCAGCGAGCCAGGGGCCGGGGGCCGGTTCAGCGACGGCGATGGAGGAACCCTAGCAGTTCCTTTCGTTCGGGTGAGCAGGGGATGCGGCGTGCAGGCGTGGAGCGATGCGCTCGGCGTTAGTTGGACCGTTTTCTTTTTTCCTTTTCTCCTTTTTGAGCGGTGGCATTCCTATGTAATAACAACCAACGACATGTCCAAGGGTGAATAACGTTTCGGCCCCAGGTGGAAAATCCTAGGAATCTGCCGAGAAGCGACCCTCGACCTGATTCTACGTTTACGAAGGAACCGGATTTTGCGGTTGAAATAAGCTGGTTAGAATCGAACCTATTCTTTTGGTCCTGTACGATTCTAGACAGGAATCTACTCTAGAAACTGGAAAGAAGTCGGCCTAACTGCACCGCGGTGTACCGTACTGCTACTACAGTCTAGTATCGATCAGGATCGATAGCCGGTCAACTCGATCAACAGACCGGCCGGCCCGCGCGACGAGTTCAACCCGCAGTAGCTGTGTAGCTACCTACCTAACCTGGTCATGACCTAGCAAGCCACTTGTAGCTCGTACTACTTGTGCCGTAGCAAGCAAGCATGCACGCCGAATGAATGAATGAATGTGCTTTCCTGGTGCTACAAGCTAGCTAGCTAGATGATCCATTCATGGCGCCGCCGGTGCATCCGTGTGTGTTAGGCTTGACTTGTACTCTGTATTGTACATATTGTGTACCCTTATTATGTAGCATAAAGAGATAGCCGCATCCCATTTAGGTGTCGAGCAATTGCCCAAAACCCTACGTCTAATAGTGCGACAGGTGGATAGATATATCGGACGGCATTACTGCGACCTGCAGCCTTCCCACCGGTCATGGAGAAGACATCCGGAACCGGAAAGCGAATGCTTTGATCATTATGGTTCGGCATGTGTGTACAGTGGCTGTGATGCGTGTGTGTGTGTACACATTAGCATCAAGGTTGGCTGCTGTTGCTGTTCTGACGGTGGACACGAAGGGCCGGCCGATCGAGCCCACGACGGTCCGTGATGACACCTGTACTGAAGCACAGCATCAAAGATGGGCGGCTAGCTACATCCAGATTCGAGAAGAAAATTTTGGAGGAAATAAATTATACATATGACATCGTAAGAATTTGTAACCAATACGACATCGACACTGTACGAGGAGATAGTGAAGGACAAGGAGAGACCAAGTCCAGGAACGAGCGTGTGTGGGCGAATTAAAGAGGTAGGCCACCCGACGGACGTGTGGTCTGGTCTGAGTATGGGTCTGATTGAGCACGTACGACTCGTTTAAGTTCGGATATCTTTCCAGGGCATCATAGTGTTACTCGTGCATGTGCTGCTGATGAGAACGTGGCTCCAAGTACATGGTTGGCGGGTAGGGCTCAAGTAGTAATTAAAGTGAACATCTAGAAGAAAGGGATGCATGGGTAATTCGGTCAGTAATTCACCTGTTTGCTGCTGCCGATGGTGCGACTGTGATCGCGAAGAGTTGGAGTTGGAGGCGATGCGAGTCCCTCCAACAGCAGCTCCATTTTTGCAAGAAGCACACGCGTGAAAGCTTTGTCGGGAGGAGTACTTATTTTGACAGTGAGAGAAACCGGGGCGAGCTTCGCCGAGACCGGAAGAAACTCTACAAATTTGGCAAGGTCTGCAAGCCTAGCTTCTTGTAGACGACATGTACCGATGTACTAGGTGCGTACTCGTATACAGGTGTGTGTGGTCAAATACCTGTCAGGAGACCAGTGTCCCATTTGGCATCTTACTCTACTACGCATCAAAGTCAAGGCTAGATGCCAAGTCTAGATGCAAATGGTCATCAGATTGTAGTAATAACATGTACTCGGAACCTCTACGAACATATACACTAAAATATGTCTACATACATTCGATTCATAAAGCTAAAACGTCTTATATTAACAGAATACTACTCATCTAAATTTTCTTTCCATCAAAGTCGGAGATATGTTGGTTGCTCACGTTTCTCCGCCGGGACGGACCGCCATTGGTCGCACCACGCTTTCTCGAGCGTTTTGGCATCACCTGCGGGTGCCACCGTCCTTCTTGAAGGGCGTCGGATGTACCTCTTTCCCACCTCCCGGAGCGTGCCGGGGAAACCCTAGGACATGTCTAGGCAGCAACGTCGTCATCTTCACCTTCCTTCCTAGAGGTGATGCCTGGTGTGCAACGCGTCGGAGTGCTAGGCGTGTGGTGGAACATAGTTGGAGACGCAACGGTCACGATTCCTCCTCGAGCCACTGTTATCAGGTTTGCTTTCTTTTCTTTTTCTTTTTGGTTTCTTTGTTTTTCGCTTTTGGGCGTTGTGCTGTCCAGCTTAGCAATATCTCAAACGGTTGCTATATTAGAGCATCTCCAGCAGGCGCGCTATATTTTAGCATTGTAAACGTCGTTGCGCTGGCATTGTATAATTTTAGAGCGCAGCGCGCAATATTTTCCTCCATGGGAGACGCTAAACCGCAGCGCGAGTGCCACCGCAAAAAGGGGTCATCCACCAAGCGCTGGAAACTACAGCGCGCAGCAGCGCTGGAAACAACATTCACACAACGCTATGCATTCAAAAAAATCGAACAAGCTTCTAAAATTAACGAATAAATGCACCAAAAATACAAGAAGATCAAATATTCAAATAAATCATGAACCAAAAGATCTACCGTAGTTCAAATATCATAACATAGTTCAACAAACACGCACAACATATTAAATGGACGCAAAGTGCAACATTGCATTTGCATATGACAAATGCAAGAGAGAATCTCACACTTTCTCCTCATCTTTTCCTTCTTCTTCTTCTTCTTCTTGATTGACACCTTGGCTTGATGGAGGAATAGAATGATCCATAGAGGCCACGAATCCTCCCGGTGGTCCTCCCATGGCTCCATAGACACCACTCACCGGTGCTCCCATGGTACCTCCGAAGACTCCTTCATAGCTTGGTCCTCCCATGCCTCCCATGCCCCCCAAGCCTCCCATGCCTCCTATAAACATGGCCATGCCTCCTCCAAACATTCCTCCTCCAAACATGTCGGTCGTGGGTGTGCTCATGTTGGCCACCAACATTCTTTTTTTGCCAACGCTTCATCGCGAGCAAGGTTGATATACTTCTTTTGCCTCTCATCCAAGTTGGAAGTGTCCATAAAGAAGAGCTTCCTCTCGTCCTCCACTAGGCATAGGTGCTCCTCATTAGCGAGCTTCTTCTCCTCCAATGCCAACTTCCTCTCCTCGTTAGTGGCAAGCCTCTCCTCCAAAGCGGCTCTCCGGGCCTACATAGCCTCTTTATCCAAGCTTCTTGCCACCTTCCTATCTTCATTTGCTTGCAACCTTGCTTTTGCAATCCTATCCATAGCAATCGCTATATCATCATCTCCGGTCTTCTTTCCTTTCATCTCTTTAGCAGCCTTCCTACCAAGCACATCCCTCCTTGTGTTGGTAACCGAGTGAGGAGTGGAGCTTCTCTTCTTGCCTTCGTCACTTGAGCCATCATCATCGATGATTGTTGCATCACCGGTTGTATTGGCGGCCATGGTTGCCGCATCCAATTTTCCACAGGTCTTCCACTTTTCTTCATTCCCTAGCACTTCAAAGCAATGATGCATGATGAATGGCTTGCCAAGAACCTGGTTGCCTTTCTTGTTATTTTTGCCCACATCTCTAAACAAGCCTTGAGCCATGCTTTCCTAAAAAGAAAACAAAAGAAAATAGATGAGCCATGTAGAACAACAACCGTGCGTAAAGATGATCAATAAAGTAGTAGAATTGCTTACCCTATCGATATTATTTGTGCCACTTGGGTTAATGACATCAACAGTGGCTTGCATGCCCGCCCACTTTTGACAATCGGTGTTGATGCCCGACCAACGAGACCAAAGAGAACGCACGCTCCGCTCATTCCCACTTGTGTTGTTGGCGTCGAAGTACTCCTTCATCCTCATCCAATAAGTCTCTCTAGTTTGGTCGGAGCCGGTTGTTAGATCCATTCCAATTGTTAACCATGTCTTGCAAAGCAACTTGTCCTCCGCTATGGTGTAGTTTGCCGACTGACCGGTAGAGCGCGGTTCAATCAACCCCTCTCCTTCCTCGTCGACATCCTCATATTCTTCCTCTTCAACAATATCTTCATGGACAAACGAAGAACCAACATTCATTGCGTCCATGAAAGCATCGTCATCGACTATACATTGCAAAAAAAACTCATGGCTATCCGGCATTGTATGCATCTAAAACTAAAAATCATCGACTCTACATTGCAAGAAATGTTTTCTACCTCTCCGGCATTTCATTGAACACCATGTGCGCGCTAGTTTGGTCGGCGGGTGGCGGCGGTGGTGGATTGCTCCTTGGAGCCGGCAGTAGAGGATGTTGCACGCGCCTAGCTACGGACGCCTTCGCCTTCTTCTGTGTCGTCTTGTCGGCACCCGCCGTGGTCGACGGGCGCTTGTGGGGGGTGGGGGGGCGCCTTCCTCTTCGTCGTCGGCCGTGCCTTACCGGCGGCCTGCGTGGCGGCGACCCTAGTGTGCACCGTCGGGCGTGGCGGGACGAAGAGGGCTCGGGCGGCGGTATGTGGAATGGAGTAGGGAGGTGTCAGAGGGGTGCCAGAGGGCGCGTCCATCACCGGAATTTCGCCGGCGGCCGCGCGGAGGGGAGGATTTGGCGCTAGGAAGGGGAGAAATTTTTAGCACGGGTTTTTTTCGCGAGCGAGCGGAGTGATAGAGCACGCTGCAGCCGGAGCCCAAAGTATAGCGCTCAGGATAGCGCAGAGCGACCCGCGCCCAAAAAAAATTACAGCACCGCGTGCAAGGATGTTTTTTGCTCCGCGCGCTGCATATCGGCGGTTTTCTTTTAGCGCGCGGCCGATATAGCGTGCGATGCTCTTAATATAGCTGGACGAATGCATGTTTGGAGGAGCTTCCTGGGCCATCTCTAGCTAGCACACGTACGGAGGAAGAATAAGAAGGCCATTCTAGCTACTAGCTCGAACTGCTGCCGTAGCAAGCAAAGCATGCACGCCGAATGAATGAACCGTCGAGTGGTTCCTTCTGGTTTAACTCGATCTGCATGTTCTTTCCTGGTGCTAGAAGCTAGCTAGCTGATCATCCATTCATGGCGCTGCCGGCCGGTGCATACCCTTGTGTGTCCGTTTGACAGGTGGATACGGCATTGCTCTCTCCCCTCCCTCCGAGAAGACATCCGGAAAACGACTGCTTTGATTAGCTGGTCGTGTACATGTAGCCGCATCATGGCTGGCCATGTGTGTACAGTGGCTCATGCGGTGACTGCGCGTGTGGAGAAGAGAAGCATCTTCCTTGGCGCCTCTCTCTCCCTGTACAGTGTCGATCGATGTCGTCTGTTTACACATTATATTACCATGTGAAATGTATGTAGTTATTTCCTCGTAATTGTTCTTCACAACTCTGGATGTAGCTAGCCGCCATCTTTGATGCTATGCACGTACGTACATGTCACAGCAGGTGCCAGGTGGCGTGGACCGTGAGTCCGTCATCAAAGCAGAACAGCAACAGTAGCCACCCTCGATTCTTCTTCCCACACCAAGTCACCACATGAGCCACTGTACACACACATGCCGAGCCCATGCTGGTTATACGACCAGCTAATCAAGGCAGTCGCTTTCCGGATGTCTTCTCCATGGACAGTGGGAACGCTGGTCGCAGTTAAGGGGAGGAGATAGCTATGCCGTCCGATCGGTCGAGATAGCGAGAGATCGGCCGCGCCATGCATGAATGGGTCAGCTAGCTTGTACTCCGCTGGTCGTACGGGAGGGAATACGAGTTACTACTAAACCAAACGGAACCGCTGGTCGGCACATTCATTCATTCGATCGGCGTGCATGCTTTGCTTGCTACGTAGTACGGCACAAGTAGGAGCTACAAGTGGCTCGCTAGATGATGAGACGAGTCAGATGGCCAGGTAGGTAGGTAGGTAGCTACAGTACACAGGCACTGCGTTGAACTCGTCGCGCGCGCGGGCCGGCCGGTCAATCGATAGGCCGATGATCCAGTGAGTGGCCGGACGGCTGCTGATCGATAGAGGGTTGTACTGTCGACTAGTGAGGCACACCGCGGTGCAGCTAGGCATCTCCACCGGCCGGCCGAAACGGCCTGTTTTTTTTCCGTTTGGATCAGGCCCGTAGTTGTTTTTGGGTCACGGTCTGCCCTGTCCGGCTAACGGTGCGACCCATCTATCCGTGTCTGGCGTTTCTTGACGCTATCGCTGGCCAAGGTTTTGCCAATGGTCAAACACTCAAATTTACACGTAATAGCACACAAACTGACTATCAAATAAATTGGCACACGTGTGCCATCGCCCTTTGGGCATCGCCAACAAGTGGCCGACTGATCTGATATGTGCAAAAAGGGGCTATATCATACACAATGTCCAAAAGAACGACAACTTCTTTGCCCAAAAAGTTGCAGTCGTCGTCGCCATTGCCGTTCAAACATCACGTGTCCGGATGGTCTGCTGCCTACGCGCGACCTAGGCCCTGTGATCGGGGTCGGCGATGGTGTCCAGGTCGGTGAGCATGATGGCATTCTCCGCGGTCATGATCTTGGCTTCGGCCTCCTTGGCCTTGGCCTCTGCCTCCGCCACCCTAGATCTGGCCTCGGCCTTCTTGGCCTTGGCTTCGGTCTCCATTGCCTTTGCCTTGACCTCGATCTCCATTAGCCTGGCCTTGGCGTTGGCCTCCTCTACCTCGATAGAGCTCATCTAGAGCTCGACAAAGGTCTTGGCGGTGCCCTCTTTCTCCTCGCGCCGCCTCTCTTCCCTCTCGGCGATGGCCTCTTCCTTCTTCTCCAGGATCTTCTTCAACGTCTCTTAGAATGCCAAGGAACCAGCCTGGCGGGCAATGTCGGTCTTCGTAGCCTTATGGCCTCTAGGTCGACAGGCACGGGCGCCTACCGGGTTGGCGAAGCCTTTGTCATTGCCGTCGTCTAGGTCGATGATACCGCCCATAGAAGCATTGCCTTTGCCCTTCTTCTTGTTGTAAAGTTTTTTCAAAAGGGCATAGCTAGTCTCCCATTTTTTGCAGTCCTTGATCAACGTCCAACAATAGGACAACGTGAAGGCCTTGTTGTCATTCACCTTCTTAAAATGCTCCATTGCTTTCATGACCTACACGCATGGATGTCAATAATGGCTTAATGCATATGCAAGACATCGACAAGGAGAGGAAGAAGTTTTACCATGTCAACCAACATCATGCCGCTTATTTCCCTTTTCGTCACCATCTCGTAGGAGCCTTGGAACTTGCTACACTCGGCATGGATGGTGCCCCATCGCTTGGAGAGAGAGAGATCATTTTTATCACTATAGAAGGCGTCCTTCCCAAATTTCTTTTACTCATGGAAGAACCTGCTCACCTTTTTCCAGTAGGCAAAGCCCTTTTGCTCGGCGCAGCATAGTGGATCTTGCAAAACCTCCATCCATGCCTTGCATAGGATCTTGTCCTCGTTGGTGGTGTAGCTTGAGGTTCGTTGGCTCAACTTCTTGTTGTCGATGAGCGATGCCGCAAGTGAAGCGGCCAACGACGCGGAAGTGACCCCCTCGCCCATGAAAGCGCCATTGTGTCCAAACAATGACTCGTTCGCAATGTTGTAGGCATCTTGTTGGGTCTCTTGTTGGGTCTCTGCGTCCTCGCCATAGCCGTCGCCACCCTCGTTGGTCATGTCATGCACGGCGTCCTCGACATCATTGGCCATGAAATCCTACACCCAATTTGGTCATGATAAAGAGACGGGAGCGGTGTGCTGGCAAAGGCAAAGAAATGTCGCGACCATACCGTGTCGTCGTCGTTCGGCGGCGGGTCGGGCATTCCACCGAACAGGTTGACTGGTGCTGGCATGTCCGCGGCGGAGATGGACTGCTGCTTCTTTGACGCCTCCGGGGTTGTGTCCGTAGTCGTTGGAGTGCGGTTGAGGTCGATGACGGGCTCTCTCGCCTCCGATGGCGCTGTGCGGCCAGCGCGCTTTTCCGTCTAATTTTTTTGCTCCTCCGTCGTCATGTCCTTGGGAAGCTTCTTCGGTCGGCCGCGCTTCTTGGCGGTGGGAACACCGGAGGGCGCAACATCGACCATGGTGGCGGGATCCATCGCCTTTCCCACGGCTCCCAACAGTGGAAATTTGGGACAGGGTTTTTGGAGGGTGAAGTGGAGTGGTCTGTGTGCCACTGGCGGGAGGGACCGCTAAAGGTGATGGTCAGACACGGGAGGCCGCGCACATTCTCCGGACGGACCCAACCTTTGCCCAAATTAGGTGCACCGGTCTCCCACTGTTGCCAACATGACTGGTATTTGACCACATACCCATAAATCTATAGTTTTTTCACTGTCGAAGAAAACCCGACAATATCTGTATTTGGCCACATATCTGTATTTGACCACTGGTCTCCTAACAAAGCATACATATGATGTTCTGCTGCAGATGTATTTGCCAGTATCATCAAATATATTTACTATCTTGGATAATACTTTACTTAAATTGCAGAGCAGTTTTTGAACAAAACCGACAATTCTGCCCCATTTTATTTAAAATAGTTGAAGAGAATTAACAGGTTTATTTGTGGAAAAACTGGCCGAAAAACATCAACGTCGGGCACGGGAACTCAGACGGATGTCTCGCCAGTCACAGGTTGACGTCCTGTCGGTCAAGCTACTGTCTGCGTCTCTGAATCGGTGCCGCTGCGTGTTTGAATTGTGCGCGCTGACCGGTCACTAACGGGTGGGCCAGTGACCCGCATGGGGGGACACGCCCACGGACAGCGCCGTCTGTGTCCATGCACAACGCCTTAGCAACACAAATTTGGTGCGATGATGGGTTGAGCCCGGTGCATCGGTTCGGATAGATCGTGCCGCTAGAAAGGCCACGCACGTCTGGATGGATCGTGGCGGTGGAGATGCCTTAAGCAGATTAGTAGAACGTGGTGAAAAGTTTAGGGCGGTGATGTCAAAGACAAGGCTAGGCCGCGTTGGTTTCTCCATGATCGGCGGCGCGACGTGCGTAGTCGTCCGAATAAGTGTCAGCTAGCGGTTTGGGCTGGTCGGTGGTCGCCTACCTTGCCACCTATTTCGCCCATGCACACGCTCGTTCGCGGACCTGGTCTTTTCATTGGCCTCTCTCCCTCACCTCGTACACGGTCCTATCTATCTATGTCGCGTCTCGTTTGCAAATTAATTACCATGTGAAATGTATAATTATGTTCCTCCTAAAAATCCTTCTCGCGAAATCTGGATGTAGCCGCCATCGTTGGGGATGCTGTGTGCACGTGTACTGCAGGTCGTTCCGGTTCGCCGGCAGAACAGCAACAGCAGCCAACCCTGAATCTGACACTTATTTATTTGGCTTGCAGTTGCTATCGGACGACTCCACCCGCCGATCAAGGATGAAGAGGAAGGCATGTACAATAGTTGATAAGACCGTCTTATCATACTTTCGTCACTTAATTTAGATATAATCATAAAATATGACGTACATGAGTTACTTTTTAATCTTATATTTAATAAAGAGATATCCTAAATTTGTGGTGAGAGAGATTGTTGCTAAGATCATGTCTTAGCTAAGAGAAGTCAAACCTCCTTTTTTTATTCTCTCCTCATATCACCTATCATCTTACATGGTATTGCTATGATATAAATAAAATATAACCATTGTACGTGTCCTTACGTAGCCTTCTCTACCGCACCGGCCTCAACTTTTCGCCACGTACGTTATACCAATCTGGTTAACTCTTTCGTCGAGATGTTTTCTTTAGGGCATATACAATGGTTGATAAGACAATCTTATCTTATCCAGGACATATAATCTTAATATGATAACAAAACATTACGTACAATAGATCATTTTTTTAGTTTTATCTCCAGTGACAGATATCTCTAAATACGTGGTGAGACATATCGCGCTAAGAGATCATCTCTTGGCTAAGATAAGACAGAGGTCTCTCCAACTCAGCAATTATACTATGTGGCAGTGCTAAGATAAGACGATTGTATGTATCCTTACTTCGCAGGTGCCACACGCGGACATATGGCCGGTACGGTGCACGTCGCGTTGAACGTGTGTTCTAAAATGTGGGTAATGGTACAAGTTGCCAAGTTGATCCATTCTCTGTGCGCCCATTCCGGAGCAGTCCAAGGAGGAACTTTAGCGGTGGCAGACGGGCGACTTGTGACGGCGACTCTTCAGAAACTGATGGCCACACTCCGCTGATTACGACTATTTTTATTGTTACCTTCTAGAAAAAACCAAGTGTGTACTATTAACTGTGTGTTTTTATCAATGTCAAAATAGTTACAGAAATAATTTAATTGGTAACATACATGTCAACTAGTGAAAAGATGATATGGCATGTAATTAATAGGGAGAGAGACGAACCGAGTGGTAGTAACATACAATGAAAGATGAGTCTATAAATCAATACGAGCAAGTTCAATAAAACAACCAACGGCTGGCTATAAGCAAGTGCTAGGTCATCTACTCCCTTCGTTCAGAAATATACGACTTTTTAGCTTTGTGAAATGAATATATCTAGACTTTTTAGTGTATAAGTTCACTCCGAACATCTACGAACCTATACAGTAAAAGGCGTCTAGATACATTCGATTCACAAAGCTAAAACATCTTATATTTCTGAATGGAGGGATATAACTAGCTATAAAACTAACACGTACAAGAGTTAGCCATAAAAATATAATATTTTATCAATACATGACCCACCTTTCACTCTCATGAAGTGCCTACGAGCACGTACTAGAGCAGACTCTTAATTAACAACCCACTTATTACTTTCTCTCTCCTCCAACTCAGCATAGATATAATATTTAAACTCTTATAGCCAACTGACTGTATCCGACTGTACTTGCTCTAAAGGAGAGTTTTTATGTTACTAGATCTATGAGTTACTACTCCCTTTGTCCCGGTATAAAGGACACATATTGGAAATCATGCAATCTCCAAATTCCCCACCTCCTAGGCACATAAGCACATATTCATGGTCGATGAATTCGACATCATATTACAATCTTTTCTTATATTACTCACCGTTAACCCTTGGTCAGAAGGGAGGTGCCAAAACTAGGAGGGAGTTGGGATGCAGTACTAGCCGCATAGCTCTATTGTGACCGACCTGGGACTTGTCCCGCCCAACTCAACCCAAAACAATGAAGGGTTAGAGCTAAACTTGGCCAAGAAAAAAATGTCCTTCCCTTTGGGCCGGCCCGCCCTACTATTCTGCCAAGCTCCGCCAATGGTGGTGACCAGCAAGATCTTGGCCTTGGGAATCTCGTGCTGCTCCAGGAGCTTGCCATTGCGGTCAGCTCGTCGGAGTCGCGGCCGTGAGAAGACCAGAACCAGTTTCCGAAAACCAGACCAGAGCATGACAGGATGGGAGAGAGGCGAACACCGATGGTGGCCAAGGAATCCTAGGGTGGGGAGTGGAGGGGAGGGGAAAGAAGAGATGGGAGACTAATTCACCAGGCAGAAGGCCCGGCTATAGTCGGACCTGTCCGTCGATGGCGTCCTAAGGGCGGCGTCCATGCCCATGTCTTCAATCTACGCCATGGCCTGCGTCCGCCAGACGCACGAGCTCGCTTCGTCCCCGGCGACACACGAGGGGAGGGACATGTGTGGATTTACACATGATGATTTCCATGGTTCAGCGAGTTTCGGGGGTGGGCCTGTTTAATCATAGGAAAACCGCTAGAAGTAAACGGTGTTGTGGGGTTTTCCGGGGATTTCAGGATAACGGACTAGAAAAATACCCTGCAAACTCGGCAAATCCCTAAGAAGTAAACAAGGCGCAAGAGAGATCAAAGTTGCATATGTGTCTTTTATTTATTTGAACACATGGAGAATAAGAATCCTTGGCACGCCTTAAACCACACATAGTATTTCTTTACGACTACAAATGAGATAGAGTAAATTAAAAGAAACTAGCACAATACTCGTGCGTTGCTACGGGTAACCTGGTTGGTGGCACATGGGTTTTAGAATAAGAACAATGCCTTGTTAGGTGACATGGACATGCCACTCGTGTCGCATTTTGCTTGACTTAGCATACACAAAATACTGATAGATGCCTATCATTTGTGAAAATCAATTTAGCATCTAACATGAATGTTGTTAGATATTATCATTAATATGCTTATATGAGAATGATTAACCATTAGTATTGTGGTGGCACTAACAAATGAGAAAATTTTCGCTATCGTGTTGGCATTTATATAATAGCTAGGTTGTGCTGGCATTTATATAATAGCTAGGTTGTGCGAAGGTGGCGTGTCTTTTAAAGAAAAATATTTATGTCATGGAGGCTCATAAATTACGCGTGATAGTTGAGTGCCCGTTTGTGGCCATAGGTTTTAAATTTCACTTGTCTTAGCACATGTGACTCTAGGTTTCAGTTCCCTTTCAATAACATCGCATTGACGCTTATGTTTGCTTGTTTTTTAATAATAAATAACAGACGGCATGTCCGTGCATTTAAACGAGAGAAAAAATGAGAAAAAAATGTAAGAGCGCCTCCCTCCTAGTCTAGTACTTCCCTTGTCTCTCTTCCCACCATGCATCGAGGGTTTGCCGCCAAACACTTCACTTGATCTTGCACGTCGCCGTCTCCCACGTGTCTCCTTCCACGCTTGGTTGTTGTAGTTGTTTGTGTAAAATTAAGAAACTTTCCAATCTTGTGATGTTCCTACTCTTTAGAAATAGTTTTTTACCTTTTGTTTGACTTAAATTTTCTTCTATCATCACACATTTCTCACGTACTATGAACGAAAAATGTGTCGAGGCATGTGTTTCTTTTTGTTGAAAATCTACATTTTAGAGGAGCTAATCATAAAAATGTACCAATTTCTCATTTATGCTCCACTTAGGAATATGGATGAATTTTTTTACTTACACTTATCTCCAGAAGGATTTCAGGACGAAATCAAATTCAGTTAGTGTAATCTGGTTTAGTCCGTAATGAAAATACCCAAGACAGATGGAGCTATTCTCGGGGACCAGTTTACACATGAAGGTAGTTTTAAAAATCGTCCTTGTCTGATCTGGAAAAGCTTTGGCCAAAACCGAAAGTGTCTCATTTTTTAAAAATATCCGACAGATTAAACAGTCTCTCGGAGGTGCTCATTGGGATGGGGTGTGCGTGTGTACGTACATAGGGGTGGGGGTGCATGTATGTATTGTGAGCGTCTACGATTGTACTGTGTTTCTAAAAAAAACATTTTAGTACTTTAAAATGACCTCTGTTCTCCTATGAAATTCGGGTGTGGAGGAAACAGTCAAAAATCATTTCTTCAGTTACTGTTGCAAACCAGCCGAGCCATCCTGCTGAATGTATCATCATGCCGCATGATGTTAGGAGTCATCAATTATTTAGTGAAGAGCATCTACAGAAGTAGAGCCTAAATCAGAGAATTGTTTCAACACACGTAAGCCAACCACCGCATGAATCAGAACCGAAAAATCCATTCAGAACAACATCGCATCCATGGCACACAGGACCTTGAAATTCAGCAGCCAAGATAAAACGATATCAACAAACTCGAATCAATGTCACATGACAACACCTTCTATAATTTCAGATAGTCGAGAACTCCACCATGATAGTCCAAACCACCGAGGTCAAGTACAATGCCTAGAGTACGATAATTTTATTCGAAACATAAAATTCTTTGACGGTCTGGAGAATCATTTGCACAAAAAATCAACAGTATTTAAAATCTGGAGCATCAAGTATTCAAGAAATGCATAGAAAATAGAACGAAGAGGCGTTCAGATCAACCATACAAGAAAACCAAATAACTGGACAGACCCCCCCCCCCCCCCCACCCCCCCACCCCCCCCCCCCCCCCCCCCCCCCCCCCCCCCACACACACACACACATACACACACACGCCCTCAAAATCCTGGCCCTGTATGAGCCCTACAGCCGCCGGTGCTTCATGCTCGGCCGCCCTGTCCAAGCAGAGGAGTACGAAGAGACACCCAGGAGCGGAGATACGGCGTGGACTCACCTCCGACCAGCCCAGATGTGACGCCCCTGTCGACCTTGAATCTCTCGCCGATCGAGAGACGCGAGAGGGAGAAGATAGGCCTCAGCAGCATGGCATGGCGTCACGAGGTGGAGCCGTGGACACGTCGGTGCTCGAGATTGACCCGGAGGAGCGGGGAGGGGGACGGCAGCCATGGCGAGGTGGATCCGGTGGAGCGAGCGGAGCAAGAGAGGAAGTAACCGGTCAGTTTTCAGTTTTAACTTTACAGTGGCAGCGTTAGTAATATCTTCTAACAGCGAGGGGCAAAATTATCCAAATAGGCAGACGGAAATTCTTCCAGTGACAAACGTCGTGGGTGTACATAATAGTATAGATCACCACAATTGCACGGGAAGTTAAAAGATCCGCCATATTTTAAAAAATCCCTATAATCTACCAGGCATTGGCGGAGCTTAGTGCAAGCCAGCAGGGGCCACCGCCCCCTAGGATTGAGCACGTGCCTGAAGAAAAGATAGCTTAGATTGGAAACTTTTGTGTATTTTGCCCTCCCCCCTCCCCCCACCCTAGCAAGCGGTGGCGGAGGACGGAAAAAATGTAAGGTAGGGCAAACTCCAAAAAAAGTAAATACCAACTTGATCTGGATGACCTTCGTCATCGAGAAAGCCCTTTCAACTAGTTCGCAAAAAAAATTAGAAAGCCCTTTCAACTATTGTTCTTTCCACGAGTAAAAGCAATGCCAATTCAATAAGGTGATAAACGATATAAAGCATGATGTACCATTCAAATATTAAGATAATCTCTTAAGTCTTTAATTCTCCGCATATGAATAAAGAATATCTTAAGGTTATCTTATATAATCTCGTGCTCATAATAATATAAATCCCCAATGATAAATCTCTATAACTCTAGAAATCTTATTCAGATTGAACCTATAAAATGGGTCATTCAGGAAAGATAAAAAGTTCCGAAGAAACTATAACGACAACTCATCAAATCGATGGTGAAAATCAGTTGTAATAGATTTTATAGAAAAATAGAAGGTGTCCACACTCCGAAATAATCAACAGTGACCTAGTGTCTTCTCGCTATTAATAACTTTTCACTTATTTTTTTGTTACCATTTTCGTCCATACTTAGAATTGTGATCTTATTTTTTGCACGAATTCACATCTTTAGATGGGATCTAAACCATTATTTCTCTAATTGAGAAAGCATGCAATTAGAATTTTTAATCAATAGTAAGCCAACGTACAAACAAAAAATATAAACCATCACATAATAAGAGTTGGTTTTGGACACATGCCATAAGGTGGTGAAAATACTCTCATTACCTCCTTAGATACCTCATCTAGGACATTGTTTAGAGTTGATTTTTATTAGATTGAGAATTAGCGATTGCAAAGAGAAATATTTAGTTTCAAACAAGACTACACCTAGTCTTTATTCTACTTTGAAATTAGTTTTGCGTGGTATTCACCAAAACAAGCATAACTTTCTCATACGAAGTCCGTTTTCAGCGTATGACCACTCAAACTGTTCATAAAAAACATGCGTATCTAAAGGTTTTCTCCAAAAATCAAGGTAGGGCGGCTGCCCTCGCTGCTCCGCGAGCAAGGAGCACCGCGAGGAGAGCGAGAGAACGAAGTGGGCTTTGGTGATGTCGGAATTTGGTGATGTCGAATGAATACCTAGCTTTGGTTTAATGTGAATGAATGAATGAATGTGCCGGCCAGCGGTGCCTTTTGGTTTAACTCGATCTGCATGTGCGAGAGATCGACCTTTGAATGAGTACCTAGCTTGCAGTACTATGTACACATTCATGGCTGCCGGTGCATACCAGGTCGACCTCTCGCTCTCTCGACAGGTAGATCGATTATTGATTGGACGGCATTGCTAGCTCTCCCCCTTAACTGCGACCAGCCTTCCCACTGCTCATGGCGAAGACATCCGGAAAGCGAATGCTTTGATTAGCTGGTCGTCATGGATCGGCATGTGTGTACAGTGGCTGAGAGCAAATACAATAAGTTCTAATCAGCTGGCTATAAGAATTAAACTAGTATTGTTTTGCTTAGTTGGATGAGAGAAAATAGATGAGAGAAGAGAGGTGGGCTCTCATCAATAGCCAGCTCTTGCGCGTGCTCATAGGCACTTTGTGAGTATGTGAGTGGGCCATTGACATATAAAGTAGTAAATCTTTGAAGGTAACTATTGTACTATCTGACTATAAGCTGGCTATAGATGACCTTATAGCCAGCAAGCCGGCTATACTATTGGAATTGCTCTGATACGGTGAAGCATCGAGGTTGGCACCTGTTGCTGTTCTGCAGAAACGCCACTTTTCCAGCCGTGTTCCTAGCTCGCCTCGACGATGACGGGCGCCACTGCTGGGACGCCGTTGTCCAGGCGCAAAGGTGCTCCTGCACAGCCCCGTTCAGGGAGGGCTCCTCGTCGGCGGGGCCACCGAGGTGGAGGTCTCGGGGCAGGGTGTCTGGGGAGAGGGCTCGGACGTGGTCGGCGACGGCGCGGACATGGTGACGCTGGAGAATGGCGGCGAGGGGGAAGGGTAGGAGGCGGTGCGGTTGGTGATGGCGTCCCGGCCGTGGAGGCGGACCGCCGAGGCCGGACCGCGCGGCGTCGTAGGCGGAGGCGTCCTCCTCGGCGGTGTCGAGCCAGATGCGGCGCCCTAGCTCGGCGTCGCGGATCTCCGCCGCCCACTTCCCCCACGACCACTGCACGCCACGACCACACGCCTCTTGCCAGTGCCGGCCGCGGATCTCCGTCGCCTTGATCTCCGACCTGCTCGCCACGGGTGGCAGGTCAGTCTCTACAAGCACCGTCCCGCGCCGCTGCTATGGATCAGCTAGAGTCCCCTGCGTCAGCGCCGGGTGGAGGTCGAGCAGGGAGGCGGCGGCAGTTGGTAGGGAATTGATCGGGGAGAGAGAGGGATTCGTAGACAGTTTCATCCGGCGTTTCTAGGGCTTTCCTAGCGTCCCGGAAATGGGCTGGAAACGCCGGACGTAAATTGGCCAAAAAGTGGCCTAGGAATGCCTCTGGAAACGCTACTGGGACATTTTTTACAATTAGATTGAAAAAAGTGACCAGAATGGTCTGCTGAAAATGCTAGTGAAGATGCTCTTAGTTGCTTGCAGTTGCAGCGGTTGCTTTCATTGGACTCTACTAGTCGAGTTAACTTCCCCGTCCGCCTGACGGACGTACGGAGTATGTAGCCAGTGCGATCGCATGTGGGTATGATGGAGCACTTCTCGTTTAATTTCAGGCGTACGTGTTGTCACTAGTCACATCGTAATCTGGCGTACCGGATGTAGTAGTAGCAAGATAAACCAGGCGTAGCCTCTAGGCCTGGCGGAGCCCGAGTAGGTTCGCGAAGTCTCGCCGCCGCACTACAGTAAGCAAGCCACCATAATCAATGGTGGGTCTCTCATTGGCCGCTTAATTGACCCGGACGACGAATTCAATGCTGTCATCAGTCACTAAGGAACTCGACTCAACTCCCTATTAGCTAGCCTAACAAATGTGTTTTGCCAACCATAATCCCCGGCCGTCCTTGTGTGCTCTGCAAGCTTAGCTTCTTAATCCATTCATGGCGCTGCCGGCCGGTGCATCCGTGTCGATGGATCGCTCGCTCTCTCGTCAGGTAGATCGGATCGGACGGCATTGCTATATATCTGTCCCCTTAATTGCCACTGCTCATGGAGACCGAAGACTCGGAGGGCGTCCAGCTGAAAGCGGGTGGTTTAATTGGTTGGTCGTACAGCATCATCGATAATTCGATACATATCGGCATGTGTGTACAGTGGCTGATGGGACGAATGTATGTGTGTTGGCTGCTGTTGCTGTTTCGCCCACCGGTAGTGTAGGTGAACGCGAGTGTGGAAGGGCCAATCGAGCCCATGACTGCCTGCCTGCGCCACTTGGCATGCGCAACATCGAATTGATTAAGATGGTGGATCGTAGGTTGGATTGGTACCGGCTAGATCAACCTTGAGATTTAAAAAGGTCAATTGTACTTTCATACATTCCTACTCCCTCCGTTCAGAAATATAAGACACTTTAGCTTTGTGTAATGAGTGTATCTAGACATGTATAGGTTAATTCCAAATCTCTACGAACCTATACACTAAAACATGTCTAGATACATTCGATTCACAAAGCTAAAACATCTTATATTTCTGAACGGAGAGAGTACCTGGTAATTTGCAAGTGGTACAGATCGAACAATCGCACACGGTTGAAATCGAAAATCGCACATATTCATACATTCCTACCTGGTGATGGGCCGGCCGGTCACAGTTGAACATTTGAACATTCGACCACGATTTTATATTTAAGCGTGTAACAGCTAACTAGACATTTCAGACGATTACTAGTGATTTAACCGTATGCTTATTTCTTAATCGTAGACGTTTAATTTTGTTTATCCATGTGTTTTCTTCTGTAGAAAATACTTATGATCCACCCACTCTTCGTTGTGGTGTAAGGCATCGTAAACGTTTTATTGCATCCTTTTGTAACTTTCGATGTCGAGGACCTTATTTTTGCCGCCGGTGCCGACCTCGATCGCCATTAGCTGTTACAAAACGACCGTCGGTTCTCTTAATATCGATGGAGATCTCAGAGCTAGCTATGCCCTGGCAAAAAAAAATCTGGTGCGATAGTTTCTATCGTCCCGTGGATCTACATTGGCATATCTTTGATTCTTTTTTAACCATGATATCCCTGATTCTCTATGTATCTATCGAGCAACTTGTTAGAGTATATTATTTTGAGTTAGTTTCGGTTTAGATTTCTTGTTTCTCAAGTTGTTTTGGCCTAAGTTGGTTTGTGCCTTGGCCTATTTAATCTCTCCTATTGTACTCAAACAATTAATCAATATTGATCTATTACAAAGTTTATATGGTATCAGACGCCTAGGTTTCCGCCCTCGGCATGGCACCGACGCCGCCACCACCACCGCCGCCGTCTCGGCCGCTCTTCACCTCCGACGAGTTCCGCGCCGCCGGTGCCCCCACCTCCTTCTCTTCCACCACCCAACTATCTACTGCCCTCGCTACCCAAAACCCTAACCCTACCTTCTCTCAAATTCCTCTAGCCGACACCATTGCCGATGTCACTCCCTTCATCCCCATCACATTAGATCTACCAAAACACAACTACTATCATTGGGTTCATCTGTTTGACGTCCACCTCGGCCGTTGCAATCTCCGATCTCACGTCGACGGCACCGCTCCTCCACAACCTCATGATCCGCGTTGGGTCAAAGACGATCTTGCTATTATTCAGTGGATCTATCAGCGCGTCTCCACCGAGATCTTCAACTTGGTGTTTCGCGACACCGCTACTGCCGCTACTCTTTGGGCGGCTCTCCGTCAGCTCTTCCAGGACAATGTCGATGCCCGCGTCAATGGCCTCAACACTGAGCTCCGCAACACCGTCCAGGGCGACGCTCCGGTTGGTGTCTACTGCCAGCGACTCAAGTCAATCGCCGATGAACTTCGGGAACTCGGCGATCCAGTCGACGACAAACAGCTCATCAACGTGCTTCTAGTCGGGCTCAGCGACCGCTTCGAAAAGCAAGCTTCCTTCATCCCTCTGATGCGGCCAATGCCTTCGTTCTCCGAAGTGCGATCTCTTCTCCAATGGGCCAATCAGCAGCAGACTCGCAAAGACGCTCGTCCATAGGCCTTCAACGCCACGCCACGGCCACCGATCCCTCCTGCAGCACCGATCCTGCTGACGCCTACAGCTCCCCCGCCACCCGGTTGGCGCCCGAGCCCGAACTACAGGGGGAAGAATCCCATCTATCGGCCGCCTCAGCCACAGCCGGCCCCTCCTGCTCCAGCACCGACACCTGTACCTCCGGCTCTAGCACCACCACCATCGGCCGCACCTACTGCTCCTGCCTGGCGACCCCCTCATGACCCGTGGACAGGCCTTGTCCAAGCTTGGCCGATGCCCTCGATGGCCCCCTCTCCCGCTGGTGCACCTCCTGCATACGCCGGCGCGTGGACTCTTGGCGTCCGCATGCACACTGGGTCCGTCCTCTTATGGCCCGGCCTCCAACACACGCCTACTACGCCACTCCGACCTACTACCCCTACGCCGGCCCATCACAACCATCATATCAGGCGCCGGTCTACTACCACGACGGAGGAGGGCACTATCAGCCGCAACTCCCCTCACCGATGATGCTCCCGATGACAGCTACACCAAGTGCTCCTGCTCCACCACCCACCTCGGCGCCGAACTGGGATCAAGCAGCGTTTCTTCAGGCAATGAATATTTTTGCTGCCCAAGGTAACTCAGATTTTGATTGGATTTTTTATTCTGGCGCATCTAGTCACATGTCTTCGTCGCGTAATATGTTGTCATCGTTTACTTCCTCTCTGTTTTCTTCTATAACTCTCGGTGATGGTTCTTCTATCCCTATTTCTTGTGTCGGCCAATCCCATATTCCAACCAAAAATAAACCCCTACTTCTTCGAGACGTTCTTGTTGCACCTGCCCTAATTAAAAATCTTATTTCCGTTCGCAAAGTCACTCGCGACAATCTTGTTTCTGCTGAATTTGATCCATTTGGTTTATCTGTGAAGGACTTTCTGACCAAGGCGGAGATATCACGCTTCAATAGCTCCGGCGACCTCTACTCCCTTCATGGAGCTCCCACAAATGCACCACCAACCTCCATGATCGCCTCGGTTGATCTCTGGCACCGGCGCTTCGGTCATCCAAACAATGCCACTTTATCGCCGCTTCTTAGTGAATTTGCTATTCCATGTAATAGAGATACTCATCATTCGGACACTTGTGAATCCTGTCAATTGGACAAGCATGTGTGCCTACCATTTAGTTCTTCTAGCATCACCAGCACGTTTCCCTTTGAATTATTACATTATGACCTTTGGACCTCACTAATAGAAAGTATTTCTGGCTTCAAATATTATCTTGTCATGCTTGATGATTCCACACATTTTGTTTGGACTTTCCCTTTACGAAACAAATCTGATGTTCATAAAATATTCCTCAACTTTCAGCACTATGTATCAACCCACTTTGTTTTACCAATTCGTTTCATTCAAACATATAATGGTCGTGAATTTAACAATTATGCAAATCGGAATTTCTTCCTTCAACATGGTATTCTTTTCCGTCTTTCATGTCCCTATACCTCTCCCCAAAACGACAAAGTTGAACGTGTCTTAAGAACTATCAATGACATTATACGAACAATGTTAATTCAATCTTCTTTACCATCAAAATTTTGGGCTGAAGCTCTTCGTATTGCCACTTACCTTCTCAATATTAGACCAACAAAAGCGAACCCAAATACTACTCCCTACTACTCCTTTTTATGTCTCATCCAAATTATAGTGAACTTTGAGTCTTTGGGTGTCTATGTTTTCCTAATACTTATGTCACCTCCATCAATAAATTATCACCTAGATCTAACCCTTGTGTTTTTCTCGGATATTCCGATGAGCACAAAGGATATCGATGTCTCGATCTTCTTAGTGGCCACATTCACATCTCGCGTCATGTCACGTTGGTCGAGCATATATTCCCCTAATCCACACGAGTCTCCTCACCCGAACCCTCCCCATCTAACCCAGCACCTTATCCAGCTCTTCTCCGACCCATCCACCCAGTCAACCCAATCAACACCTCCACCTCTCCCGTGATCACCACCCCCTCTGTCGCCACTCCTGCCGTGGCAGCGCGGCAGCCTGCCAACGACTCACGGCAGCCTGCCGTGGCTCCATGGCAGCCTGCCCCGGCACCAGAACCGCCCCTTTCTCCTGCCGCGGCAGCTTCTCCTGCCGTATCGCCGGTCTCTTCACCCTCCGTCAGCAATGACTCTCCCATCCCTCCCCTACCACCCAAAGTTGTACCTACTGACCCACCGGCTAATGAACACACAATGAGAACGCGTGCCAAGTCTAGCTTTCATCTACCTTCATCTAAATTAAACTTTTGCAAATCCTACTATCTCTCCTATCCCGAAAACATACAAGTCATCTCTACTCAATCCTAATTGGGCTGCTGCCATGCAAGATGAATATAAACCATTAGTTGAAAATGATACATGACAGCTAGTACCTCCTCCTCCTAATGTTAACCTAGTTTCGGGAAAATGGGTTTTTTGGCAAAAGTTTCATTCTGATGGTACGCTTTCTCGATACAAAGCACGATGGGTTTGCTGTGGTTATTTCTAGCAGCATGGTGTAGATTATGATGAAACCTTCTCTCATGTTGTCAAACCAAGTACTATTCGCACCGTTCTTAGTCTAGCTGTTTCTTCCTCCTGGCCTATCCATCAATTAGATGTCAGAAATGCCTTTCTTAATGGCACTATTCAGGAAACTATTTACTGTCAACAACCCTTAGGTTTCGAAAGCCCCTCTACACCTAATCATGTGTGTCTTCTAAAGAAATCCTTATATGGTCTTAAACAGACTCCTCGTGCCTGGTTTCAGTGTTTTTCCTCCTTCATTCAAACAATAGGCTTTACTCCCTCTCTTTCTGACACATCTCTCTATCTTTCATAGCAATTCCAATGTCGCATATCTTCTTCTTTATGTTGATGATATCATTCTCACAGCCTCTACTCAATCTTTCCTAGATCACATTATCTCTCTTCTTCGTGCTGAATTTTCTATGACAGATCTTGGAGTCCTCTCTCATTTTTTAGGCATTGCCGTTCATCGTGACACCTCTGGTCTCCTTCTCTCTCAACGACAGTATATCCTCGATCTTCTTTCCATGGCAGGAATGATGGACTGTCAGCCATCCCGCACTCCTACCGACACCATCGTTAAACTTACAGCTGACGGTGAATCCTTTTCTGATGGCACTCTCTATCATAGTCTTACGGGTGCTCTTGAATATCTCACTCTAACTCGCCCTGAAATTTCATATGCCGTTCAACAAGCTTGTCTATATATGCACGATCCTCGTCTCCCCCACTTTAATCATGTCAAACGTATTCTTCGTTATCTTAAAGGTACTCTCGACCATTGCCTCCACATAAACACCTCCACTCCTACTACTTTGACAGCATATTCCGATGTCGATTGGGCTGGTTGCTCAGATACTCGATGATCCACTTCAGGATACTGTGTTTTCCTAGGTGACAATTTGATTTCATGGTCTTCGAAACGTCAGCTAACGGTTTCACGTTCTTCTGCTGAGGCTGAGTATAGAGCGGTTGCACACACTGTGGCTGAAACAGTTTGGCTCCGCCAACTACTGACAGAGCTCCATCATCCGATTCAGCAGGCAACTATTGTTTATTGTGACAATATCTCTGCAGTTTATATGGCAGGAAATCCAGTGCAGCATCGGTGTACCAAGCACATTGAGATTAACATACATTTTGTTCGGGAAAAAGTGGCTCTTGGGCAAGTTCGTGTTCTTCATGTCCCAACCACAGCTCAGTTTGCAGATATTTTCACCAAGCCGCTTGGCACAACTCCATTCAGTGATATTCGATCCAGTCTCAACGTTGCTGATCACACCGTTGACACTGCGGGGAGATGTTAGAATATATTATTTTGAGTTAGTTTTGGTTTAGATTTCTTGTTTCTCAAGTTGTTTTGGCCTAAGTCGGTTTGTGCCTTGGCCTATTTAATCTCTCCCATTGTACTCAAACAATTAATCAATATTAATCTATTACAAAGTTTACACAACTGTCTTTGGGCCCATCATAATGTGACAAATATCTATTATGTTAGCCAAGGGTGGTACCTTTCTAGTCAATGCCGTTCTTCTACTCATTTAGTTCATTTACTCCTTTCTCTTATTTCTAACAATAATAATTAGAAATATCTTTCTTATAATAATTAGAAATATCTTTCTTTTATTAAGACCTAGGAACACTACCAGTTTATTAAGATGAAAAGACACATATATTACAATAATTAATCAAATTACTGAACCCACTATTATATGTAAGACACATTTGACCCGAGAAAAGGAAGCATGAAAAAACCATTCAATGAGAAGATCATGTATATATGTGGGTATATAATCATAAACTAGAAACATCTATAGATATTTTTTTGCATACGATTTGGAAATCTCTACCAGGATACACATACATACATATTAATACACTATATTCATGCAAGTGGCAAAAATATAAATCTGAGAACATGTAATTTTCTCTTCCATTATTTTCATATATTTGTGGAGATTTGGTCTAAACATATTTATTAAAAGCTAATGTAAATTTTATTCTATAATACAATTTAAATTGAGCACCACATTTCTTTAACTACAAATTGACTATAACAAGTATAAAAGTTCAGTACAAATAATTATATTCCCCGGAGCTAAAAAATTCACATAGACCATCCATGTGATTTCTAGAGAAGAGTGGACCTTAAAAAAATGTTGTTATTGTTGCTGCCAAAATCATAGTTGAAATATGCTATCCAAAATACTCACAATAATTAGTTCTTTTTTCCTAAATTTATGTACATATCTATAAATATTTTATATAGAAGATTGTACTGAGAAACTCTTCCACCGTTCAACATTCCCATGAGGGAAATCTAGTAGAGAAATGTTTTCTTGACTTTGCACTGTGTGAAAACTAACTTTGGTACTGACCTATGTACAATGCTCCTCGGGTTGCACAGTGCTCAGTGCAATCACACTCGTTTGGGTTGTGTCTGTTTGAACCAAATTATTAGGTTTTAGCATGCTTAATAATCACATAATAATAATTAACAGTTCTGCCTATTTTCTACGCCTCGCAAACAATTTTCTTGCTATTTTGTGGATTTCTGTCTATGACACGGTACTCACCATGTAACTGTGTGACTATACTACTACCGTTGTTGGTGATGAAAATGTGCTCGTAATTCGTGTTAGAGGTCAAGTATTAGGACATGTACAATAGTTGATAAGGGGTCCTTTCTTATATTATGCATGTCACTGAGATAAGATAAAACACACAAGTTATACCGTGAGTTTTGTCTTAAATTAGACTATGGAGTGCATTAAATTAGACTAGTGTTATTTCAAGCAAATAATGTTTGCATGATCCTATAACTGGAGTGAATTAAATTAGACTGTAGAAAACATGTAGCTAATAGATGACATGCTGTACAATAGAGAGAATTATCTTAGCATCGTATCAACTCTTAGCTAAGAGAAGGTGAGCCTTTTTTTCTAGTTCTCTCTTCCAAACCCAACAATTATCCTGCATGGCAAAGCTAAGATCCACTGTACATGCCCTTAAGATGAACAAAGATAATGAGAGATAATTGACTTCACCTATTATCTGCTGCTGTTGGTGTTGCTGACTCTGATGTGGACCAAGACCAAGTCCAGGATACATCAGTCAGCCGTGACGTGCTGATTCGGAGGCAATGCGACTCCAACCTGCTCCGTCCAACCAAGGCCGGTCCAAAGATTTTGGGGGCCCTAGGGCAACACGACACCAAAGACCCCTCATTTAAAGTGACAAAGTTTCATTGAGTCGGGCGAGGGGGGGGGGGGGGCTATTTTAGAAAATTGGTTAAATATATCTTTATTTTTTATGATAATTTTTTTAGTATTACTTAATTTTAAGCATGATTAGCGTTCCTAGGCCTCTACACAGTTATATAATCCGTACATCTAATAGATCCATGATCTTTTGATTTCGGTGAAGATATTCAAAACTACTCATTTCTATTGATCGAGCAAACTATTTACCGTGATACTTATTCCTATCTATTTCTCTTGTGTACATGTGTATATACATATGTACCTCTAGAATTAATCATAGAACAAAATTATAGAAGTAGCATATTCATATGCATGGGAAAAAATGAGTAGAAGAGTAGACATATTAGACACTGAATTAATAAGTGGAAGAAATAATCTCAACAACATGGATGATGGGAACAAGTACTACCGTTGGGAATCAAAGGAGAGCTTCCTGCAGAATATTATAGTTATGTGATTGTGTCGTTAGTCTATATTGATGAATATCGACAACTTTGTAGAGGCATATGAGGGCAGAACTGCACATTTTGAGAGACCACATAAATGGTGGCATCAAAATAAATATTCAGAAATACTGGAGTATTCGTTGGGGTGATGTTGGTGTTGCTTCCTACGATCGAAACTGAATGATGTGTGTCTATGGATTTCTTAAATGGAACTTGCGCTTTCCTCTTTTATATATAAAATTTTGGAGTATTTTTTCGGAAAAGAGAAGTTAGAGTAGAGACATAGCAGGCTACCATTTAGCCCATCTATATTTTCTAGAATTATTCAACTCTATTGGGTATCGAGACTATAAGAAAAATATAGGTACACATAAGTCTTAAACAAGGGCCCATACCTCCTTGAGGCCATGGGTGACTGCCCCTCTACCGCACCCTATGGGCCGGCCCTGCGTCCAACTGCACTTCATTCTTTGCATGCCTAGCCAGGGGCACATAATTGCTGGAGAGGGTACCTATGTTATCACGTTGTTAACCCTCGAGGACTTTGTCGCCGGTCTGAACCTCGATCGCCATTAACTATCACAAAATGATCTTTATTTCGGTTACTGTATGATGGAGATCTAGCTACCATTGTGTAAACTCTCAGACGCAATAGTTTTTCTCTTCTCGTGGGCCTATCTTCGCCTATCTCTGATTCTCTATCTTCAGACCCATCATCTCTAAATGTGACAAATATCTTATGGAGAGAGTTCCTATTAGCAAGGGTGATAGCTAGGTTAATTCAAGTCTTTGTCGTCCTTCTACACGTTTTGTTCTTGCATGGCTTCATTTCTATTGATCTCTAACATTAATTTGCAAGACTTTTTGCTGCAAACGGTAGGAACAGTTTCAATTTCTAAGATGAAAGAAATGGTGGTTAGGATATGCAGAAACGAGTGATTTAATTGTTACCAACATGTAAGTGATGGTGTCATAACATGGAAATTAAAAGAGTAGCATTCAGTAAAATTGTAACAATTTTCTATATGGCATGGTTACCAATTGGACATGATACATGGATAGCTTGGTAAGCAAGTGGTTAGAACTTGATTACATGCAAAAATTGGTTACCAAGACTTACATGGTTGAGATAGTGTTCAATACCATTTAACGATGTAACCAAGCGGTGTCGACAACAATGTTGGAACATACAAACATGTAATCTAGATTCCAAGGCCTTGTCCCAACTAAGACAAGGGTGGAACATATAGTTTTTTGGATTTGGTTACACAATTTGAGATTTTTCTCTCTAAAAGGAGGTTGTACCCTCCCGGTCTCTGTATCAAGAAGATGTGCACAATCTTTTTATTATATTATTCAACAAAT
Organism: Avena eriantha; assembly: GCA_910589775.1. Taxonomy (NCBI): domain Eukaryota; kingdom Viridiplantae; phylum Streptophyta; class Magnoliopsida; order Poales; family Poaceae; genus Avena; species Avena eriantha. The sequence goes on from OU342740.1 coordinate 419,918,937, forward strand.
ACTTACAAGATAATACATCGATTAACCTGGAGACATCGGCTGGGTATCCACTAGGAAGGCAACTAACGACAACACGGCGATCTTTAAAAACCTCCTTTGATGGATGAACACCATCACTATGTTCCTTCGATATGTACCCAATCATACAACATACTAAACACCAGCCAGCCAAGCGTTCATATTTCACTAAGAAAAGTTGCCTCCTTGCTTCATGAATAACGAAACGACAGGTTTCAACTACTTACTCACATCAATCCTTACACAAACTTTGTTGAAGTTACCAACAAGATCAAATGATGGTTGTTCCGTAGCTACATTTCCCCCCACTTTGTCATGAAGTGTTTCAATGAAACCCTTAAAGCCATCGAGTAAATCATGAATCTGAATCCAAATTAGTATAGTGCTCATAACAATCGTGGACGACTTCGTGAAACCATCGTAGGGAGCCATAAAAGCACACTCTTGGTACGGAAAGCCCATGGTCCACCCTCCATGACCTTCTCCCAAGCATGCAAAGTAAAACACAAACAAGCTCTCTATCACCCTAATCTTCACCTCCTTGGCTTGGTCCCATGTAGACCTCAGGTCCTTAAAGAACCAATAGGGGCTCAACATAGTTTTAGTATGTACCTTAGCTACTGCCATCTAGCGGATCGCCCCTCCATGATACTCTCAACATCATCCTTCCCCGCAGTCCCAGACGATGAAGCCTCCTTGTTAGACGCCATGACCTGAATCCATAGTGGATCGTAAAACCCTAGATGCCGAGAACCACTAACCAATGAGACCAATGCATGTTAAGGATGCGAGATCCTCCCTTGATCAACCCGAGAAACTTTAGCCGCAATCACAACACCAAGGCGGTCAAACGATCGACAAGAATTGTCTCTATGTTGGCATCGCCGGTGATAGAAAGAAAACCCTAGCTAGAGGGAAAAAATATTTCCAAAGACTATGGCTTTCCCTTTGTTTGATTCAAGTAAGCTCAAACATGACCGGAGCTAGGCCGGTGCTACCAGCAAGCCCAAGACACCATGTGTTAAGTGGTTGTTGCAGTAATAGGAAGCCCGTACATGCATGACATGCAACCCATGTTAACCTCTTGCCAATGCAAACTATTAGGATGCCCTCTCTTCTGTAGGCCCGCTCAAGCGCTCACTCGACCGATAGACGAGACCCCCTAATACAGCGAGCCTTGCATCGCTCGGGTCGATCACCCTACGACCTTGTTCGGTTTCACAAAATCTCAGCGGGATTGACATGGATTGAGGCAGAATAAATCCCATCTAAGTCAAAATCCCTCCAAATCCCTTCCAAATCACCCCAATCCACTAGGGAAGAGGATTAACCGAACAAGCCCTACATGGGCCTAGCGCAGCGTGTGAGACTCCTGGCGTCGAATGAGCCACCACGATCAGCCTGATCCAATTTTCTGTTCGCTCGAGCGAACTCACACTAAAAGTGCCCCTATCTGACCAGCGATCAACCATCTTAAAAGACTGAGCAACTCCTTTTGATATTTGAAAAAAAGGCTTAGATTTAATCACTGAACATAATCACTATAGTTTTTGAAATTGATTTTTCAAAAATAATATTTACATAACCGGCGATTTTAAATATGAACAATTTTCCCGGCAAAAAAAATATGAACAATGTTCAAATATGAATAATTTGCAAGTATGAACCATTTTTAATCTAAACAATTTTCAAAAGATCAGAAGATCAAATCACAAAAATCATGAATAAAATTTCAAAAATCATAAACAAAATTTGAAAAACCATGAAAAATTTCAAATGTGTGAACCAAATTTCAAAAATGATGAACACAATTTTAAAATTATTCAACAGTAAGTTTAAATTTGAAAAAAAAGATGAAAAATAAAACAAGAAGAAACATAAAGCATCAAAATTAAAATGGAAAATAAAAAAGATAAAATATAAAAAATAAAATGAAAAAGAAAGAAGAAACCGAAAATGAAACATGAAATAAAATAGGAAAAAAACAGAGAGAAGAAAAGGAGGAAAAAAACGCCAGTTCGGTGGGAAGAATTGGGCCACAGCCCACCACCGGGGCAGTGAGCGATCGACAACCATCTCAACTAAACAGAGTCGACCCTCAAAAAAAAATAAACAGAGTCCTAGGTCTCTCGCCGGTTCTTCTTCTTCTACTCCTCCGCCTCCCCCGATCTAGGCCTGGTACAAATTCGATTCCAAAAACCGCCTGAAGACTTGGATTCCCTCGCCCGGCTAACCGGTCTCCCGTACCACCGTCTCTGATTTCTTTTCTTCTTCTCTGAACCGAGCAGCCACCGACCTCCGGCGCTCCCATCTCTCCTGTCCATATCCAAGGTACCCTCTCTCAACTCTATCCATGCTACAATTTGTCTGCCCAGCTACTGCCATACTAGTATTTTTTTGGTAGATTTGTACATCGAAATTGGGCTTGAAAGTTTGTTGTACACTGCTACTTTTGTAGCTCCGGTTCTTCAATTTCCAGTTTACCTGTGTGTTCCACTCGTTGCTAGTATTTGCTGAAATTCTACAATTCTTCGTAGGCTAGGAGTTCGCAACAAAAGTGCCGTGTCGTTTAAACTTGAAACTCATAGTTCATTAGCTCCGTTGATTAGTTAGCCATGCCGATTATTTTTGCCTGCCTGGAAGGAGAATCATGGGAGATTTCAGTGTTTACTTAGCGGAAGGTCAAGATCAATGTATAGTACAGCACACACGGGTCATTGTTTAGTACGTAGAGGACGGTCAGGATTATTTATTATTGTCCCATTGTTTAGAAAAGGGTGGTAACTGGTAATGCATTGTTTATGACCCCATTGCAAATCATTGTTTAGTGATCCCAGTGCAAGACATTGATTAGTAGAGAGAATGGTCATTGGTTAGATTTATCCTTACGGTCAGATGAATGATATTCATATGATCCCATTGCATATCATTTGTAGTCCAGCGATTAACTAGTGCAATATGCTTTGTTGGATTGTGTACAATACTTATGAACCTTTAATTTGTGAATGCAGGCAATTAGTAATCTAATATGTTTATTTTTCTTGCTAGGAAGATCGATCCAAGTGTGCTTACCTGACATGGGTGGTGGTGATATAACTTCGGTATTGTATCTGATGTGGCAGTCATTTATTTTTATGTGTTTTTCTTCCAATGTCGTCGGTACATTGTGATAGGAAATCATTGACTGAAGATTCTTAAATTGCAAAAATATAATTATTGAGGTTGGATGTATATTGGTTGAGGGGGTAAACCAAAACACATAGGAATTCTTAGAGTTTTGCTTTCTCTTCTCAGCTGATGGAAGCGGAAGGAGCCACCAGTGGTCAGGGAGGAGAAGAGATGAATGCGACACGCGGCTGCATGGGCGAGGGTGAGGCGGCGGCAAATTTTACCTCTTGGATGCCATCGTCCCAGCATCCGCCCAATTTTCGAAGGCAATTTCGCACGCCACAGGTTTGTCTCCCCTGTTTCTTTACTTTGTTGTTTCCCTCTGGCTGAAATTTTGTAAAATCGTCTCTGTGTTTAGCTAGTCCTTCACCTGGTCCCGTTCTTGCATCATTATCTAATCTAGATGTATCCACGTCCATTGATTTGGTTTTTGATTGGCCTTCCACAGAATGTGTCCAATCCGCAGCCTTCTTTTTCCTTGATGCAAGCACAGCCACCTCCACTACTACCTCAGCAGCCTCATCCATCCCAGACTATGCGACATCTTGGCTCCCTTCAATGGCATCAAGACCAAGAGCAGCCTCAGTCATATCCACAAAATACTATCCAGTCGCTGAGTTTGGAGTTTCAGAACCAACTTCAGATGCAGTGTGACCAGACTAAACACGAGTTCCCTACGCAAACCCTGAGACAAGTGGGCGAACAATCACAACTTGCAAACCGGAGTATACAAGATGATCGTTCATCTCCACAGCAGATATATCAACGGGATATCAATCTATACCAAATTTTCTCATCCCCAGAAGCTATCCTAGTAATTTGATATTTTTTTTGTACAGAAGCTTAGTGTACTATAAAATAGACAGTTTCCAATGATCTCAGGCCCTACACGTTTTACCTGTTGTTGCAGAGTATGCTAAGTGATCGTGACAAGCTTTCCCCATTTTTGGAGCCGAATCCAGTACTGGCGCAGATGCTTCAGGTAAGTCAGATGTTGTGCATTCTACCAGGGTCAACAGCAGTCTCAGTCATATCTACTCCCTCCGTTTCAAAATATAAGATGTTTTAGTTTTGTGAATGGAACGTATCTAGACCACTTTAGTGTGTAGGTTCATTTAGTTTTGGAGTGAACCTACACACTAAAAGGAGTCTAGATACACTCTCTTCATAAAGCTAAAACATCTTATATTTTGAAGTAGTATCCAGTCGATGACTTTGCAGCTCCATAACCAACTTGAATTCTACCAGGGCCGGCAGCATTCTCATCCACCTCGGACTCCGCAACATCGTGGCTCTTTTCACCGGCAGCAACACCAACAACATCCTCGGTCATATGCACAAAGTGATATCCAGTCCATGACTATGCACCTTCAGAACCAACTTGAATTCTACCAGGGTTTGCAGGAGTTTTCTTCGCAAACGCCGAGACAAGTGGGTGAACCATCACAGGTTGCGAACCAGAGTATACAAGCTGATAGTTCGTCTCAGAAGCCGGGAGAATCGGATACCAACCTGTACCAAATTTTCTCATCGCCAGAAGTTTTGCAGGTAACTTGATTTTTTCTACAGAAATTCGGTACTAAAAAATAGTCATTTGCCAACTGTGTCTCTGACCATACACATTTCTTACCTGTTGTTGCAGAGCCTACTAAATGACCATGACAAGCTTTGCGCACTTTTGGAGCCGAATCCAGTACTGGCGCGGATGCTTTGGGTAAGTCTGATGCAATGCATTGTCTCAGCAATAACAAGTTACAGATGCAATGGAAAGCATGATCTTCTTTTGTCGAATTCTTGATATAGACTTTTTTCCACTTTGTATCCGTCAAACAGGATCGGCTCAACAAATTCTAGGAGGGTTCAGCGGGGGAGGCGACGCCTATTTTTGGGTCTGTTGTGGCAATGCAGGTCTCTTTCTTTCGTCTATGATCTATCTGTAGCAACATTGGCTTCACTAGCAAAAGAGTGGAAGAAGGGTACTCGTTGTGCCCAACATGTTATAAATTCTGTAATTTTTGTGTGAGGCTACGTGATCTATCGGCGGTCCTGATCAAATTACTGCTCTAGTAATTTCCCAAACATGTGCTGTCTGGTTAGGGGATCGAAATCTGTTCCATTAATTACCCCAGCTTAATTTGTAAAACAGGATCGCCTAGGCAAATACGAGTTTTCAGTGGGAGGCGACAACCTAATTTTGGGTCTGTTGTGGCCATCTGCAGTCTTTTTCCTTTAGGCAAGTAGTATCAGACTATCAGTACCAGCAGTGGCTTCCTTAGCAAAAGAGTGGAAGGGAAGCACGTGCATGTGCATCATAACCTCAAGTTGTGCGTAACATGTTAATATCAATGTTAATATTGAGTCGTTCATTTAAAATTTTGTAATCAAATTTGTCTGAACCTACGTGATCTCTCGTTTGTCCTAATCAAGCCGATGTAAATCGCTGAAATTCTGACAAGTTATCTTCTCTTTAGACAAGATTCACAGGTCTTCAAATATACCATACGAGAACTTAATCATCAGGTTCTAGTTCAACACTCTGATGTACTCCCTCCGTTTCAAAATATATAATGTTTTAGCTTTGTTAAAGGAGTGTATCTAGACCCCTTTTAGTTTGTAGGTTCACTTTAAACCTACATGAACCGACACACTAAAAGAGGTCTAGATACACTCATTTCACAAAACTAAAACATTTTATATTTTAAAACGGAGGGACTGCCTTGTTAAGTAATGCCGCCTTTTTGCGCTTATTGAACCAAATCATGTACAAGACACCAACCCACTTAAAGATGAGAGAATTACTCTTCAAGATATCAACAAATGTGCATATGGGGAGAAGTACTATTCCACCATGCATACCATAAAATCCTGTCTGGAGTTTTCCCTTATAAAACATCAGGCAAACATATCTATGGCATTGTTTCTTAGAGAGTTTTACTAGTCGAGTGACCGCAGGGTTGCCGAGAGGTGGCTGTGTCACTGATCCCACCACAATATTTACTCATACTTTATTTGTTAACGCACTTTACGAGAATAGGATCGAGGAGCATAGGGAAAGAGCACGATACATGTGTTTTTCCCAACAGCAACTGGTCTTCAAGTGGTAGGGTTGAAAACAAGGTTGTCAAAAGAATCTTGAGATCTACAAACTGTTTAATCCTGCTCAGCTCGTCTGTTCTAGCGGCCTTAAGTGTAGTATACCCTTCAGCGCCACCTTTTCCATCTTGTCATTGTCCTTCCTGTGTACAAACTGTATCTAAGCAGAACAAATACATGCAACTTTTTGGAAAGATCTAGGAAGGCAGCAACATTTTCTTATGTGATTATGCAGAATATGTACAAACGAATGCAAAACACATAAAAGCTCAAGCCAGCTATCGAAGCAGCACTCAGCTCGTTTCTAGGATGACCCATTTAGTGGCAACCTTGTTTCCGAATTCGGACATGCCAAAGCACCCAATTTTAGGCCGCGATATATTACCAGATGATGCGGCTCAAACTGATACTTTGAGGTCTAGATTGATGCTATCAGGGTTCATACTAATGCTAGAAGGGATCAAACCGATTCTTTGAGGGTTCATGTTGATGCTACGATCGAGGGTTTGGATCGATACTATGAAGGTTTAGATTGCAGCACTGAATCGGCGACAAGTTGGCCTCCCTAATTGTGAAGCATGCCTATGTACATATTTTCTCTCGTTGTGCTTAACATGTTAATATTGTGACGTTAGTGTTAAATTATGTAATCAGTTTTGTCTGAAGCAACGTGATCTCTCATTTGTCCTAATCAAGTAGATGCTCTAGTTTTAGCCATCCTTGTGAAATCTTGTTGGGCTAGCACATTCTTTTTACACCGCACTTGCCATATTTCCTAGCCGGCAACGAATGGATGGAAGAAACTGAAGGACATACAAGTATGCAATGTAAATCGCCAAAATATATGAACTTGCTAAATGGCTTAAAGTATCATGTCGGGCTAGCACATTCTTTTTACACCCCACTTGGCACTTGCCATATTGGCTATTTTTTTAAAAATAATACTTTTTTAAATTAATTCTAAGAATAATACGCGAATCTGTGAATTGTCAAATCTAGCACGGCGTAGGCTTTTGAAAAGCCGACCGTAACCCGTTGGCGTTTGAAGAGCTGACCAGGCTATCGGAGGTGTAGTCAGAGCACGTCGGCGTTTGAAGAGCCGATTAGGCTGTTCGGCTTTTGAAGTGCCGATTGCATTAGAGACACCACCGATGGCTGCATGGATCATGCAATATGTGGATAGCTAAACTAAAGCTTGGGTTCCTGCCAGCGGAATTCCACCAAATATTTCGCCCGCCACTCTTTCACGCCTTATTTCTCCTGCTACTATTTCGCGCCATTTATCTCCCGCCAGTATTTTTTCCTGTCATTTTCTCCCGCCAATTCCTCCAAGTGGCCCTATAAATCCGGGCACCGAGATGTTATCTCTTCACCTAGTTCATTTGTTCCTTCTTGTTCTCTCGAATTTCCTTCTCCTCTCTGTCATGAGCGTGTCCTGTTTGGACCCAGAGTATAGGCCTAGGAAGATGAAAGATGCCAGGTTGCCACAAGGGGTGACACACGAGCGTTGTTGGTGCGGCCATCTCGCCAAGGTGAAGGAGTCGATCGATTTCTCGACCTGCATGGGCATGAAGTTTTTCATGTGTTTCAACTACGACGCAAGCCCGCCCCGGCAAGCAAGTTCATCGTACGAGAGGCATCCGGTTTGTTCCCATAGCATGGTGAATATGAACGATTCACGTTATTATGTGTTCCTTTATTCATTCCATTGATGTGCTTGCAGTCTCCTCCTTCTCTTTGCAAGTGGTACCATTGGATTGACACGGAACAACCCGCTTGGGCCGTGCAAGAGATTCGTGATAGGAACCGATCTGCGTGGGATGCCTTTCACGCATAGATTTAAAAACCGGACCGGTTTGGTGGTTTAACCATAAAAAACCTGAACCGATGACCTCACCGGTTTTTTAGGAGGCATCGGTCTAAATAGCAAAAAACCAGTAAAAAGAAGAAGTTGCAAGAGGGATCAAACTCAAGACCTTATGCTAAATAGAAATAGCACCGCATAAGGCCCAATACCACTTGGATACACCATGTTTTGTGATTACATATTGAGATATACGCTTAATATATATTTTATTGTAATTTTGTTCTGAAATTTGCTTAAATTTTAATTGAACGGGACGGTTTTTTGTCGCCATCGAACCGAATGAACCAGTTGTCTCACCAGTTCACTCACCGGTCCGGTTTTTAAAACTATGCTTTCACGAAGAGGAACGTGCCGAAAGGAGGGCCGAGAATGAGAAGAAGGAGAAGGAGAAAGAGCTAAAAAAAGAGAGGAGAGAGATCAGAACCGGGAGATAAACATGAAGAGGATGACAGAACTAGAAGAGCGCGTGTCTGCAGAGGAACATGTGCGCAAGGAGGCCCGGGATGCAGAAAGGAAGAGATTAAGAGAAAGGACGGCTGAGGCGCAGGCGTCAGAGGAACATGGTGACAAGACTGGGAAGTACCCGCGCTGGACTCAGTGAAGGTAGACGTATGTCTCAGTATCGATGTATTTTCATTTCAGTTGTATTGTCCCGATGTATCTTCATTTCAGTTGTAGTGTCTTGATGTATCTTCATTTCAGTTGTAGTGTCTTGATGTACCTTCATTTCAGTTGTAGTGTCATAATGTGTCTTCATTTCAACATCACTTTGTACTTGTCAGTTAATTTCTGAGATAATGTATCTTAGTTATTTCCACAAAAATGAGTTCCCTCCAAAATGTTTCCTGCCAATGAGTTCCCGCCAAACTGTTTCCTACCAAAATATTTCCCGCCATTTCTTGTTCGTTTATCCTATAAAACCCCCTCCTCAAAAAGTTGTGTAAGCACACCATTCACATTTTTAGCCGGTATGTTTCCCGATTTTCCCTACGACCGCAGTTTCGAGACAAACATGTATGTCGACCTTTTTCATTTGGCCAGGAACTTTAGGATAAACAATAATCAAGCCCAATTAGAGCAATTCATTGCTAGTGATTATCTCCTCACTGAGCTGGGTGAGGCATTACGTAGAAAAGGGTGGCCAAAGAGAACCCCAGAGAAGATACATCAAGAGCTTCTTAGGATTAATGCTAGGTGGGGCAAGCAAAGGTTCTTCAACGAAGAGACAAGATAGAGTAAATCCAAGCACCCTTGGCTGTGGATACAAGAGAGTTAAGATGAAGACGATCTCTTCATGCCGCGGGTCGGTGGTACCAGGGATAGAGCAGAGAATGACAAGAGGCAGGCCGTGAAGAAGGCACAGGCCAAGAAGAGCAATGACAAGCTAGAAGAGAGTGAAGATGCAGATGATCTCTTCATGCCGCCGCTAGTTGTTACCAGGGAGAGAGCTGAGTGGGACAAGAGGCAGGCCATGAAGAAGGCACAAGCGAAGAAGAGTAAGGGCGAGCCATCGTCAAAGGGAAAAGGTGAGTCATCATTGAAGGGCAAGGGTAAGGCATAGTCGTAGGGATAGAGAGTGCTCTTATTAATGTACCACAAGTTATGTTAAACTGTGTTGCAAGCTACGTTGAAGTGTTTGTCGAATAAAAAATGTGAAATAATAGAAAGGTGTCTCATACATAGATAGATATACATATGTCTTATACATAGATAGATATCACTGCCACCGGTCACGGGGTTGCCCTGGCACCGGTCAACTCCATCCGTACCTTCTGGGTGGCCCCACATTATAGGGAGGCAGAGTTGACCCATCATCCTGGGTCTGTGTATCCTATGTGGGAAAAGGTGGTGGAGTCTGCTGCGTCTGGTACTGTCCAAATCAATCAACCTGATCCTGCTGAGTCTGCTGATCCGCCTCCTCATTAGTCGCCTACGAACCCAATGAGGACATGCTTGGGTTCCCATATCCTCCTGCCATGTAAAAATATTAAGTACTCGACGATTATATACTACATGCAACCAAAATATATAGGAAAAATGCTTACCCTCAGGACGATAGCCCATGAAGGGTACATGCGGCTGCTGCTGCTGTTGCTGCCACTGGTCGAAAGTAAACTGTGGCTGCTACTGCCTCTGGTCGAAAGTAAACTACGGCTGTTGTTGCTGTTGCTACCACGCTGAGCCTCTAGCCTGGTCTAGAGGTGGTGCTCTTGGTCTCTCCTGCTGTGAGATCCGTGGATGAGGCCCGTGGCGGAGTGGTGCTCTCGGTGTCTCCTACTGCTGCCGCGCCAAGCCTCGGAGTAGTGCCTGGTCCAGATGCTGGGTGCGCTCCTGCATGGAGTGACGCGGTGGGCGCTCCTGCATGGAGTGACGCGATGGGCCCTCCTCCATGGAGTGACAATGCCCACTCAACGATTGTTTCCTGCAGATGTCTCTTGCTAGGATATAATGCACCCAGGGAGATGTTGTTCGCGTGATAGTGCCATGCTGAATCATGCCCATCGTTCACATTCATTGTTGCTGTGTGGTCATTATTCCATGATGCCGGAATAGGTTAGACGATCTCTTCTTGATCATACTGGGCGGAATCATGAGAGTTATCATTGTCGCCTTCTGAATCTTTGGCTTCCATCTGATCTTGCAACCAACCTTCGTGTATCTCATCTTCATCGGCCTCACCACTGAAACTATCTTCTCCTGTCCCATGACTACCTTCAGCTGATTCATAACCACCACCCTCGGTGTGTGCATAACTACTTTGACCAGATTCATAACCACCACCGCCATCTTGGCCTTGACTGCTCTGGCCATGATAGTAGCCACGACCACCTTCGTCTTCGGCTTGACTGCTCTGGTCATGATCATAACCACCACCAACATATTGGTGGTGACTACTCTGACCATGATCGTCCCCAGGCTCTTTCGCCACAGGAAGCACTAAGACAGTAGGGTTAACTCCCCTTTTCACACAGGCTTTCACCCATTTGACCCATTTAACTTGTACTTCTATTGGTCTCAAATAAAAATCAGGTTTAATCCTTGACTTAGTCCATAATACATACACCCCGACAGTATGGGTCGGAGGGAGCCCTAAACAAGCAGATAACCAATCCTTCAACTCAGTAACGAACAATGTTTCAGGATCTTGGAGCACTTCATCAATAAAAATAAACTCGCCCAAATCAACTATGAACTAGTTTGTTCTGACGTCACTGTCACCATAGTAGAACCTAAACACTACATTATTAGACATACCTTCCGACCTAAAAAATACCGCAATTTGTCAAATGCCCGTACAATGGCACATTAGAGTCTACAAATATACTTCTAATCCTATAGTCGAATAATCTTGCAGCTAACAAACCAAATCCAAGGCTACCGATAAACATACACAAATGACTGCAGTTAGTAAGAAAAATAGGATTTACCCTTGAAGCGTGCGAGCTCCTGCCGTGGTGCAGCCTCCACTCAACGAATCGGCAACTCCACCGTGCACCTGTCTCAAGCTGCACCCCAGCCTCCACCATAACCATTGCTCCCCAAGAACACCACCAAATCCTTCCACAAAAACGCCTCAAATCACTTCACCAGGCTATCCCATGCGTAGGGGACTATATTAGCTTCCTTTTGTATCTCAGCAACAAATTTGGGTGGAAATCGGAGCAAAACTGAGCTCAAAAATATGGTGCAGCTCGCAGAGACAGCAAGAATAGCAAGAACGAGAGAGAGGAAGAAGAGCACGCACAGGCGGGGCAGGGCTGGCCGTAGCGTGAGGATAAGAAGGAGGCCGTCGGCTTTTCGAAAGCCGGTCGCACCTTTCGGCGCTTCAAGTTACGACGCCGCCCCTGTCGGTCAACCGCCCGGCAGCGCGGGCCCCTCCGTCCACTGCGGTCGGCTTTTTAAAAACCGACAGTACGGCTCGGCATTTGAATCAACGACCGCGCCTCTTCGGCCCTTCAAAAGCCGACGCTGCGCTATATTTGAGAATCCTCTGATTCGCGTATTATTCCTGGAATTAATTAAAAACGTATTATTTAAAAAACATTAGCTGCCATATTGCCCAACCAGCAACGAAGGGATGGAAGAAAATCAAGGACATACAAGCATGCAATGTAAATCGTCAAAATATATGAACTTGCTAAATTGCTTAAAGTATGTAAATCACCACAAAAATTACAAGCTCTCTATTCTTTAGACAAAGATGCTCAGGTCTTCAAATATACCAAACGAGAAATTAATTAACTTGCTCTTAATTCAAGACTACTGTACCTTGTTAAGCAATAAATCCTTTATACGATCGGTGCACCAAATCCGGTACAAAACACTACCTACTAAAGATATCAAGGAATGAGCTTATGGGGAAAAGTACAATTCCACTATGCATACCATAAAATCAAGTCTGGAGATTTCCATTATAAAACATGACGCGTCTAACCTATTTGCGACATTGTTTTGTGATTTTTTTTCACCATCGAGCCTGGAACCTGAATGGGGGCATTGCCAAGAGGTGGCTCTGCCACTGATCCCACCACAATAACAACTCAAAGATTATTTGTTAACACACTTTAGGGGACTAGGATTGAGAGGCATAGGGAGAGAGTAAGGCACAAAAGTCTTTTTCCATACCACCGCTTCTTTCGGAATCACACGTTTGCAAACAAGGTTATCAAAACAAGATCAAGATTTACACACTGCTTAATCCCAGAGTACGAGCCTCCAATAACCATGAAGTGTAGTAGACATTTGAGCGCCAATTTTTCATCTTTTTCTTGTCCTTCCTGTTCGCGGAAAGGTATCTAAGTATAAAAAGACATAGTACTTCTTTGAAACATCCATCAACGTTGTCTTTCTTATATTTACACATAGAATATGTACAAAGGATGAAAAACACTTATAGCTCAAGGCATCTACCAATGATGTATTCAAATCATTGTTTAGAGATTGTCCATTCAGAGGCATCCTCGTTTTAGACATGCCAAACCATCCAATTTGGTGTTGCGCAACAAATTTTAGTATGTAAACCTCTTAAAATGAATAAATAATCCCACAAATTTGAAACGAAAGTGGCAAGCGTAATTTCCTTCATATGATACATTAGTTAATGTTTTTTCAAGTGCTCAGATTCGGGTGAGTGTGTTGTTACATAGAGCTGCGACGGAGAAGCGCAAGCAAGGGAAGAACGTGAGTGCTCGACTAGAGAGGGAATGCAAAGAAGGTGCTTGACCAATTTACAAGCTAAACCTACTGACAGCCCCACGTTGGCATAAGAGGTATCTTACGCTAGAAAGGACGATGAAGCATAGATGTTGGAGGACTGCATATTTTTCAAACACAGTGTTATGCGTCAACAAGCAAATCATAAGAAAAATCAGCCCCTTCCGCCTCATGCGGTCACTGTAAAATTCAGAATCTAACCGTATGAACCTTACAACTTATAGCCCATCCGTCCATGCATCATTTTTGTACTATTGATGTGCAACATTTGTTCTGCGATAAGGAAAAAATCGTACATAAATGTTGCAACATTTCGACAACACAAATACAATAAAAAATATATACGGTATGTAACAAATCCCCTGTGGTCGTAGCAAATCCCCATCAGTCGCAATAAATTCCCCAACAAAAGTCAAAACACATATGCAACATGGGAGACCAATGTTTGCAACACCTCACGAAAAGATTTACAACATTGAAACATTTGCAACAAACACTTAGAATCATCGTAGCATCTTGCTCGTGTGCAGAAGACATACATGAGGATGCACCATGTAAAAACACATATGCAACATTGAGTATCCACAAATTATTAACCTTGGGCTACAACACCGTCCTCGCCACCCCGAGCTTGCCGGTGATGAATTTGGCTCACCAGAGCGTCGTCGGAGCAAGATCTAGTGAACGTGTACTCATCCCCATGTTACCTAGTATGTTTTTTCTTGAATTCTACTAGGTGGATGTCATCGGTTTCGAGCTCTAACTCGATGACATCCTTGGCGACATGACGGGAGGGGTCTAGGTGTAAGGAATGGCGGCGGAGATGTGCGGAGAACATTGAGGATGAATGGCGGAGAAGTGCGGAGAACATTGAGGATGAATGGCGGAGCAGGAGCTTCATATGTGGGCGACAAAGGAGCACCGGAGAAGCTAGGGTGTGGGTGTGGCTGCTGTATTGAGAAGAGATAACATGAGAAGAGGAGGGTAAGCAAAGCCGTGTGGGGCTACATACTCACACGCCCTTCCATCCCCCTTGCCCCTGACCCCGATTAACCATTTTTAATCACTTTAATTTTTTTAGTGGAATGCCTAGTGCCGCTTTTATTTAGATGAAATAACAGATACATCGTTTATTAAAATGATAAAATAAATCCAATGTATCACCACCCGAGACTAAATGACGAATAAGCATGTACTTCTAATTGATGCGCCACTTGATTCGATTTCTTTGGACAGTGCAGAAAAGAAACCTCCTAAAGAACGAGAATATGTCTACTCACCCCCGACCTCCACTCCTCTTTCCCCACCCCCCGAGGGTGACGGTTGGCACCTCCCTCCCTCCGGCCGAACCCCCAACTCATCCCTCCTTTCCTCATCACGGTCGCCGGTTGTCCTCTACCCGTTCCCCTGGGAACCAGTTGGGGCCGTCTTTCTCCCTCTCGTGGCGGTGCTCCTCGGGAAGGCTCTATTCGGTGCTCCTCCGACTACCAATGGATGGCGGAACCGATGCATCTTGGTTGGTAGACGCGACACCACATGGGCACGATGGTTGGTGCCGGTTTTCTTGGCCCAAATCTGCCCCCCTCTAGCCCGATCTAGGCTCCGACGTGCCTGCAGTAGCGACGCCTCCTGCAGATTGAGGCATGGTTAGAGCTTAGGTTGGGGATGGCGATGTAGTGGCCGACTCATTGCATCAAGGAGTCGAGGGATTTACGGGCTTGTATGGGCCTGGTCGGGCCTGACTAGGCCTGGTGTTGTCTGTTGCCCTGTCCGGTCGATGACCGCCACTCGATGGTGGAGGTGGGCTCCTCCCCCATTTATGCAGCGTTGCTATTCCTAACTCGAGCAATGTTGTTTTCTTCCTTCTTGCGGTCTGCTTGCCGGTGTGCATGATGAGAATACGACGATGGTGATTGCAAGATCATGGTGGCGCATGCTGGCGGGTGGTGAACTTGGTGGTGGTGCTCCTAATCGCCTGGGGTTTTTTGTCGATGGATGTAGGGAGAAATCCTTGTCGGTATGTGTGACTCACGGTGTCGCCTTCGGGTGGCGTCATGGATACACCTAGTACACTATACTCCATGTGCTAGGAGAAACCCTAGGTCTGGTGCGCTGGTCTGGCCAGCAGCGACGTGTCGACGATGCTCCCAAGAAGGTTTTGTTTGGTACTGGACAATTTGGTGTGCTAGGTGTGTGGCGGGACAACTTCAGAGGGCGCAGTGATGGCAGCTCACCATATTTTCGTCGATTGTTGTTTCTTTCAATTTTTTCTTTTTAGGCATGTTTTAGCTGTTTCCCCAGCATTTCGGTTTGGTCGAACTCTTGTATCGTGTGGTTTCTTTATTTATAAAGCTAGGAGAAAGTCTGTTTCGAGGAAAATAAACCTCCTTCATCATACTTGCCTTCAAGAAGCATTCTGCCATAATTGTCAAGTAAGATCTCTAAACTTCAATTACAACATTGTATGCTTCATTAAGCTCTAGTGAGTGTTACCTATTCCAGCTAATGTGTGGTGACCTAGCGTCCCACTTCATGTTGTAGAGTATGAGTCATCGACATAATACTCACAGAACACTGTTCCGTGAATATTACACCTACCAGAGTAGTATAATAGAAACATCGCAGGTCCAAGGTATAACTATATTATTCAAATCATAGACCTTCATAGAAGATCCTCGGAACTTCCATTATACAATGAGCTCGCCGGGTAAGTTCCAGTTTAAACCAAGATCCAGAAGAAGCAATGTGTAGTCTAATCTAGCACTAGATCTACCTCTAGTCCTATCTTGTTAACTAAAGACTATCTATTTGCTCTAGTAGCAATTTCGAAGGATATGGTTCATATTATCGGGGACTGGATCCCGTCTAAGTTTAATTCTATCTCTTCCGTCATGATTTTGAGTAGCTGTTTTTTTTTTGAATTTTTTTAGATGATTTTGACTTCACGTAGATGCCTCTTAAATCTTTTAGTACCATGTTTGCAGTCTTGTCATTGACTTTAATACCTAAGCAAGGGATAATGATGATAGATTGAGTATGAGCGTACTCAGCAAGTTCTAACTATGTGGTTGTTTGATGCCTATCTCTACTGTCGTGGATCCAAGATCCTAGGCTTGTGCAGGTTTTCGAAATCGGGTTTTTAGAAAAGGTAAGTTTTAGTTTAAAAATTGTTTCCCTCCCTGTTTTCTATTATTATGGCGACTAACAAAGTATAAACTACTCGACTAGCACACTTGAAAATAAAAGGATAAGTTTTTTAAAAAGGAAATAGATGTTGGTTGATATCACTTAGTGATATGGGAGTTGGTATAATGGTGTTAAAGGAATATTTAGGGTTTCAAAGGAATCACATAAGTGTAGTGGTACACTTGGATATTAAGTAGTGAATGAAGTTTATTGAGGGTGTAATATTATATATATACACCTTGGATATATGGTGTATGGATTTAGGTGTCAAATGGATGGAGTTTATCCTTTAAGAGGATACTGTTATCAAGTGATGGCAACTTGGTCAATGTAAAAGTAAGTGTAATGGATCATGATGGCTTGCACTACTAGGAAACAACTTATAGGTAGACAAGATATTCTGTGGCGCATATATAAAACCATGCGCCACAGATATGTATTAGTGGCGCACTAGAAAAAATGCGCCACAGAAGATTGGCACTTCAGTGGCGCATGAAAGCAATATGCGCCACAGAAGTCCATATTTCTGTGGCGCATATTTTCGTGTGCGCCACAGAAAGTGATGATTCTGTGGCGCATATAGACGTATGCGCCACAGAAAGTTGATGGGACCAAGCACAAAAAAGGGGGGAGAAACTTATGTGGCGCATATGTCCATATGCGCCACAGAAAGTGATGTTTCTGTGGCGTATATAGGTGTATGCGCCACGGAACATGCAAAAACAGATCCCACCCCCACCCCCCTTGGATCGCCTTTTCAGTTGTGTAAAAAATAAACGAAAATGATAATAACTTCAAAAAAAGTAATTCCTTCGAAATGTAGTTATATTTTAGAGTGTAGTTGTAGTGAAAATTTAAATACAGATGTATTTTGCAAAAACAGGTCATGACACAGTAAAACGGCCATAACTTTTGCATACGATGTCAGAAAAAAGTCTTTAACCTATCAAAATGATCGTCTTGAAATTCCCTACTTGATTTCAACCACCTGTGGTCGTTCTGGATTTTACAGAATCCCCAAATTCAAAAAGAGTAAAAAGTTATTTAGGATAGAAGATTTTTTACAAAAAAAATAAAAAAGGGGGTGAAACTTCTGTGGCGTATTTCTCCCATATGCGCCACAGAAGTCTTGGGCGGGATTCGAAATTTGAATCCCGCCGGCGCCCTTCTCCCTCTCTTTTTCCTTTTTCTCCCCCAGTTCTTCTCCCCTCCCCACTTCTCCTCCCCTCCACACTTCTTGCCTTCTCCTTCCTCCTCCTTCTCCACTCTCCGGCCACCTCCACCTCCCCCGGCAACCTCCTCCTCCGGCGACCTCCTCCTCCTCCATAACCACCAACTCCGGCGATCTCCACCACCAACTCCAGCGACCTCCTACTCCTCCTCCACCACCAACTCTGGCGACCTCCTCCTCCACCACCACCACCAACTCCGGCGACCTCCTCCTCCTCCTCCACCACCACCAACTCCGGCGACCTCCTCCACCACCACCAACTCCGGCGACCTCCTCCTCCACCACCAACTCCGGCGACCTCCTCCACCACCAACTCCGGTGACCTCCTCCTCCTCCACCACCACCTCCAGCGACCTCCTCCTCCTCCTCCACCACAACCACCACCTCCGGCCAGATCTAGATCTGGCCCGGGTTTTTTCTAAATTTGAAAAAAACTTTTGTGGCACATATTGGCCACATGCGCCACAGAAGTTTGAGATCTGGCCCGCCTTTTTTTGAAATTTGGGAAAAATCTCATGTGGCACATATTGGCTATATGCACCACAGAAGTTTGAGATTTCTGTGGCGCATTTCAATATGCGCCACAGAAGATAGTTATCAGTGGCGAGCTATCAGTGGCGACTAGGAAATGCGCCACGGATAGTGAAAAAAGGTGCGCCACCGATAATCTATTTCCTAGTAGTGTTTGTTTGGGATCATGTACATAATGGTATTCTTTTTTGTATTACAAGTGTCAAGGTGTGATCACTCGTGGAAATGGTTGAGTGGAAATTTAAATGGCATTCACGAATTGTGAATCCAAGCAAGGGTATATATTTCCATCAAGACAATATTTTCTATTTAACTTGTTCACTCAAGATTTCACTCATAAAGATTTAAACAAGGAAAGGATAAAATTGTGATGCATTCAAGGTCCAATAATTTGATTTGGTTTGAGTTGTTTTAAAGTATTTATTATAAGGGTTGTTTGAATTATTGTTTTTTAGTGTATTGTTATTGTTTTAAGAGGGTTTATTAGGTTCAAACAATATTCTTATTCCATTCCATTTAAGGAATGTATTTTAGGGTTTTAGGAATTTTCTTCTTATTAAATACTCCCTCGGTCCCAAAGCTTAAGGCTTTTTTTTGAAAAGTCAAGCTATGAAAAGATTGAACAAACTTCTAGAAAACTAACAAGAACTATGATTTTATATAGATACCATCTGAATATATGTTTCATGATGTATCAAAGGGTATGTATTTTATATTGTAAATAATAATATATTTTTCTACAAATTTGGTCAAACTTTGCATAGTTTGGTTGTATATAGGTCTTGAATTGCTTTCATAAGTCTTTCAAGTTCAAATAAAAAATTCTTAATATTGGTTGGAGAATATTTTAGAATGGTTTTATAATTTTTATAGGATTTTATAAGATTTAAAATTAATTTTCTAAACCAATTTATATTTTATTTATGATTTTTATTATATCACTTTAATTCTTATTTTTCATTGAGTAGTAATCAATTTATAATTTCATTACCTTTTGTTTTTAGGTCTAAAATATTATTATTTCAAGCTTCTTATTTTAATGGTTATTATATTTATTGGGAATTTTAAAGGCATTTATTTGATTTTAAGGTTTTAAGTCTTTATTATATCATTTTTGGGTTTTATAAGTTTTAATATAAATGATTACTTGATTATTGTTCATTTTATTTTTATGACTTGTACTATCAAATTTTATTGGTTTTATTATTTTTACTTGATTTTTTGGATTTATTATGAATTTTGGGTTATATTTGTTTCAGGTTTAAATGGATAAAAAAGAAACAAAACTACAAAAAAATAGTGACTTAAGGCCTAATGGGCTTGGCCAAATGTCCCTAGTGGACTAGCCAGCCTGGTCCAGCCGGACCAGGTCCCTACCACGACCTGACCCGACCCACCCCTCCCTCGCTCGCTCAACGCACACACGCACACGACCACCCTGCCCCGCTCGCCCTAGGCGATGTGTCGCTTCCGCCCTTGGCTCCGGCCGCGCCTAGCGCCCCTGCTCCGTATCCCTCCTATCTCTACTTCCCCGCCACCGTGGTGCCCCTACGCCTCCTTCGCTCCGCAGTACCCCCGTAGTAAACCTTAACTCGCTTAGGGTTCGGTCGACCGCGCGGCTCCGTCGCCGTGCTTCGTTCCGGCCGTTCCCCCACCGTGCCTACGTGTCGTCTACGACACCTACATCTACCGTGGCCTCCTACTCGATCCCATGCTCGGGCACCTGGCTATTGTTGCTGCCGCCAACATGGGTTGGTCGTGGCCTCCCCGGCCATGGCTTGGTGTAGGCTATGACATGGCTGCCCCTGTTCTACTTCGTCAACTACGGCTCTACCTCTACGGCTATGTAAGAATTCTTTTGGGACCAGTCATGTGGCTGATGATCTAGCTCTAGTTCTAGGTTTAGGATTGGTGATGATGTTGTGGTTCATGTCACAGAGACATGGTGTTTGAGAAATATGGTTATGTTAGTCTCTTAGACATGCACTAGGTTGATAGTAGGTTATGTTCTTTTGGTGGTCTCTATTTGAAGAAATTATTGTGTGGTGTATATTTTGCTAGTACTTAATTAGTGCTAGATGATTGTGCCTAGGTAATCATAGATAAACAGCAATAATGGCCTTCTAGCAATAGGACATGCTAATACTGAAGTGCTAAATATGATTTAGGACCTTATATGGCAGATAAAACCCTCAGCAATGAGTCGCCCATTCCCCCGCATTGCACCCTAGCAGCGGTGGGTGAAACCCCAATTCCCACCGCCGCCACCCCATCCACCGCTATCTCCCCTCCTCGCCGTCACTAGAGGAAGGGACTGGGCAAAGCCTAGCCTCAGACGGTGCCGGCGGGGCCTCTTCTCTACGCGCGTGCAGGCCCCTTGGCCCTCTTTATGCGTAGCATCACCCGGCGGTGTAGCGGCGCACTCCCGCGGGCTCGGCGTCCCTGCTGGTGGCGGTGCTCGTGGCGGGAGGCTGTGGGTTGCCGGAGCAGGGACTCCGAGCTGGGCTGTGATCTACCGTGGGTGAAGGGCCTAAATGGGCTTGTGCGGGCCCAGATGGGTTTGTGCGGGCCTTCCCCTGGCTGCGTCTGCTTAGCCCAAAATATATCGAGCCTGTTGGGGAACCCCAAGAGGAAGGTATGATAAGCACATCAGCAAGTTTCCCTCAGTTATGAAACCAAGGTTATCAATCCAGTAGGAGCAAGGAAACACCCCAAAGGTGTTGCTAGCTGGACTTTGGCAGGGCGCACTACTAGTGTCAGCGGCAACGTGGAGACCTGCACAACACAACCACAGAACTTTGCCCCCAACTTGCGATGAGGTTGTCAATCTCACCGGTTTTGCTGAAAACAAAGGATTAAACGTATCGAGTGGAAGAAAGTAATAGTTTGCAGAAAGTAAACACAAAGCAGTAAACAGTTGATTGTAAATTGATGCTAAAAGAAAGGACCGGGTCCATAGTTCACTATTCGTGGCTCTCCTTAAGATAGATAACATGTTGGGTGAACAAATTACAGCGGGGCAATTGACAAACATCGAGAAAGAAAACATGCATATACTAATCATCTTGACTCCTTTAAGATTCGATTGGGCATTACAACATTATACATAGACCGCCATCCAACAACATCTATGACTAATATTCCACCTTCAGGTTATCATCCGAACCCCCTCCAGTATTAAGTTGCAAGCAACGAATAATTGCATTACGCATTGCGTGTAAAGTAAACAATACGATTGTTCTATGAACAAAGGATTGTTGTTTTCTCCCTAGTAGCAACAGCACATCTAGTACCTTAGAGATTTCTGTCACTTCCCCAGATTACTAGAGGCATGAACCCACTATCGAGCATAAATACTAACTCTTGGAGTTGCTAGCATCTACTTGGCCAAGATAGCTACTAACAACGGAAAGCATGCAAGATCACAAATAACAAAGACATGATAGAATCAATAATCAATCTGTAATAGAATCTCAATATCCATCGGATCCCCTCAAACACAACATGTAGGAATTACAAATAGATGATCTTGATCATGAACGGAGCTCACAAGATCTAAACATGATAACACAAAGGAGAAGAACCAGCCATCTAGCTACTACATGGACCCGTAGTCCAGAGATGAACTACTCACGCATCACACCGGAGGCTTGCATGGTGATGAAGAAGGCCTCCAGGGTGAATTCCCCTCTCCGGCAGGGTGCTGGGAAGAGTGATACATTGCAAATGTATCTATAATTTTTGATGTTCCATGCTTGGTTTTATCTAGTTTCTTATGTTTTGTTCCAACTTTGGAGTACTATTCATATGATTTCTTGGACTAACCTATTAACAAGAGCCACGGTGCCAGCTGCCTATTTTCTACTGTTTTTGGTTCCAGGAAAGTCAGAAAATCAATATTCTCGGAATTGGACCAGACAAAAGCCAAAGTGACTATTTTACCGGAAGACTCACGGAGCCAGAAGACGAGACAGAGAGGGGCCAGAGGGTGGCCACACCATGTGGTGGCGCGGGCTAGCCCTGGCCACGCCACCAGGTGGTGTGGCCCCCCTGTCCGCCCACCGACCTTGCCTCTTCGCCTATAAGAAGCCTACCGATGCGAAAACCCTAGATAGTGAAGCCTCCAGCCACAAAAAGTTCCGCAGTGCCGCCGCCACCAAAAGGGAGATTCGAGGGACAGAAAGTCTCTGTTCCGGCACCCTGCCGGGACGGGAAAGTGCCCCCGGAGCCATCTTCATCGATATCCACCACCATCTCCATCACCATTGCTGATTCCCATGATGAGGAGGGATTAGTTCTCTCTCGAGGCTAATGGTTCTACCGGTAGCTATGTGTTCATCTCTCTATCTATGCATGATCTTGTTGTGGTCATGAGCTTTGTAATAAAGTAGATCTACCTTGCTACTCAAGTGGTTTAATGAATCTCTGCTCTCCCCATGTGTGTGAAAGTGACAGCGTGCACACCATGGTGGCACTTAGGCTAGAGATTACAACTACTTGTTATGAGTTATATTTGGAGTTGGATGTTTCTATGAAATTGTGGTGTTTGTTGGACTCATCTAGTACTCAAGGTGACAGTGTGGGGTTTTCTAGATGGGAAAGACTTACTTTGAGGAGTGATGTTATAGCCCTACCGTTGATTAGAGTGTCCAACCAGAGAGTAGTTAAGAGTAGTATCATGAAGAGAAGATATCTACATGAGAGTGTTCACTAGTGAAAGTATGATCCCTAGGCCTTGTTTCTAAGCATTGATACACCGTTTGCTATTAGATCTGCTACATGTTTGCTTGCTTCCATCTTTATTTCAGTTTGCTTTTAGTCTCTTCCATGCCATCAAGCTATCTTCTATCACCGTTACTACTTATAATTATCCATACCACTTGTATTTCACTATCTCTTCGCCGAACTAGTGCACCTATACACCTGACAAGTGTATTTGTTGTGTTGGGGACACAAGAGACTTCTTGCATCTTGATTGCAGGGTTTCTTGAGAGGGGATACCTTTGACCACTTCCTCCCTGAGTTCGATAAACCTTGGGTGATCCACTTAAGGGAAAACTTGCTACTGTTCTACAAACCTCTGCACTTGGAGGCCCAACAACTTTCTACAAGAATAGAAGTGCATAGACATCAAGCTATTTTCTGGCGCCGTTGCCGGGGAGGAAAGGTAAAAGGTACTCACATCCTCCGGTGTGAGTGCTCGAAGTTATTTCCTTTAGATTCTGCAATTTTGTCTTTTTGTTTCTTGTTTTCACTAGTTAGGCTTAATGGAAAACAACAACAAAATTAGAGAGATTTTTAGTGTTTTTCCTAATGTAGAACATGAATTCTTTCAAAAGAAAATTAAAAAACCCTTGGAACCTTCTTTGCATGCTAATAGCAATGTTATTAGTATGAATCTTTTGAACACCTTTGTTACTAATGCTATGGAAACGTCTAAGCTTGGGGAAGTTGGTTTTTATGAAAATGATCTTTTTAGTTCCCCGGTTTTAAAGAAGAAAATTTGCTCTGATGATACTTTATCTCCCATATGTGGTAATTCTAATGATACTTGTGATATTTTAAATCCACATACTAAAAGCATCCCCTTTAAAGTACCTATAAAAATTGTTGAACGTGTTATGAACAACTCTTATTTTGGAGATGGAACTGTCCATCCTGGTGATCATTTACTCTTTATACATGAATTATGCGGGTTGTTCAAGTGTGCAGGTATTTCAATGAACCAAGTTAAGAGGAACCTATTCTCTTTATCACTTAAGGGCAAAGCAAGGGAGTGGTATGAGCTACTAGATGATCCTCATCAATTGGAGTGGAAGGAACTTGAATCTCTCTTTTACTCTAAATTTTATCCTCCTCATAAAATTCATAAAGATAGGAATTATATTTATAATTTTCATCCTCATGATGGAGAAATTATTGCCCATGTGTAACTACCTCGGTGAATTACGCTCTTAGTTACATGCCTGGATGAGCGAAAGTGGTTAAAATAGTATGGTGGGGCCCGGGGCCACTCATGGTAGACCTTTCGGCCGTCCTAACCACTTTCAGAGCATCGGGACAAGAACGAGCGGTGTAATCGGCAGGCGAAGGGATCAACTACATACACAAGTGAGTATGTATGCAAGCCACATACAACAGTCCTCAGAGCCATTCCATCTAAAAGAAATAGAAATATTGCAACGCCATACGACAAGATTCAAATATCCTAGATAGAGATAATATGTTAGGATAGCTCCTCATACATCAAACATCAGAGTATCAGGCGGAAGCGGAAAACAAGATCCGAGTACGGATAAGAAGCAAATCGGCATAAGATGCCACATAAATAAACACATCCCGTCCACAGATCTCATGGATCCCCGTTCCCGGAATCTCTACACCGAGTGATCGTTGCCAACATCATCCGTCTCCTCCACCCAGTATCCGTCTTGCGAGTACACCTGTTCATCTGAATCAAACAATTTATCGTGTGAGACCCTAGGGGTACTCAGCAAGTCTTTATGCCTCTAAAGGGACACAACCTGGGGTGACGCAATTGTAGCAAAAGATAATATCTAACAAGTCTATAGATACTCGCTATCCATCCGCCTAACCAATGATAGACGGATGTCCGTGAATTAAGAACAACAGTTATAACAGTATAATTAACAGATCCATCCTCCTCCTCGCTTACCAACGAGGAAGCGGACGAACAACCCCCATCCGTTGGCAGTTTTATTAACCATTCCATGAGTATTGCGCTATTTACTAGTCAGGTACTTAGTCAATTTAAAAGTGGTACTTTAGTTAGACTTGTCTATGATTGAGAAACTATGCTCCAAGTCGTCCATAACCGCGGACACGGCTTTCAGGAAGATTTACCCTGCAGGGGTGCACAAATAGCAACACACACTCGATCAACCTCGGAAAAGCCAACTCAAAACCCAATGAGGCATTCACGACAAAGCGATCACAGGATTCAGAAATATTTCAGGGGGCCACCCCAATAAGCTACCCACAACGAAGTTGCCGGCTCCGAGACGGACCCAGGGTTTGCGACGACGGCTGTAAACGACTGGGAACCCGAAAATGTGACTAGGCTTGTCGATACCACGAAAATGTGGCGCGATCCAAAACAGTACAGGTGCTCCTCGCACAATCTTATTAATGCAGTAACATGGCATAAGTACAGGATAATAATAAAGCCCCAAACTAATTGTGGCCCCAAGAAATAAGAATGAATCAAGCTCTGGCTCAGGGGGGTCCATAAGGCCTCCCGAATGTGGATAGTGCGAATAGTCAAGGAACAGGAATCAAGTACTCGAGGTCCTACGGGACACAAGTGAGCATGAAAAACCAAATAGCAGATATTGCTCACCGGTGCCTCTTTCATTAGTTATCCCATTACTACACAGGTTATGTTGTTTAGGTACCTCATTATTCATCAGACACTCACATACCCTACACATGCTTTTCTACGACTCGCATGGCTCAAACAACTCCTGTAGTAATGGCTCATGGGATGGAGGAACAAGCTTCGGTGGGGTTTAAAAGTAAAGGCTATGCAATACTTGGGATTCAATTTAATGCAATCGCGACTCAATGATGCAAGAATAAGATAGAGGCAATAGGTACTATATGTATGCAAGCATGTGGTAGTGCTTGCCTGGCAGCTCAGTTGAAGCGAGCGATGGATCTGGGTAGTACTCCTGTGATTCCTGGTAATTCTCCTGCTGGGCGTCTATTCGAAGAAGAACCAAACAAACAAGGGCCAACATAAATAAAGTGCACAAGCATATGAATTAAAATGTGACAAGCAAACAAGCATGCCATGATGAATGATGCACAAATTACATGGCATTAAAGTAGCATGGCATGGTGAGGTGTGGGGTACAAGAATAAAGCATTTTATTATTTATTTAATCCAATTTTTGTTGTCATAAGAAGTTCTGATTTTTAAATATGGCATGATGCATGCTGCAATTCAGAACAAGGAATGCATATATAGAACGGGCTCGTCGTGCTGATCGATTTAGACATATTATTTGTTGAATTTAGAGTTATAGAATTGAAGTTATTAATTTATTATTGAAAAGGGCATTTTATTGTAATTTTAATCATCTCGAAAATTTAAAGTGGTCAAACATTATTTTGAATAGCATATTTGAATTCCTCACATTTTTCTGATTCAAAAACATATATCATTTGTATTATTTGGATTTATAATTTAAAAGTTATTTAAAATCTGATTTGAATTTGAATTTAAACATTTACTGGAATCATTTTTATTTAAACAGAAATTCGCCAGGACTTTTTACACCCAGAAGATGCTAGCCCAAGTCACTGACGGTGGGCCACGGTTGACTGGGCACACGCGCACAGGAAAAGCTTCCTCACCGCGGTGCACCCTAGCCGTTGCGATTGACAGGTGGGCCAGCGACTAGAGGCCCACGTGACAGTGGCCGAACGCGCAGAGGCTGCCAGGTGGGGTCGTGATGGAGCGCGGGTTGAGGGTCTAAGAGCTGGGGGACTTAACTGCAAGATTGCCAGGACGGCTGACAGGTGGGGCTTGGTGTACCGCGGGTTGAGGCGGCAAAAGAACCAGGGGGATTTGCAAAATGGGGCCGCGCACTGTGGATCTTCTCCACGGTCTGACGAAACTGACGGCGACAGCGCGCGCGGCGCGGTGGGGATTCGCTCTGGGGACCTGGGGCTCGCGCTCGGCGGTGGTAACCAGTGCGGCTAAGCGAGGGATGGTGACAGGGAAGCGGACGAGCGCTAGATAGGTCGCTGCGCGACGCGGCGATGTGCAGACGCGCGCGACCACGACGCACTGGGAGTGCTCGGCGAAACGTCTACCGCGGCTAGGGATTTTTCGGCGGGCGGAGGGTGTCTAGGCGAGAGAGGGGCTCACCGCGGGCTCGACGGAGGGCTCAGATCGAGGCGGGAAGCTGCGGAGCGGCGAGGTTGCGGACGACCCGGAACTAGGGTTTGCGTCAGGGCGGCAGTGGTGCTGGCGGTTCTGGTGCTTCTCCTCCTCGCTGGCGGGTGCGGGGCGAAGCAGAGGGTACTCCTCGGTCTCCTCGACCACTTCCACGTCGAGCTCGCCGGCTGGAACGAGGACCCGGCGGTGGTACTGGCGGTGACCGGCGAGAGGAGTTGGCGTCGGTGAAGAAGAAGGAGGGCAGAGGCAAGGGCTCTGGGGTGGATCTAGCGAAGCCAGGAGACGTGAGGAGAGGGGCAAGGCGAGGAAAAAGAGAGGAGGATGCCGTGGGGTACGGGGTAGAGGTAAAGTGGCTTCGGCCACTTTTCCTCCTCCTCGCTCACGTGCTCGACGTGAGCAGCCAGGCAGGGCAGGGTGGAGGCTGACAGGTGGGCCAGCGGCGGCGGTGAGGTCGGTGGAGCCGGCTGGTAGCGAGAGAGGGAGAGGTCAGAGAGGGGAGGCTCGGTTAAGGCTAGGGTTAGCCTCGGGTAGGGTTAGAGTTGAGGCTCGGGTTGGGGCTGGTTAGATGGGGTAGCTAGGGTGTGGGACCAGGGAGAGAGGGTGGCTAGGGCATGGAGATCATGGGTTTAGGGTTTTAGATTAAACCATATAAGCTTGAACATGGAGATGGCAAGGTGACATGGTGGAGTTGGAGAGAGAGAGAGGAGAGAGGGGGAGGAGGACATGGTGTAGGATTTTGCATGATTAAAATCAAGCTTCATCAAGTGTGGTTATGACATGGAGGTAGGGGTGGGAGAAAAGGTGGTGAAGGAATAATCTCATATGTCCAAATATGGTGTTGGAGATATGCCCAAGAGGCAATAATAAAAGTGATTATTATTATATCTTTGTGTTTATGATGAATGTTTACATCCCATGCTATAATTGTATTATTAGGAAACACTAATACATGTGTGTTTTGTAAACATATAAGAGTCCCTAGTAAGCCTCTTGTTGAACTAGCTTGTTGATTAATTGATGATCATGGTTTCCTGATCATGGACATTGGATGTGATTAATAACAAGGTTATATCATTAGGAGAATGATGTGATGGACACACACCCATAGTAAGCGTAGCATAAGATCAAGTCATTAAATTCGTATTGCTATAAGCTTTCAAATACATAGTAACCTATTCCTTCGACCATGAGGTTATGTTAATCACCATCACCGGATGTACTTTGATGACATCAAACGTCGCTTCGTAACTGGGTGGTTATAAAAGTGTCATTGGGTATTCTGAAAGTATGTGTTGAAGCGCATGAACCAAGATTGGGATTTGTCCATCCATATGACGGATAGATATGCTCTGTGCCCTCTCGGTGGAATGTCATCTAGTTAGCTTGCAAGCATGTGACTGGGTCACAAGGGATGACATAACATGGAACGAGTAAAGATTACTTATCAGTAACGAGGTAGAACTAGGTATGGAGATACCGACGATCAAACCTCGGATAAGTATAGTATCGCGTGACAAAGGGAATTGGTTTCGTATGTAAATGGTTCTATCGATCACGAAGTCATTGTTGAGTATGTGGGAGCCATTATGGATCTCTAGGTCCCGCTGATGGTTATTGATAGGAGATGTGTCTCTATCATGTCTACATATTCACGAACCGTAGGGTGACACACTTAAGGTTCGAAGTTGTTTTAAGTAGATATGGAATGTGCGTTGGAGACCGAATGTAGTTCGGAGTCTCGGAATGGATCCGGGACATCACGAGGAGATCCGGAATTGTCCGGAGAATAAGATTCATATATTGGGGATCATTTTCTAAGTTAGGAAATGTTCCGGAGTGTTTGTATGGAGATTCTCGAAGGTTTCGGAATGTTCTGGAAGGTTCTAGAGGATTTCTTGGAGTTTGCTTGAAAACCAAGAAAGGGTCAAAGGAAACCTAGTGGGGCAAGACACAGATTCGTGGGGGAGGAGGATTCCTCCCCCCTTCCCACCGCCGGCCATAGGAGGGGAGTCCTACTAGGACTCCCCCTCCCCAGGCGCGCCTCCCTCCTTTAAATAGAAGGGAGGGGGCGCCCCCTCCTAGCCCTCTCCCATAACTCTCAACCTCTGCCGCCTCTCTCCTCCACCTTTCTTCTGCACAGGCATAGGCGAAGCCCTGCAGAATTCTCTACTCCACCACCACCACCACGCCGTCGTGCTGCTGGGATTCCGTGGAGAAGATCTACTACCTCCGCTTCTCGCTGGAACGAGGAGAGGAAGGTCTACTTCGACTCCGCACGTGTGACCGACTGCGGAAGCGCTGCCGGAACGCGGCGCGGGAAGGATCGTCCACACGATCTTGAGACCGGCAAGTGATCGACTACATCAACCACGAGATCTAATCTCGTTAACGCTTTCGGATCTACGAGGGTTAGTTCCTATCTATCTCGTTGCACATGTCTAATAGATTAGATCTTGGCTTTTATCTAGATTAGATCTGGGTTTTGTTCGTTCTCGCGGTAGAATTTTTTTGTTTTACATGCTACGAACCCATCAGTGGTATCAGAGCCGTATCTATGCGTAGATCTGTTGCACGAGTAGAACACAATGTTTTTGTGGGCGTTGATGCTTTTGTTGTCGGTGCGTTAGCGTGTACTTTGCATCTTGCGGCATGGTGGGATGAAGCGGCTCGGGCTAACATTACATGTCATCGCACATGAGACTTGCTCCACGCTTGACGTGCAACTTTCTTTGCACAAGTGGCTTTGCGGGTGTCTGTCTCTCCCACCATAGTTAAGATTCAATTTACAATGAGCATCTTGACAACACTTGTATCAACGTTGTGGTCATTGTTCGTAGGTAAGATCGGTCTTATGCGAAAGCCCCAAACCACGTAAAACATGCAAAGATAATTAGAGGCGTCTAACTTGTTTTTGCAGGGGTTTTGTGATGTGATATGGCCTACATGTGATTGTGATTGTATTTGATGTATGCAATGATCCTTGTTGTAATATGGCAACCGGCAGGAGCCTAATGGTTGTCTTTAATTCTGTTAAGACCTGCGTGTCTATTCATCTTGTAATAGCTTTATTCCAAGTAGTTGTAATAGTTGCTGGTGATGATGGACAACCATGAAGCGGCGCCACTGACCTTGACGCAATGCTGGTGATGATGAAGATCATGTTCGTGCTTTGGAGATGGAGATCAAAGGCGCAAGAAGAAAAGGCCATATCATATCACACTAATTATGAATTGCCTGTGATGTTAATCCTTTAAGCATCTTGTATTGCTTAGATCGCGACGGTAGCATTATAAGATGATCCCTCTCACTAAATATCAAGTAATAACGTGTTCACCCTTAGTTGGCACCGTTGCTAAGACTCATCGTTTCGAAGCATCTCGTGATGATCGGATGTGATAGATTCTACGTGTGCATACAATGGGTGCAAGCCAGATTTGCACATGCGGAAACTAAGGTTGTCTTGACGATCCTAGCATGTACAGACATGGTCTCGGAACACGAAATACCGAAAGGTAGAGCATGAGTCATATAAATGATATGATGAACATGAATATTGTTCGCCGATGAAACTACATCTTCTCTCGTGAAGATCGGACTTGGTGTAGTGGACTTGGTTTGTGTAATCACTAAGACAATGTGAGGGATGTTGTTTTGAGTGGGAGTTCACCTAGTTAGTTTAATAATTAAATTTGAACTCAATTTATCATAAACTTAGTCTAAACTACTTGCAAATTGTTGTAGATTATGGCGACCCCCTCCATCAATTTCAATGCGTTCCTAGAGAAAGAAAAGCTTAAAAACAATGGAAGCAATTTCACGGACTGGTTCCGTGGACTGAAGATCGTCCTCAGGGCTGGTCAGTTGCCTATGTGCTCGATGCACCGCTAGGTGACCCACCTGCAGATAATGCCACCGATGACGAAAAGAATGTTTTCGCCACTCGGAAGAATCATTACTCCACAGTTCAGTGTGCCATCCTGTACGATTTAGAACCGGAGCTCCAACAGCGTTTTGAGCACCACGACCCGTTCGAGATCATTAAGGAGCTCAGGCTAATTTTTGAGACTCGCGCGGCCATGGAGAGCTATGAGGCCTCCGAAAAGTTCTTTAACTGTAAGATGGAAGAGGGAAGCTCCGTTAGCGAGCACGTGCTCACCATGTCTGGGTACGCAAAGAAGCTCCCAGAGTTGGGAATATCGATTCCTAATGAATTGGGGATTCACCGTCTCCTTCAATCACTGCCACCAAGTTACAAGAACTTTGTGATGAACTACAACATGCACTGCATGAACAAGACGTTGCCTGAACTGTCGTCCATGCTGAAAACTGCTGAAGTGGAGATCAAGAAGGAGCACCAAGTGTTGATGGTCAATAAGACCACCAATTTCAAGAAACGGGGCAAGCCTAAGAACAAGGGCAACTTCAAGAAGGACGGGAAGAAAGCTGCCGCACCTGCTAAGAAGCCCAAGGCTGGTCCTAAGCCTGAAACTGAGTGCTTCTACTGTAAGGGTGCTGGTCACTGGAAGTGTAACTGCCCCAAGTACCTGGCGGATCTGAAGAACGGCAACATGACGAAGAAAGGTATATTTGATATATGTGTTATAGATGTGTATCTTACTAGTAATCGTAGTGGTGCCTGGGTATTTGATACTGGTTCGGTTGCTCATATTTGTAACTCGAAACAGGAGCTGCGGAATAAACGAAGACTGGCAAGAGACGAGGTGACGATGCGCGTTGGAAATGGCTCCAAGGTTGATGTGATCGCCGTCGGCACGCTCCCTCTACATCTACCTTCGGGATTAGTTTTAAATTTAAGTAATTGTTATTTGGTGCCTGCGTTAAGCATGAACATTATATCTGGATCCTGTTTATTGCGAGACGGTTACTCTTTTAAAGTCCGAGAATAAAGGTTGTTCGATTTATATGAGTAATATCTTTAATGGTAATGCACCTGAGATGAATGGTTTATTCTTACTGAATCTCGATAGTAGTGATACACATGTTCAAAACATAGATGCTAAACGAATAAAATTGAATGATAATTCTACATACATGTGGCACTGTCGTCTTGGTCACATTGGAGTGAAGCGTATGAAGAAACTCCATTCTTATGGACTTCTTGAATCACTTGATTTTGAATCACTTGAAAGATGCGAAGCATGTCTAATGGGAAAAATGACTAAGACTCCATTCTCTGGTACAATGGAGCGAGCTACAGACTTATTGGAAATAATACATACCGATGTGTGTGGTCCAATGAGTGTAGCATCGCGTGGTGGATATCGTTATGTTCTCACTTTCACGGATGACTTGAGTAGATATGGGTATGTCTACTTTATGAAACATAAGTCCGAAACTTTCGAGAAGTTTAAGGAATTTCAAAGTGAAGTGGAAAATCATCGTAACAAGAAGATTAAGTTTCTGCGTTCTGATCGCGGAGGTGAATATCTGAGTTATGAGTTTGGCATGCATTTAAAGAAATGTGGAATACTTTCACAGTTGACAACGCCGGGAACACCACAGCGTAATGGTGTGTCCGAACGTCGTAATCGAACTCTCTTAGATATGGTTCGGTCTATGATGTCTCTTACAGATTTACCGTTATCATTCTGGGGCTATGCATTAGAGACAGCTGCATTCACTTCAAATAGGGCACCATCTAAATCCGTTGAAACGACACCGTAGGAATTGTGGTTTGGTAAGAAACCTAAATTGTCGTTCCTTAAAGTTTGGGGTTGCGAGGCATATGTAAAGAAGTTACAACCTGATAAGCTAGAACCCAAAGCGGAGAAATGCGTCTTCATACGATACCCTAAAGAAACAATTGGGTATACCTTCTATCATAGAGCCGAAGGCAAAGTTTTCGTTGCAAAGAATGGATCCTTTCTTGAGAAGGAGTTTCTCTCGAAAGAGGTGACTGGAAGGAAAGTAGAACTCGATGAGGTTATTGAACCTTCTCTCGGATTTGAGAGTAGCGCAGCACCGGAAGATGTTTCTGTGCCGCCTGCACCAATTGGCGAGGAAGCTAATGATAATGATCATGAAACTTCAAATGAAGTTACTGCTGAACCTCGCAGGTCAACAAGGGTTCGTACCACTCCTGATTGGTATGACTCTGCCTTGAACGTCATGTTGGTAAACAACGCTGATGACCCTGCGACGTATGAAGAAACTATGGTGAGCCCAGATTCCGACAAATGGCTAGAAGCCATGAAATCCGAAATGGGATCCATGTACGAAAACCAAGTGTGGACTTTGGTGGACTTACCGGATGGCCGTAAGGCTATCGAGAACAAATGGATTTCAAGAGAAAAACAGATGCTGATGGTAATGTTACCGTCTATAAAGCTCGACTTGTCGTGAAAGGGTTCCGACAAATTCAAGGAGTTGACTATGATGAGACTTTCTCACCAGTAGCGAAGCTAAAGTCTATGAGGAGTTTGTTAGCAATTGCTGCACATTTCGATTATGAGATTTGGCAGATGGATGTCAAAACAGCGTTCCTTAATGGTGACATTGAGGAAGAGTTGTATATGGTACAACCCAAGGGTTTTGTCGATCCTAAAGATGCTGACAAGGTATGCAAACTTCAGCGCTCCATTTATGGACTGAAGCAAGCATCCCGGAGTTGGAATCAACGTTTTGATAAAGTAATCAAAAACTTTGGATTTATACAAACTTATGGAGAAGCTTGTATTTACAAGAAAGTGAGTGGGAGCTCTGTAGCATTCCTATTACTATATGTAGATGACATATTGTTGATTGGGAATAATATAGAACTTCTTAATAGCGTCAAAACCTATTTGAATAATAGTTTTTCAATGAAGGATCTTGGCGAAGCGGCATACATTCTAGGCATCAAGATTTATAGAGATAGATCAAGACGCCTAATAGTGCTTTCACAAAGTACATACTTGGACAAAGTTCTAAAGAAGTTTAGAATGGAAGATAGCAAGAAAGGGTTCGTGCCCATGTTGTCAGGTAAGACCTTGAGTAAAACTCAAAGTCCAGCTACGGTAGAAGATAGAGTGAAAATGAATAATATTCCCTATGCCTCGGCCATAGGTTCTATCATGTATGCCATGCTG
Organism: Avena eriantha; assembly: GCA_910589775.1. Classification (NCBI taxonomy): domain Eukaryota; kingdom Viridiplantae; phylum Streptophyta; class Magnoliopsida; order Poales; family Poaceae; genus Avena; species Avena eriantha. Next base: position 419,953,259 of record OU342740.1, read on the forward strand.
TGTACAAGACCAGATTTAGCACATGCTGTTAGTTTGACTAGCAGATATCAAAGTGATCCTGGAATGGAGCACTGGACAACGGTCAACAATATCCTAAAGTACCTTAATAGGACTAAGGATATGGTTCTTTCTTATGGAGGTGATGAACAGCTTGTTGTAAACGGTTACACTGATGCTAGTTGGAACACCGATCTGGATGACTCAAAGTCACAGTCGGGATACATATTTATTTTGAATGGTGCTGCAGTGAGCTGGAGGAGTGCGAAGCAAAGCGTTGTGGCGAAATCTTCAACTGAATCGGAATACATAGCTGCTTCGTAGGCTGCACAAGAAGCCGTTTGGATGAAGGAATTCATTACTGAACTCGGCGTGGTTCCCAGTGCGTTGGACCCGATGGCCATCTACTGTGACAACACAGGTGCCATAGCTAATGCGCAGGAGCCAAGGTCACATAGCAAGCTGAAGCACATCAAGCTACGTTTCCACGCTATTCGCGAGTATGTCCGAGATGGTGACATAAAGATTTGCAAAGTACACACTGATCTGAATGTGGCGGATCCGTTGACTAAACCTCTCCCTAGGGCAAAGCATGACCAACACCAGAACGCCATGGGTGTTCGGTATATTACCATGTAATCTAGATTATTGACTCTAGTGCAAGTGGGAGACTGTTGGAGATATGCCCAAGAGGCAATAATAAAAGTGATTATTATTATATCTTTGTGTTTATGATGAATGTTTACATCCCATGCTATAATTGTATTATTAGGAAACACTAATACATGTGTGTTTTGTAAACATATAAGAGTCCCTAGTAAGCCTCTTGTTGAACTAGCTTGTTGATTAATTGATGATCATGGTTTCCTGATCATGGACATTGGATGTGATTAATAACAAGGTTATATCATTAGGAGAACGATGTGATGGACACACACCCATAGTAAGCGTAGCATAAGATCAAGTCATTAAGTTCGTATTGCTGTAAGCTTTGAAATACATAGTAACCTATTCCTTTGACCATGAGGTTATGTTAATCACCATCACCGGATGGATACTTTGATGACATCAAACGCCGCTTCGTAACTGGGTGGTTATAAAAGTGTCATTGGGTATTCTGAAAGTATGTGTTGAAGCGCATGAACCAAGATTGGGATTTGTCCATCCATAGGACAGATAGATATGCTCTGGGCCCTCTCGGTGGAATGTCATCTAGTTAGCTTGCAAGCATGTGACTAGGTCACAAGGGATGACATATCACGGAACGAGTAAAGAGTACTTGTCAGCAACGAGGTAGAACTAGGTATGGAGATACCGACGATCAAACCTCAAATAAGTATAGTATCGCGAGACAAAGGGAATTAGTTTCATATGTAAATGGTTCAATCGATCACGAAGTCATCATTGAGTATGTGGGAGCCATTATGGATCTCTAGGTCCCGCTGATGGTTATTGATAGGAGATGTGTCTCTATCATGTCTACATATTCACGAACCGTAGGGTGACACACTTGAGGTTCGAAGTTGTTTTAAGTAGACATGGAATATGCGTTGGAGACCGAATGTTGTTCGGAGTCTCGGATTGGATTCGGGACATCACGAGGAGATTCGGAATGGTCCGGAGAATAAGATTCATATATAGGGGATCATTTTCTGAGTTAGGAAATGTTCCAGAGTGTTTGTATGAGGATTCTAGAAGGTTTCGGAATGTTCCGGAAGGTTCTGGAAGATATCTTGGAGTTTGCTTGAAAATCAAGATAGGGATCAAGGAGTCCTGGTGGGTCAAGACTAGGAGTCGTGGGGGAGGAGGACTCCTCCCCCCACTCCCCAATCCGCCGGCCTAGAGGAGGGGAGTCCTTGTAGGACTCCCCCTCCCCAAGGCGCCCTCCCCCCTTAAATAGAAGGGCAGGGGCGCCCCCTCCTCCCTAGCTCCCATAACACCCAATCTCTGCCGCCTCTCTCCTCCACCTTTCTTCTGCACAAGCATAGGCGAAGCCCTGCAGAATTCTCTACTCCACCACCACCACCACGCCATCGTGCTGCTAGGATTCCGTGGAGAAGATCTACTACCTCCGCTGCTCGCTGGAACAGGGAGAGGAAGGTCTGCTTCGACTCCGCACGTGTGACCGACTGCGGAAGCGCTGCCGAATCGCGGCGCCGGAAGGATCTTCCACTTGACCGACCGCGGAAGCGCTGCTGGAACGCGACGCCGGAAGGATCGTCCACACGATCTTGAGATCGGCAAGTGATCGACTACATCAACCACGAGATCTAATCTCGTTAACGCTTTCGGATCTACGAGGGTTAGTTCCTATCTATCTCGTTGCTCATGTCTAATAGATTAGATCTTGGCTTTTATCTAGATTAGATCTAGGTTTTGTTCGTTCTTGCGGTAGAAATTTTTTGTTTTCCATGCTACGAACCCATCATATGGGTGCATGCACTTGTGAGAGAAAAAGAGGAAGAAGGAATGATGTACATGGCCAAGATACAAGATCAAGGTGGAGAGGGGTTTAGAGGAAAAGAGAGCTCAAGAAAACTGATCCACTTAAAAATCAAATAATAACCAAAGAGAAACACATGGTGGTGATAGTTGCATGGCCCATGCAAAGTATTAAGTGCCATAATATTATACTTGTGAAGACAATAATAATAACATGGAATTATTCTTATGCATTCCATAATATGGAATAAAGGCCAAGCAAGAGAAGATAGAACTGGATCCATCCCATCTCCCATGAGCTAGATTAAATACCATTAAAGAAAATAAAAGCGCATGGTAAATGGAATGGTGGAATTATAAGGTGGTGACAAGAAAGGTGGTGGAGTTGAATAAAAGATATGCCCCCACTCAACTTGGGCATCAAGCATTTATCAAGAACCAAATACAATATATCAAGAGCCAAATACAATTAATAATGCATATGAGAGAAGAACCAAAAAGGAAAGGGTTTTATATGATGCTCAAATGCAAGGTGGCATGATGACATGAGCATGATATAATTATGATGCAACAATTATATGTAGGAAGTAGCATATATATAGACTAGGCTAGTAGCATTGCAATTGTTAGAAAATTGGGATGCTACAACTCTCCCCCACTAAACAAGAATCTCGCCCCGAGATTCCTAGGAAAAAGAAAACAACACAAGGAGAGGCGGGCGCTCGGAACGAAGGTGACCCTCACAATCCCAAGTTGATGAACAATGGAAATGGTGCGACCACTACATCTTGCAATATTTGCTAGACTTGTTGCGAGTCTTGCGTTTTGCTTGAGACACAAAGGGTTAGAAGAATTGAAGGATTGTCATGAGACAAGAAGGATAGGATGAACATAGCTCCGGTTTTTCGAGAAACATGATACAAGAAAAGAACCACTTGTTGAAAGAATTTGAAAGGACGGTGTATCATGGATAAGAAAAGACACACCGTTAGGATTAAAGATTTACCGATACTAGAGAGGATGAATCTTTGTCTCGCCGAAAGAAAGAGCTAGATTGAAGAGGTTTGAACCCTATGACAATAGCATTGTATCTTCTCTCGGATTAAAGGAATGGAGGTTGGGAAACATTATTGCCTTCAAACACCAAAGTTCCTTGATATCAATGGGAGTATTGAGTTAGACCTTGTCGGATTGGATTCTTCTTGCGCCGGTAAGAACCAAAGGATCACGCAATTGAGGTGCGCGGATATAACTTCAAGAGAAAGAGGGGAATGCTAGCTTATGATAGAATCCTTAGAAGAAGTGGAATGTGGAATAAATTTGCGATTAATGGCATCAACCATAATTGGCTTTACCACAGAAAAAGAATTGATGAAACAAAGGGAGAGATAGTTTCCTTCCATCTTGTTTGGGAATGTCGAGCACCGGTAGAAAGAGGAGGATAGAAAATAGTTTGCGTTTGTTCCCACAAGATAATTAAATTTTTTGCTCCGTTTAGAAAAGACGAGATCACCAACAAGAGATTATTGATTACTTTCTTCGAGAGAGCTCTCCGGAAAACAAGGACGGAACTAAAAATATCGAGGAATAAAGGCCACTTCTAACTTCCGTGGAATGAGTGAAATTGCATTAATCCGCCCATCCAATGTACAAGAGAAAATGATAAGAGTAGTGGTATGGTAGCTACTCCATCCCGCACTCAAAGCATTACTCTATACATGAATAAGAAAATCATGTAACCCAATTCCCAAAGACAGACTGAAGATCTTGACAAAAAGAACTCATGGAACTCCGTAAGAAAACCAAGATATGATGCAAATGATTCGCCGGATCCCAGATGGATGAGGATGATGATGTTGTCGTCGTGTCAGAAGTAACAAGCCACCGGAAATATATGAAGGAAGATCACGGAGACAACTGCAAGATTCCACAGATAAAGAAAAAGGTAGCACCAACTTGAACAAAAGGATTACAAAAGATCTGAAAAGTCTTCATGGCCTCCGGTGGATTGAGCATAGACGATAGAACGAGAGGTTTTAAAGGTTGCTTACTGAGCGGAAGATCAAAAGAATTACTGATTCTTCTGAAGAATAACCAAGAGAGATTTAGCTGTCTTGAGGGAAACTTCGGCGGAAAGACGATGACAACTTGCCAACAAGGAACAACTCTGGATTTGATTGAAGGTGGAGGATGGAATTAACAATGGGCTTGCTGATTCTAGAATTGAAGCGATGTATTTAGCAGAAGGACGTGGTTGAGATAGGTGACTTCAAGAAGCCAGAATTCACACTTTGAGAACTTTGCACACAAGCGGTGTTCTCGCAGTTTGAGAGAAAGAGACCCAGATGATCTTCCATGTTCTTCCATTGATATAGAATAAGAAAGCATATCATGATGATATACCACCATGGATTAACAAGATATTCCCAGAATATGAAGTTCAAGAGGCGAGAGAAACGAACAAATGCTCGAAACACTTTCTGAGCCGAATGCTCTTTGAAAGATCAATATTAAGAGCACGGGATCGTGTTGAAGAAGATGCACTGGCAGAATAGATTATCTGGTCCTTCGGAACAAAAGAGATGCCGCCTGGTTCACATTGTCGATTGGTCGCCGGTTAAAAAGATAAAGAGATCTTGGATAAGAAACGATGATAGCTCATACCTTAAGAAAAGCTATAAGAGGCGAAAAGATGCAATTCCCTTGTATCAAAGAGAATTTGGCAGATATGGAGTTCCAAAAAGATGTGAAGGCTAATAAACAGATGATAGACCATCATAGTGCCTTGCGAAAACTCTGGATTGCCAAAGATACTTGAATATAATGAAGATATGATCACGGTATAACTCAAAATCACAGGAGATAACCGCCATCATTTGGAGGATGCAATTGATAGCATTAACCATACTTCACTCATGATAAGTGTCATATAGCTATGCCGAGAACCAATTTACAATCACCAGCATCGGATCGACACTTGTTATGTAATTAGCCCAAGAGAATTTGAAGATGAAGTAAAACTCCAGGATTAAGCGCCGGTGACAAAAGAATGGGTTAGCATGAACATGCCGATAAAAGGAAGATAGATAATGTTTCACACACGACTGAAGAGGAGTGTGGAAACACAGATGTATCAAAGAAAAATTTTCCGCATTTTTCGGCATTAAAATGCCAATAGATGCACAAAACCAGTTATCAGATAGGGATTAGCAACTCCACATTCTGTGAAAGCATGCTGGAAGGAAGAACACCCTTAACAAGATGGCACCGGTTAACAAAGAGTCGGATAGATCGCGTCGGTTTACAAAAGCCTGTCGGTATGGAATGTACCAACAGTTGATAACCAAAGGAAGATTGTGATAACATGTTGGATGCAACAGATAGACAAGAAATTCACACACACACCACACACACACAACCTATGGTACTACGGAACCCAGAACACGTGAATCCTAGTTTGAATTTTTAGAAGAGGATTGAAAACGTTACACTTCCTTACCAGAAAAGGGTGGGTGGGTGGGTAAGAAGAAAAATGGAACTAGTCCTACTCTCACGTTGTGTTTTTCCTTAGTATACATAGCTACCAAAAATATTTGCTAGACTGACAACGACCATTTGGCTGAGACCCTGAAGGGCGGGATGGCTCTAATACCAATTGTAACTACCTCGGTGAATTACGCTCTTAGTTACATGCCTGGATGAGCGAAAGTGGTTAAAATAGTACGGTGGGGCCCGGGGCCACTCACGGTAGACCTTTCGGCCGTCCTAACCACTTTCAGAGCATCGGGACAAGAACGAGCGGCGTAATCGGCAGGCGAAGGGATCAACTACATACACAAGTGAGTACGTATGCAAGCCACATACAACAGTCCTCAGAGCCATTCCATCTAAAAGAAATAGAAATATTGCAACGCCATACGGCAAGATTCAAATATCCTAGATAGAGATAATATGTTAGGATAGCTTCTCATACATCAAACATCAGAGTATCAGGCGGAAGTGGAAAACAAGATCCGAGTACGGATAAGAAGCAAATCGGCATAATATGCCACATAAATAAACACATCCCGCCCACAGATCTCATGGATCCCCGTTCCCGGAATCTCTACACCGAGTGACCGTTGCCAACATCATCCGTATCCTCCACCCAGTATCCGTCTTGCGAGTACACCTGTTCATCTGAATCAAACAATTTATCGTGTGAGACCCTAGGGGTACTCAGCAAGTCTTTATGCCTCTAAAGGGGACACAACCTGGGGTGACGCAATTGCAGCAAAATATAATATCTAACAAGTCTATAGATACTCGCTATCCATCCGCCTAACCAATGATAGACGGATGTCCGTGAATTAAGAACAACAGTTATAACAGTATAATTAACAGATCCATCCTCCTCCTCGCTTACCAACGAGGAAGCGGACGAACAACCCCCATCCGTTGGCAGTTTTATTAACCATTCCATGAGTATTGCGCTATTTACTAGTCAGGTACTTAGTCAATTTAAAAGTGGTACTTTAGTTAGACTTGTCTATGATCGAGAAACTATGCTCCAAGTCATCCATAACCGCGGACACAGCTTTCAGAAAGATTTACCCTGCAGGGGTGCAAAAATAGCAACACACACTCGATCAACCTCGGAAAAGCCAACTCAAAACCCAACGAGGCATTCACGACAAAGCGATCACAGGATTCAGAAATATTTCAGGGGGCCACCCCAATAAGCTACCCGCAACGAAGTTGGCCGGCTCCGAGACGGACCCAGGGTTTGCGACGACGGTTGTAAACGACTGGGAACCCAAAAATGTGACTGGACTTGTCGATACCGCGAAAATGTGGCGCGATCCAAAACAGTATAGGTGCTCCTCGCACAATCTTATTAAAGCAGTAACATGGCATAAGTACAGGATAATAATAAAGCCCCAAACTAATTGTGGTCCCAAGAAATAAGAATGAATCAAGCTCTGATTCAGGGGGGTCCATAAGGCCTCCCGAATTTGGATAGTGCGAATAGTCAAGGAACAGGAATCAAGTACTCGGGGTCCTACGGGACACAAGTGAGCATGAAAAACCAAATAGCAGATATTGCTCACCGGTGCCTCTTTCATTAGTTATCCCATTACTACACAGGTTATGTTGTTTAGGTACCTCATTATTCATCAGACACTCACATACCCTACACATGCTTTTCTACGACTCGCATGGCTCAAACAACTCTTGTAGTAATGGCTCATGGGATGGAGGAACAAGCTTCGGTGGGGTTTAAAAGTAAAGGCTATGCAGTACTTGGGATTCAATTTAATGCAATCGCGACTCAATGATGCAAGAATAAGATAGAGGCAATAGGTACTATATGTATGCAAGCATGTGGTAGTGCTTGCCTGGCAGCTCAGTTGAAGCGAGAGATGGATCTGGGTAGTACTCCTGTGATTCCTGGTAATTCTCCTGCTGGGCGTCTATTCGAAGAAGAACCAAACAAACAAGGGCCAACATAAATAAAGTGCACAAGCATATGAATTAAAATGCGACAAGCAAACAAGCATGCCATGATGAATGATGCACAAATTACATGGCATTAAAGTAGCATGGCATGGTGAGGTGTGGGGTACAAGAATAAAGCATTTTATTATTTATTTAATCCAATTTTTGTTGTCATAAGCAGTTCTGATTTTTAAATATGGCACGATGCATGCTGCAATTCAGAACAATGAATGCATAGATAGAACGGGCTCGTCGCGCTGATCGATTTAGACATATTATTTGTTGAATTTGGAGTTATAGAATTGAAGTTATTAATTTATTAAGGAAAAGGGCATTTTATTGTAATTTTAATCATCTCGAAAATTTAAAGTGGTCAAACATTATTTTGAATAGCATATTTGAATTCCTCACATTTTTCTGATTCAAAACATATATCATTTGTATTATTTGGATTCATAATTTAAAAGTTATTTAAAATCTGATTTGAATTTGAATTTAAACATTTACTGGAATCATTTTTATTTAAACAGAAATTCGCCAGGACTTTTTACACCCAGAAGATGCTAGCCCAAGTCACTGACGGTGGGCCGCGGTTGACTGGGCACACGCGCACAGGAAAAGCTTCCTCACCACGGTGCACCCTAGCCGCTGCGATTGACAGGTGGGCCAGCGGCTAGAAGCCCACGTGACAGCGGCCGAACGCGCAGAGGCTGCCAGGTGGGGTCGTGATGGAGCGCGGGTTGAGGGTCTAAGAGCTGGGGGACTTAACTGCAAGATTGCCAGGGCGGCTGACAGGTGGGGCTTGGTGTACCGCGGGTTGAGGCGGCAAAAGAAGCAGGGGGATTTGCAAAATGGGGCCGCGCACTGTGGATCTTCTCCATGGTCTGACGAAACTGACGGCGATAGTGCGCGCGACGCGGTGAGGATTCGATCTGGGGACCTGGGGCTCGCGCTCGGCGGCGGTAACCAGTGCGGCTAAGCAAGGGATGGTGACAGGGAAGCGTACGGGCGCTAGATAGGTCGCTGCGCGACGCGGCGACGTGCAGACGCGCGCGACCACGGCGCACTGGGAGTGCTCGGCGAAACGTCTACCGCGGCTAGGGCTTTTTCGGCGGGGCAGAGGGTGTCTAGGCGAGAGAGGGGCTCACCGCGGGCTCGACGGAGGGCTCGGATCGAGGCGGGAAGCTACGGAGCGACGAGGTTGCAGACGACCCGGAACTAGGGTTTGCGTCAGGGCGGCAGTGGTGCTGGCGGTTCTGGTGCTTCTCCTCCTTGCTGGCGGGTACGGGGCGAAGCAGAGGGTCCTCCTCGGTCTCCTCGACCACTTCCACGTCGAGCTCGCCGGCTGGAACGAGGACCCGGTGGTGGTACTGGCGGTGACCGGCGAGAGGAGTTGGCGTCGGTGAAGAAGAAGGAGGGAGAGGCAGGGGCTCTGGGGTGGATCTAGCGAAGCCAGGAGACGTGAGGAGATGGGCAAGGCGAGGAAAAAGAGAGGAGGATGCCGTGGGGTATGGGGTAGAGGTAAAGTGGCTTCGGCCACTTTTCCTCCTCCTCGCTCACGTGCTCGACGTGAGCAGCCAGGCAGGGCAGGGTGGAGGCTGACAGGTGGGCCAGGGGCGGCGGTGAGGTCGGTGGAGCCGGCTGGTAGCGAGAGAGGGAGAGGTCAGAGAGGGGAGGCTCGGTTAAGGCTAGGGTTAGCCTCGGGTAGGGTTAGAGGGGAGGCTCGGGTTGGGGCTGGTTAGATGGGGTAGCTGGGGTGTGGGACTAGGGAGAGAGGGTGGCTAGGGCATGGAGATCATGGGGTTAGGGTTTTAGGTTAAACCATATAAGCTTGAACATGGAGATGGCAAGGTGACATGGTGGAGTTGGAGAGAGGAGAGAGGGGGAGGAGGACATGGTGTAGGATTTTGTATGATTAAAATCAAGCTTCATCAAGTGTGGTTATGACATGGAGGTAGGGGTGGGAGAAAAGGTGGTGAAGGGAATAATCTCATATGTCCAAATATGGGTGCATGCACTTGTGAGAGAAAAAGAGGAAGAAGGAATGATGCACATGGACAAGATACAAGATCAAGGTGGAGAGGGGTTTAGAGGAAAAGAGAGCTCAAGAAAACTGATCCACTTAAAAATCAAATAATAACCAAAGAGAAACACATGGTGGTGATAGTTGAATGGTGGAATTATAAGGTGGTGACAAGAAAGGTGGTGGAGTTGAATAAAAGATATGCCCCCACTCAACTTGGGCATCAAGCATTTATCAAGAACCAAATACAATATATCAAGAGCCAAATACAATTAATAATGCATATGAGAGAAGAACCAAAAAGGAAAGGGTTTTATATGATGCTCAAATGCAAGGTGGCATGATGACATGAGCATGATATAATTGTGATGCAACAATTATATGTAGGAAGTAGCATATATATAGACTAGGCTAGTATCATTGCAATTGTTAGACAATTGGGATGCTACACCAAGCATGGGGGAGATTGAAGTCACTAATGCTCAAATGTCCCATTCATGAGCTCCCCCAGGAATATTGTTATTAATGATTTTTATGCAAGGCTTTCAGGACATTACAAGGACTATATAGATACTTGTTTAGAGGGATCCTTCACGAGTAAGGAGGTCAAAGCTAAGTCGGATCTTGTTGAAACAATTCAAAGCAATACCGAAGATTGGGATAACAACAAAGGTAAAGAACCAGGTATAAACTATGAGTATGATTGCATTAAGTCTTTCGATGAAACTAGTAATTTTCAAGAGCTTAGTGCTAAATATGGTCTTGATCCTCAAATTCGTATTGATTGCTTTAAAACCTTTGCTTCTCATATTAATGCTCCTAAAGAAAAGTGGGACATGTATCATGAGCCTTTTAAAGACACTTGCATGGAAAATGAAATTGTTGTTAATGATAGCAATAAACATGCTCAAACCTCTGAAAGTACTATTTCTTATAAGCATGTTAATTTTTGTGGAATACATAGACCTTGTGAGAATAATCAAATTAAAGAAGAATATTGTATCACCCACAGGAATGAAAAAACTAGAATATGGTATAGGGCTTTAAATGATCTTGGTAAAAAAGTTTGTGCCCTTTATCCTTTTATTTGTGAACTTTGCTTCGAAGTGGGTCATTTCAATTTTCAATGCTCAGGCCATAATAATAGCCCTTCTAATCCAATGAGTACTGCAAGTTTGTATTGTGATGACATGATCACTACTAATCAGCATGATGAACTTACATTATTTTTGGGGTGTGAAGAGTTATCAAGAAAAACCTCTTTGGTAGATATGGGTGATTTTGATATGAACAGTGTCCTGCATGGTTGTCATATTTATTGTGTTGATAATTGCCACACAAATACTTACATACAAAATATTATACAATATGAGATTTTACCAAATTATGATAGGACTAATATGTGTTTTGATCTTATTAATGAAAAGAAGGAATCCTCCAAAGTTTCTTCTATTGTCTCTAACAATGAACCAGGTTATATGGAGAAGATTCCTTTCAAGCCTCTCCCTCCTAAAGAGAATAAGAGAAAGAAGAAGAGGAGGAGTAAAAGCAGAGAGGAAACGGTATTTTCCCTTAAGCATGCTGCTCCTATTATAGTTTTTGATGAGTCTAAACTCCATGATGTTCCTATGCCTGTTACCTATAGTAGTGATCATGATTGGGAAAAGCATAGTACTTTTGATATCGAAAATCTCTTCGGTACCAATTCTAAAAATGATGATAATTGTTGTACTATTAGTGCTATCCATATTCCTTCCAATGATGATATGTTTACAAATGAACACACTTTGGAAGATAACTATTCTATTGCTTATGATGATATTATACCCCCAATATATGATGATTGCAATGATGAATATGATATTTTCAGTCCACCTACTATTGAGAAGGAAAGTAATTATGATTACAATATGCCTCCTATATTTGATGATTATGGTGATGAGAATAATAATAATAGCTATTTTGTTGAATTTGCTCCCACTACAATCAATAAGAATGACTATGTTTATGTGGGGAGTATTAATTATTTTATGCATGTGGCTCATGATAAGAATGTTTCTTGTGTTAGTTATAGTGTTACATTTATTCATGATGCTACTGAAAGTTATTATGAGAGAGGGAAATATGGTTTTATGCATCTCAATAATATTAAGTTTCCCCTCTTTATATTCAAAGTCTTGAAGTTGCACTTGTTTTGCTTTACTATGCTTATTGCTTTGTGCTTTCATGACTTGTTTATTTACAAGATTCCTATGCATAGGAAGTGGGTTAGACTTAAATGTGTTTTGAATTTGCTTCTTGATGCTCTCTTTTACTTCAATTCATATTTCTTATGTGAGCATCTTCTCAAACTATCATGCCTAACTTAAAGGCGGTAAAGAAAGGTACTTATTGGGAGATAACCCAAAAGTTTTAGATGAGTCTTGGAAGTTATTACTTCTGTAATAACCGCTCCTTATCCTTTTTATTTGCTTTTTGTACCAAGAATAACCTCTAATGAGAGAGAAGTAATGATTGGGAAAGTTGTTGTCCCGAAACAGATTTCTGTGCTTCACCGTAAAAATTCGTGTAAAATCTCTGAATGTCTTTTTGAGGCGTGAATTTTTGTGCTTCTGCCCTAGGTTGTTATATAACTTTCGTTAGATCAACACTTTTTTATTTGAGCAACATAAGGTCTTCGAAAAAATTCGTCTTTACCTGCTGGTCTGTTTTGACAGATTTCTGCCATTTTCTCCATTTGCTTCTTGTGGGTTCCTTTTTGAGTTCTTTTGGGGAATCGAGCTTTTTGAGGGAAGTGCTACAGTATCTAGTGTTTTAATGGAAGTTTATTTGGTGTTAGAACTGAATCTTAAGACTTATTTATCTTAAGTGCACTAATGTTGCTAATGAGATTGTGTGAAGTTTTGTATGAAGGAAAAATTACAAGTGTATGGAAGGAATGAGTAATGAGATGAAGGATGGACTAAAGCTCAAGCTTGGGGATACCACGCGTGTCACCCCAAGAAATATCTAAGCAGTACAAGCGTCAAAGCTTGGGGATGCCCAAGGCATTCCCCTTCTTCATCAATAAAACTCCCAGGTTTCTTCCAAACGCTTCATTTTTATTGTTTCATGCACAGTTGTGTTGTTCTTGGAGCGTCTTCTTTTTCGTTTTTGTTTTGGTTTTTAGTTTGCTTGGTTTTCTTAGTTTTCTGAATAAATTGGTTGAACCCCCTCTTTCATTCGTTGGTTTGCAAATAGTTTGGTTTGGTTTGGAAAAGAGTAGAAAAGTTCATGCTTATGTGGTAAAAAGAGCTTGTTTTTGACTGTGGCCTATGCTTTGTCATGCCATGCTTGATATTGTTCTGGCTTTATGCTTAGTATTCTTTACTGTAGCATGACTTGTTATAAACAATTGAGATTGCTTAATGTGCCTTCGATGAATCATGCGTTGTTTTAGCATATTAAAGCATAGTATAGTGGTATTCTCCTTTGATGCTTTATTTGGGTTGACTTGGCACATGTTCACACCATGTTATGACTATCTCAAGTCACCATAGCCTGTATGATCCTTTAGTTTTCAACTTGTAATATCACTTTATGCTTTGATCAATGATGTTTTGTCGCTCTGCATGATTATGGCCATTATTGCTCTCTTAGTGTGTCGCTCCCAGTCTTTTGCTAGCCTCCACAACCAAGTATGAGTTCCACTCATGCATCCAACTACCTAAACCAAGTTATTCCAAAGAGTCCACCATACCTACCTACTAGCTTATGCTATTCCAAGTATATTCATGCTTTTGTTTACCTTCCGAATTAAAGTTGTTATGAGAAAACTAGTGATTAAAGCTCTCACGAACTTGATGGCACACTTTACTTTTCTTGCATTTAATAAACTTGAACCATTGGGTCCTTCTTTGTTGCATATATGCTTGCTCTTTATAAGTTGAAATTAGCAGAACCATGTATCATGGGGAACGCTTTCAACATTGGACTTGTACTTTGTACCCCGTTGATATCATGTTCTTTTGCTTACGGAGCCCGGCGGTGTGAAATAAAAGTGGAACTTGTAAGATGATGGAGTTTGTATGTGTGTTAGAGAAACTCCTGGGCCGCTAGCCTAAGCCATGCCTAATCATGGTGGAAACTTGCAGCATCACCATAATGAGCACTCTATGAAGCATCCTCAATAATAACCTATGCAAATAGCAAATAAAAAGATCGCTGAGATGCTCATTGTCTGCTTGCCTTGTCATTTTGAGTATGGGATAGCTCTTGTATCATGTGCAAGGGGTACCCCGTTGGCGGATCTTTATGATACACATGTACTTACAATGACAAGAGCTTACTTGTGACTAAAGTTGAGTAGCATGAGGTTCGGTCTTCGTAAGTAAGGGCATGAGATTTCGGTTTATAACTTGTCAAGCATATCCTCTTAGTTGTGTCACTTTAACCTTAATCACCTTAAAGATGCTTACGATAGGGGCAATGAGAGCTGAAAGCTATAAGTACCATAATTTTTGGAAGCTCTTTATGAGACTTGAATCCCTACTTCCTTTTATAAAGGCCTTTCTTCCACCATTATATTGAGTCTCCACCTTCTATATTTATGCACCTACTTTGAGAGCATAGTGGCCATTCTTTGTTCTATGTGCATTGTTCCAAGACTAGTTGATTGATGCATACTTTGATATTGCTTGTTTTAAACTATTGTATCTAGTCACTCTTATGAACTTTGAATGTGTCCTATGCAATTATATTTGCTACTCTATGAGGAACAAGCTGAATACTAGTATGCTATGTTTTCTTTATGTGAAACAAACAAACGTCTTGCAAAGCATTGTTATTCATGAATCTTTTGTTTGTGCCTTTTCATGTTGCATCATAGTTTCTTTTTCTTATTGCTAGAACTTTGTCTTTCATGTTATGATTGAAGTACTATGATCCCAGCATTGAATGTTTTACAAATACTTTGATCAAGTTTATGATGGTGCATATCACCTCAAAAATTATTCTTTCTTTTTATCACTTACCTACTCGAGGACGAGCAGGAGTTAAGCTTGGGGATGTTGATACATTGCAAATGTATCTATAATTTTTGATGTTCCATGCTTGGTTTTATCTAGTTTCTTATGTTTTGTTCCAACTTTGGAGTACTTTTCATATGATTTCTTGGACTAACCTATTAACAAGAGCCACAGTGCCAGCTGCCTGTTTTCTGCTGTTTTTGGTTCTAGGAAAGTCAGAAAATCAATATTCTCAGAATTGGACCGGAAAAAAGCCAAAGTGCCTGTTTTACCGGAAGACTCACGGAGCCGGAAGACGAGACGGAGAGGGGCCACAGGGGGGCCACACCATGTGGTGGCGCAGGCTAGCCCTGGCCGCGCCACCAGGTGGTGTGGGCCCCCTGGCCACCTACCGACCTTGCCTCTTCGCCTATAAGAAGCCTCCCGATGCGAAAACCCTAGATAGTCAAGCCTCCATCCACGAAAAGTTCCGCAACGCCGCCACCACCGAAGGGGAGATTCGGGGGACAGAAAGTCTCTGTTCCGGCACCCTGCCGGGACGGGAAAGTGCCCCCGGAGCCATCTCCATCGATCTCCACCACCATCTCCATCACCATTGCTGATTCCCATGATTGGGAGGGAGTAGTTCTCTCTCGAGGCTAAGGGTTCTATCGGTAGCTATGTGTTCACCTCTCTATCTATGCATGATCTTGTTGTGGTCATGAGCTTTGTAATAAAGTAGATCTACCTTGCTACTCAAGTGCTTTAATGAATCTCTGCTCTCCCCATGTGTGTGAAAGTGACAGCGTGCACACCATGGTGGCACTTAGGCTAGAGATTACAAATACTTGTTATGAGTTATATTTGGAGTTGGATGTTTCTATGAAATTGTGGTGTTTGTTGGACTCATCTAGTACTCAAGGTGACAGTGTGGGGTTTTCTAGATGGGAAAGACTTACTTTGAGGAGTGTTGTTATAGCCCTACCGTTTATTAGAGTGTCCAACCGGAGAGTAGTTAAGAGTAGTACCATGAAGAGAAGATATCTATATGAGAGTGTTCACTAGTGAAAGTATGATCCCTAGGCCTTGTTTCTAAGCATTGATACACTGTTTGCTATTAGATCTGTTACATGTTTGCTTGCTTTCATCTTTATTTCAGTTTGCTTTTAGTCTCTTCCATGCCATCAAGCTATCTTCTATCACCGTTACCACTTATAATTATCCAAACCACTTGTATTTCACTATCTCTTCGCCGAACTAGTGCACCTATACACCTGACAAGTGTATTTGTTGTGTTGGGGACACAAGAGACTTCTTGTATCTTGATTGCAGGGTTGCTTGAGAGGGGATACCTTTGACCACTTCCTCCCTGAGTTCGATAAACCTTGGGTGATCCACTTTAGGGAAAACTTGCTGCTGTTCTACAAACCTCTGCACTTGGAGGCCCAACAACTGTCTACAAGAATAGAAGTGCGTAGACATCAAAGAGCTTCAGATCCCTCCTGATCTAGGGATAGAGATGACGGCGGATACAGACTCTTTCGTGGAATTTTGATCCGGTACTTAGGGTTTCTGTATCGGAGGCATCTTATAGGCGAAAGGGGAGGTCGAGGGGGTGTCGAAGGCGGCCACACCACCCCCTGGCGCGGGACAGGCTGGGCCACGCGACCAGGTGGTGTGGTGCCCCCTGGCCCCTCCCCGTCTCGTATTCTGGCTCCGTGTGTCCCTCGGTGAAAAACTGACTTTGGCTTTGGTCCCGTCCAATTCCGAGAATATTCATTTTCTGACTTTCCTGCAACCAAAAACAGCAGAAAATAGGCAGCTGGCACTCTGGCTCTTGTTAATAGGTTAGTCCAAGAAAGTGTATGAAAAGTACTCCAAAGTTGGAACGAAACATAATAAAGTAGATAAAACCAAGCATGGAACATCAAAAATTATGGATACGTTAGCAATGTATCAACATCCCCAAGCTTAACTCCTGCTTGTCCTCGAGTAGGTAAGTGATAAAAATAAAGAATAATTTTTGAGGTGACATGCACCATCATAAACTTGATCCAAGTATTTGTAAAACATTGATAGTTGGGATGATAGTACTTCAATCATAGCATGAAAGATAAAGTTCTAACAATAAGACATAGCAACTATGTTGCAACATGAAAGGGTACAAACAAAATATTCATGAATAACAATGCTTTGCAAGACGTTTGTTTGTTTCACATAAAGAAAACATAGCATAATGGCATTCGGCTTGTCCCTCATAGAGTAGAAAAACATAAATGCATAGGACACCTTCAAAGTTCATAAGAGTGACTAGATACAAGTAGTTTAAGAACAAGCAATATCAAGTTATGCATCAATCAACAAGTCTTGGGACAATGCACATAGAACTAAGAATGGCCACTATGCTCTCAAAGTAGGTGCATAAAGATAGAAGGTGGGGACTCAACATAAAAGTAAAATAAAGGCCTTCATAGAAGGAAGTAGAGATTCAAGTTTTATAAAGAGCTTCCAAAAATTATGGTACTTATTAGCTTTCAGCTCTCATTGCCCCTACCATAAGCATCTTGAAGCGATTAAGGTTAAAGTGACACAACTAAGAGGATATGCTTGACAAGTTATAAGCCGAAATCTCTTGCCCCTTACTTACGAAGACCAAACCTCATGCTACTCAACTTTAGTCACGAGTAAGATCTTGTCATTGTAAGTACATATGTATCATAAAGAACCGCCAACAGGGTACCCCTTGCACATGATACAGGAGCTATCCCATAATCAAAATGACAAGGCAATCAGACAATGAGCATCTCAGTGATCTTTTTATTTTCTATTTGCATAAGTTTTTATTGAGGATGCTTCATAGAGTGCTCATTATGGTGATGCTGCTAGTTTCCACCATGATTAGGCATGGCTTAGGCTAGCGGCCCAGGCGTTTCTCTAACACACATACAAACTCCATGATCTTACAAGTTCCACTTTTATTTCACACCGCTGGGATCCATAAGCAAAAGAACATGATATCAATGGGGTACAAAGTACAAGTGCAATGTTGAAAGAGTTCCCCATGATACATGGTTCTGCTAATTTCAACTTATAAATCGCAAGCATATACGCAACAAAGATGGACACAATTGTTCAAGTTTATTAAATGCAAGAAAAGTAAAGTGTGCCATCAAGTTTGTGAGAGCTTTAATCACTAATTTTCACATAACAAGTTTAATTCGAAAGGTAGATAAAAACATGAATATACTTGGAATAGAAAATGCTAATAGGTAGGTATGGTGGACTCTTTAGAATAACTTGGTTTAAGGAGTTGGATGCATGAGTGGAACTCATACTTGGTTATGGAGGCTAGCGAAAGACTGGGAGCGACAAACTAAGAGAGCAATAATGGCCGTAATCATGTAGAGCGAGAAAACATCATTGATCAAAGCATAAAGTGATATTACAAGTCAAAAACTAAAGGATCATCAAGGCTATGATGACTTGGGATAGTCATAACATGGTGTGAGCATGTGCCAAGTCAACCCAAATAAAGCACCAAAGGAGAATACCACAATACTATGCTTTAATATGCTAAAACAACGCATGATCCTTCCAAGGCACATTAAGCAATCTCAATTGTTTATAACATGTCATGCTAAAACAAATAATACGAAGCCTAAAGCCAAAACAATATCATGAAAGCAAGCTCTCTTTACCACTTAAGCATGAAATTTCCTACTCTTTTCCAATCCAAACCAAACTATTTGAAAATCAATGCATGAAAGAGGGGATCCAACCAATTTATTCAGAAAACTAATAAAACAAAGCAAATGAAAAACCAAAAATAAAATGAAAAAGAAGACGCTCCAAGAACAACACAACTGTGCATGAAATAATAAAAATGAAGTGTTTGGAAGAAACCTCGGTTTTTTATTGATGAAGAAGGGGATGCCTTGGGCATCCCCAAGCTTTGACGCTTGTACTTCTTGGATGTTTCTTGGGGTGACACGTGTGGAATCCCCAAGCTTTAGTTTTAGTCCATTCTTCATCTCATTACTCACTCCTTCCATACACCTGAAATTTTTCCTTCATACAAAACTTCACACAATCTTTATTAGCAACATTAGTGCACTCAAGATAATAAGTCTTTGGGTTCAGTTTCAACACCAATAAAAATTCCAATAAAACACAAGCTAATGTAGCACTTCCCTCAAAAATCTCAATTCCCCAAAAGAACTCAAAAAGGAACCAACAAGAAGCAAATGCAAATAATGGCAGAAATCTGTCAAAATAGACCAGCAGGTAAAGACGAATATTTTTGAACACCTTCTATTTCTTAAATCAAAAAGTGTTGAACTAACGAAATTTAGATAACAACCTGGGGTAGAAGCACCAAAATTCATGCCTCATAAGGACGTACATAGATTTTACACGAATTTTTACGGTGAAGCACAGAAATCTGTTTCGGGACAACAACTTTCTCAATCATTACTTCTCTCTCATTAGAGGTTACTCTTGGCACAAAAAGCAAATAAAAAGGATAAGGAGCGGTTATTACAGAAGTAATAACTTCGAAGACTCATCTAAAACTTTTGGGTTATCTCCCAATAAGTACTTTTCTTTCACGCCTTAAGTTAGGCATAAGAAGCAAGAAAAAGAATCAAGTATTCTCAAATGAAGAAGCATTAAAACCAAATTTCTTGCCCTTAGCTCTCTTACTTTTATTCTTAACCTTGGGGAACATATGATTGTTTGGTGGAGAAGCAAAGTGCATGGTTCCCTTTCCCACATCTATTATTGCTCCAAGGAGCTTCAATAGGGATCTTCCAAGTGTAACTTGTCCTTTTCCTGCACATTCAATAACAAGATAATCAGTAGAAACCATTTTACCTAGGATCTTTGTAAACACTCCTTCAGCTATTCCAATGGGTAGTATTGTGGCATTATTAGCAAGAAATATTTCTTCTCCTCCTTCAAAAACCCCCCAAAGATTCAAAGATTCATAGACATCTTTGGGCATAAGACAAAATTCAGACATGATATCACAGCGAGCTTGAAAAGTTTCATTATTTATCACAATCTTTATTGTGGGGAGCCACACTTTGATGGTTCAGAATTTATTGGAACATAATCATGATGCTCTCTAAGCGTGTTATAGCAATCCTTTAAACTAGTAGTGCGGGTCAATCTAGCAAATTTGTTTATAAAGGAAGAATCAGATTTGCTAGGCAAGTTGTAAGTAAACACCAACTTCTTTATGGCATTAACATCATAATCCTCATTACATTGGAGGAAATATCCTCCCACAACACCATCCAAAGCATATCTATAGCAAAAGCAATTCCAAGATAAAACTACTAAGGAACAAGCTTTGAGTCATTTTAGGTTTAGTTTTTTCATGTAGATCAGAGATTCTAGACCAAGCTTCTTTGAAACTCTCTTCAATTCCTTGTTTAAAAGTGAAAATCATTTTCCCAGGTGACATAGTGATTGGAGCAATGCTATACATAATGGCAACTTAAGATAAGAACTATTTTTTTGTGTTTTTAATAAAGAAAGCAGAACAATGAAACTATTTTGTGTGTGTTTTTGATAAGGAAACAAGCAAACAAAACAGAAATAAACTAAGCAAAACAAAAACAACAAAGTAAAGAGATTGGTTATGAGGGACTCCCCTTGTGAATATGTCCTTGACTCCCCGGCAACGGCGCCAGAAAATCAGTTGCTTAGCCCAAAATATATCGAGCCTGTTGGGGAACCCCAAGAGGAAGGTATAATGAGCACAGCAGCAAGTTTTCCCTCAGTTATGAAAGCAAGGTTATCAATCCAGTAGGAGCAAGGAAAGACCCCAAAGGTGTTGCTAGCTGAAGTTTGGCAGGGCACACTACCGGTGTCAGCAGCAAGGTGGAGACCTGCACAACACAACCACAGAACTTTGCCCCCAACTTGCGATGAGGTTGTCAATCTCACCAGTTTTGCTGAAAACAAAGGATTAAACGTATCGAGTAGAAGGAAGTAATAGTTTGCAGAAAGTAAACACAAAGCAGTAAATAGTTGATTGTAAATTGATGGTAAAAGAAAGGATCGGGGTCCATAGTTCACTAGTGGTGGCTCTCCTTAAGATAGATAACATGATGGGTGAACAAATTACAGCGGGGAAATTGACAAACATCGAGAAAGCAAACATGCATATACTAATCACCTTGACTCCTTTGAGATTCGATTGGGGATTACAACATTATACATAGACCGCCATCCAACAACATCTATGACTAATAATCCACCTTCATGTTATCATCCGAACCCCTCCCGTATTATGTTGGAAGCAACAAATAATTGCATTACGCATTGCGTGTAAAGTAAACAATACGATTGTTCTATGAACAAAGGATTGTTGTTTTCTCCCTAGTAGCAATGGCACATCTAGTACCTTAGAGATTTATGTCACTTCCCCAGATTACTAGAGGCATGAACCCACTATCGAGCATAAATACTAACTCTTGGAGTTGCTAGCATCTACTTGGCCAAGATAGCTACTAACAACGGAAAGCATGCAAGATCACAAATAACAAAGACATGATAGAATCAATAATCAATCTGTAATAGCATCTCAATATCCATCGGATCCCCGCAAACACAACATGTAGGAATTACAAATAGATGATCTTGATCATGAACGGAGCTCAGAAGATCTAAACATGATAGCACAAAGGAGAAGAACCAGCCATCTAGCTACTACATGGACCCATAGTCCAGAGATGAACTACTCACGCATCACACCGGAGGCTTGCATGGTGATGAAGAAGGCCTCCAGGGTGAATTACCCTCTCCGGCAAGGTGCGGGAAGAGCTTCAGATCCCTCCCAATCTAGGGATGGAGATGACGGCGGCTACAGACTCTTTCGTGGAATTTTGATCGGGTACTTAGGGTTGCTGTATCAGAGGCATCTTATAGGCGAAAGGGGAGGCCGAGGAGGTGCCGGAGGCAGCCACACCACCCCCACCCCCTGGCGCGGGCCAGGTTGGGCCGCGCGGCCTGGTGGTGTGGTGGCTGTTGGGTCGCAGCATAGAAAACAAAAAATTTCCTATGATGGGAACTATACGCCAAGATCTATCTACTAGATACAAGCAATGGGTGGATATACATCCATAGAGAACTTACCTCGAAGACAACAAAGCTTTGTTAACAAGTTGGAACTCATGGATGATGTAGTCGTACACTTGCCGATCTCAAGATCGTGATGAAGTCCAGCAGGTCCGGCTCCAACACGTCCATCAGATCTAGCTCCAGCGAGTCCAGCACCACCAAGTCCAGCACCGCAAAGCAGCGGTGCATTCGTGATCGCACACACATTTGGTACCCCGACAACCTCCATCCCTCGCTCCAGCAAAGCAGCTGAAGTAGCAACTCCTTTCCAGGTAAAGCCACCGGGAACATGTATCTCGCTAATTCGAGACCATGGGGAATAACTAAAGGGGGAGAGAGATCCTTCACGAGGAGGTGTGTGTTGTGAGGAGGAGATGGGGGCCTTTTATAGGGAAGAGGGGGGAAGCCAAGGGCCATGGCATGGCAGCCATGGTGGTTCCCCCACCTCTTCCACATTCATGTGGGTGGAGCTCCCACTCCCATAAAAAGCCTCCACTCAAAATTCCACTCACTCATACATTAAATTTCCACCAAATTTAATGCAATCTCTCATTAAATAAAACTATTTTATTTATCTTATTCAGAATTTTGTTAATTACATTAATTAACAAACATTCACATAAAACCCTTTGCAACATTTCAATATCACATGCAGAACCAGTTTCTGCAATTTCACCCGAAACAATTCCGGCTGAGTGGTGTGAGGAAATGGTGCTGGGGAGGGCTCCTTATATAGGCTCGATGAGGGGACCGTGCGGGCGACGGTGAGCTTGTTGGTGACGACCATACAGAGGGCTAGAGGCATGGCGGCATAGGCGGACGGTGGCTTGCCTCCTGTCGGTCAGCTATGGCTTAATGGCGATGCTAGGGGCGGTGGATTGTGGTCGCGAGCGTCTGGCGCTCCGTGCGGCAGAGGTGGTGCTCGACGCGGTTCATGGTGGTTGTGGGTCGCGCGGCTGGAAAGGAGCGTGTCTGGCGGGGTGCTGGGTTTATGGCAGAGCGGCGCACACGAGATGGGAGTAAGGCGCGGCTCGTGGGGCTCTGTCGGGGACGGCGCTCTGGCGTGCGCTGCGCATGGCACAGAGGCTCCGTGCGGGCGCTGTCCATGGTGGTCCAGGGTCTGGCTGTGGCCATGGAGTGGACATGGGAGTGCGGTAGGGTTGGGCGGAGCTAGTGACGGTGCTAGATTGGCGCGATGTGGTCTGTGGCGCTTGGCCCATGTTCGGCCAGCGGTGACCAAAAACAGGCGGCACGGCACTGCTGCTCTAGGACAATTGGTAGCTTAGTTAGGGGCTGGTTAGAGCTGGGGTGACCAGGGGACCAAAATTAGCCCAAATACTCGACAATGCATTGATCACTAAATATTGTTAGTTAGGCAAAAAATTGTGCATGCCACCTATTCGACACAATGGCCGCATGAAGAAAGTATTTGAATTTTGAAATGATTTTTGGTGGAGTTGTTGGTCTTATGCTTGAGCATCTCTGGTTGCTGGGATTTGTCAAATTGAATTCATTTGAGTGTTTTTTTAAAAAAGTGGGATCTAGATACATACACTTGATTCCATTTTCAAATGTCATTTAAATTTAGAGTTTTTTGTAAGATCATAAAGTAGGCCTTGGTAGATGTTTACTTGTACTAGCAAGGGGTGCAAAGATCCACAATTGTTTCTATTTGAAATTGAGTGCTAGGAACACCTAAAGTGACCTAGTTGATTAAAATGACCAAAATGATCATTTCCACTTATTAATTCTATTTGATTTCTTTTTCATTGGATTTTGCTTGGGAATGATCTAGAGGATGTGGCTTTCACCTTAGAATCATTTTACAACCATAGAACAAACAAACATGGCAATTCAAATCAATTCCATATTAATGCAACACTCATATGCATGCTTAAATCTTTTAATGATAAAAAGTTTTTGTTAACCCTAAATTTGGGGATTTGGATCTAGATAACCTTGATTAAAGATTTGGGATGTTACAAACCTTTCCCCCTTAAAAAAAATCTTGTCCCGAGATTTAAAAAATAAAACTAGGAACTAAAGAGATCTGGAAACTCTGTCCTAATGTAATCTTCTCGCTCCCAAGTGGCTTCTTCTTCGGTGTGGTTGCTCCATTGAATCTTGAGAAACTTGATACTCCTGGTCCTGGTAGTTCTGTAAGCTTCCTCCAAGATACGGATGGGCACTTCATGATACGTCAGATCCTTGTTGATTTCCACGGCTCGGTGATCGATGTTCTTGAACACTTCGGTCTTCTCTGACACTTCTAGACATTTGCAAAGTAACGAGATATGGAACACATCATGGATGGCTGGCATCTCCTCTGGCAGTTCCAGTTGATATGATACTTCTCCTCGATGATTCAGAATCTTGAAAGGTCCAATGTATCTGGGGGCTAACTTTCCTTTCAGACTGAAACGTTGTGTTCCCTTCAATGGCGACACTTTGAGATACACAAAATCTCCGACGTTGAAAGTTAGGTCTCTCCTTCTCTTGTCAGCATAACTCTTCTGTCTGGATTGGGTGGTATTGAGGTGCTCAAGGACTTTGTGAACCTTCTCTTCGGCTTCTCGTAGGATGTCGGGTCCGAAAATCTGACTCTCTCCTACTTGCGACCAATTCAAGGGGGTACGACACTTTCTTCCATATAAGAACTCAAATGGGGCCATGTGCAAACTGGCTTGATAGCTGTTGTTGTATGAGAATTCTGCGAAAGGCAGACAGTCTTCCCATTTTGATCCATACTCTAGCACACAAGCTTTCAACATATCCTCTAAGATTTGGTTGACTCTTTCAGTCTGACCATCGTTCTGCGGGTGATAAGATGTGCTGAAACTCAACTTGGTTCCTAATCCTTCTTGGACTTTCTGCCAAAATCTCGAGGTGAATTGGGTTCCTCGATGTGATACGATGGCCTTGGGGGTTCCATGCAAACTGACGATTCTAGCAATGTACAACTCTGCTAGCTTCGAACTCTGGTAGGTAGTCTTGACAGGTATAAAATGGGCTACCTTGGATAGTCTATCAATGATGACCCATATTGAATCATTTCCCCTACTAGAAGTAGGCAAACCGGTGATAAAGTCCATTCCGACGGAATCCCATTTCCATTCCAGAATTTGCAATGGTTGCAATAGTCCTGCAGGTCTCTGATGTTCCGCTTTGACTCTCTGACAGATATCACACTTGGCGATGTAGCTTCCAATTTCTCTCTTCATCTTGTGCCACCAAAATTGCTCCTTCAAATCTTGATACATATTCGTTCCTCCGGGATGGATAGAATAAATAGTATCATGAGCTTCTTGCATGATAACTTGCTTTAGCTCTGAATCTGCTAGAACATAGATACGTCCTTTGTACCACAAAACTCCTTCATCTTTGGTAAATCTAGGTACCTTTCCTGTACCAATACGACACTTCATTCTGTCGATACTTGCATTTCCCTTTTGGGATTCCTTGATCTGACTAATCAAAGTGGGTTGAAGTTCAATGCTAGCTAAGAATCCTTTGCTAACAAGCTCTATTCTAAACTACTCCAACTCTTCATGCAAACTTGGCTGGGTTTCTTTGATCATAGTGTTTAATCTACACGGCAATCTGCTAAGAGCATCCGCTACCACATTGGCTTTGCTGGGGTGATAGTGAATGTCAAGGTCATAATCCTTGATTAACTCTATCCATCTCCTTTGCCTCATATTCAGCTCCTTCTGAGTAAAAATATATTTCAAGATCTTGTGATCTGAATAAATCTCACAATGATTACCCATAAGATAATGACACCAGGTATTAAATGCTAACACTACGGCTGCTACTTCAAGATCTTGGGTAGGGTAGTTTTGCTCATGCTGCATCAGTTGTCTCGACAAATATGCTATAACTTTGCCTTCTTGCATCAACACACATCCGAGACCAATCTTGGATGCATCACAATACACATCAAACGGCTTCTTGATATCTAGCATAATCAAGATTGGGGCTGAAATCGATCTCTTCTTGAGCTCCTGAAAACTTGCTTCACATTTGTCGGTCCATTCAAACTTCTTGTCTTTCTTCAATAATTGGGTCATGGGTCTTGCGATGCTCAAAAATCCTTCAACGAACTTGCGGTAATATCCTGCTAATCCGAGAAATGCACGGACTTGGGTTTGAGTGGTTGGGGCTTCCCATGCTTCAACATCCCTGATCTTGGCGGGATCAACAGCGACTCCTCCGGCTGATACAGTATGTCCGAGGAATCCTACTTCCTTCAACCAGAACTCACATTTGCTAAACTTGGCATACAACTGATGCTCTCTTAAGGTTTCAAGGATGATTCTCAGATGTTGCTCATGGTCTTCTTCTGACTTGGAGTAGATAAGAATATCGTCGATAAACACAACGACAAATTTATCTAGAAAGTTCATAAAGATTTTATTCATGAGATTCATGAAATAAGCGAGGGCATTGGTTAATCCAAAGGACATGACCGTATACTCATACAATCCATATCTGGTGGTACAGGCGGTCTTTGGAATATCCGTTGCACGAATCTTGAGTTGATGATAACCAGTCCTAAGATCAATCTTAGAGAACACCTGGCACCAGTCAACTGATCAAATAGATCCTCTATCTTTGGCAGTGGGTACTTGTTCTTTATGGTGACATAATTCAGCTTAAGGTAATCTGTGCACAAACAGTTACCTCCATCCTTCTTGTCAACAAACAGAACTAGTGATCTCCATGGCGATGCGCTTAGTTGAATCAAACATTTTTCCAGCATGGCATCAAGTTGTTTCTTCAGCTCCACTAGTTCTGATGGGTTCATGCTATAGGGTCTCTGAGCCATGGGTCCAGTTCTAGGGATTAGTTCAATAATGAACTCAATATCCCGATCTGGGGGCATACCGGGCAATTCATCTGGGAATACGTCAGGGTATTCACAGACTACTCTTACTTGGTCTAGGGTTGGTAGGGCTAGACTCTTGTTGCACTTGAATTGATGGGGCAAGGTTTCAGATACATGCTCTACTGAGACTCCAGAGCTACTGGTCACGGTGATGGCTTTCTTAGCACAGTCGATCAATCCTTTATGTTTCGACATCCAATCCATTCCTAGTACTACTTCCAAACCTTTGGTTCCAAGTACTATTAGATTGGCATAAAAATCTATCCCATGGATTCTGATAGGTACAACTTTGCAAAATTTTCTAGCTTTGGTGGTTGAACCAGGAATTTGAACTATCATGACATGCTTCAAGTTGGTTGGGTGAATCTTACTAGTGCATGCAAATTCTTCTATAACAAACGAGTGCGAAGCTCCAAAATCAAACAACACTCTTGCTAATACTGAGTTCACAGAAAACATACCCAGCACGACATATGGCGCTTCCTGGGCTTCTTCGGCGTTCATGTGGAAGAGACGGCTGTTGCGGTTGAGAGAGTTTCATGGGGCGAATCTTCTTCCGGGTTGAACATGACGTTGCTGTTGAGCTGGGGCATTCACATTGGCAATGGCGGCAATCTTCTTGGGACACTCATCGGAGCAGTGACCCTTCACTCCACACTCAAAACAAGTAATCTAGGACTTGTCTTTGGCTGCAACAGGCACATCATTGCTTCCAGTCCTTGGGGCAGTATTTTTGTTGTTGTTGTTGGACTTGGGCTGGGCACGGTTGAAGTTTTTGGAGTTGCCGGGGTTGTTGTTGTGGTGATTTCCTCCGGACTTCACATTTCTGCCGCTACGGTTGGGGTAGCTTAGACGGGACATTGGGGGTCTGTTGTTCCTTGGGGCATATCCTGCAGACGGGTTGGGGCGATACTTCTGGTGACCGCTGGATCCACTCTGTTGCATCATTCTGCGCTTACGGTTGTCATTGGCTTGGTTGATCTTTCCTTCCATCTAGATGGCAGAATTGACTAGCTCTTCGAGATCATCAAAACGGATGTTGATTAACACCGTTTGCATCTCATCATGCAATCCATTCAGGAATCTCTCCTTCTTCTTGGCTTCAGTGTTGATCTCATCAGGTGCATACCTAGCGAGAGACAGGAATCTTTCATAGTACTCTACCACAGTCATCCTACCCTGCTTCAGTTCTCTGAACTCATCTCTCATTCTAGTGACTAGACCTTGCGGCACATGGGTGCGGCTGAACTTGGTCTTGAAATCTTCCCACATCATCACTTGACCGCGGTTCATTGTACAGGTGATGTTCCACCATGCTCTTGCATCTCCTGCCAAATAGTGGGTGGCAAACATAATTTGCTCATTGGGATCAACTCTTGTGACTTCTAGGTTATTCTCCATGGTCTGTAACCAATTGTCTGCATCTAGTGGGTTCTCCGAATGGCTGAAGATAGGGGTATTGGTATTCTGGAAGTTTTTAAGCTTGGATCCCTGATGATCCTGATTTCCATGGCCTTAAATGTTGTGGGCCATCTGGGCGATCTGCTGTAGGGTAGCTAGGTTGGCTTGGCGCTTTGCTCTATTTGCTTCACGGTCGGAAACTAGCATCTGCAGAATCTGCAGCATCGGGTCCTGCGATGAGCCGCTGCCTCCGGGGTTTCCACGAGTCATCTGAAGATTGAGATAGATAAAGGGGTAAGAGGGAAAGTTCTAAGGTTCATGGTTTTGTTTTCAAAAGCTAAAACTTTGAGTTTGACTCAGGTTTTGCCAACTAACAATTTTTCATTCATTCAAACAAGCACACGATACAAACACACACACACACCACAACATCAAAGGAAAACAGATGGTTTTAAGAACCATTATGTGAGCTACGATACAATGGGACCGATACATCTCATTCCTACGATAGTTCTCTAGTGCATCTACTCATCATCGATGAAGTCGGAGTCATCATCGTCGGTGTAGAAGTCCATGGCATCATCCTCCAGATAGTCATCATCATTGCTGAGGTATGAGTGAATATCCCCTTGGATGTCCTCACCTTCTTCCTCTTCTTGTTTGGTTGCAAGCTGAGCTTCTTGCTCCTTGATGGTCTTCTCTAGGTCGGCCACCTTCTTGCGAAGACGGTCGATGGTGCGATCCTTCTTTGCGCGTTGACGACGAAGTGATTGAAGGTCCTTGACGAGCAGTGAGAAAGTATGGGCCTTCTGAGCGGCAATGGCAAGGTTGTGGTTGGCGTACTCTCTAGCATTGTCCAATTCCTGCTGCCTGTCGTACAGTAGGAAGTCAAGGTTCTCCACTTGGCGTCTCATCTTCGGGTGACTTGGCATCTCCAATGGTCTTCCCATAGAATCACACCTTGCATAGTACGCAAAGCGAGTTCCCCGGATCAAGTTGATGTTCTGTCCGCAAAGACGGGCGAGAGCTCCATGCATTGCCCTGGCTAATCCATCTAGCCAGTTGTTCTCTGTCACGGTGAATTGAATCTTCTCTGAAAGTGGTGCTTCCATCTTTCCTCAAAGGTCACCAACAATTAGCCATTGTAAATCTCCTCCTGGGGACCATTTAGTTGAGCTCCAAAGAATTCCGGATGAGGGCGCTCCAAGTGCTCAGATAGTGTATCAAGATCCCTCTCGAAGATCAGTTGGCCTCCGTTGCCCAACTAGTAGAACTTGCTGTACTGAACCTCCATCTATAAGAATTTAGGATGAGTAAGTTAGTGAGGTGATCAAGTGTGTCAAATTTTATGCAGAAATGTAAGAATTTTGAGGAACATGTATTTTTTTGAGAGAAAGAATCCCAAGGATAAGAGTGGAATATTTTTTCATAAATACTCACTTTCTTTGTTTTTGAAACTAAGTTTTTGTTCGGACGTCCATTCTAACTAGGGTCTCCTATGGTCAGGATGGCTCTGATACCAACTTGTCAACACCCGGATTTTTAATCCCAGATGCATGTTATGCCATACATCACAATCCCAGGATTACCATTTTTGCGAGACATAATAGATTGGATATCATAGTACATCATCCATTACAAACCATAATAAGGTCTTACACGAATAAAGGATCTCATGATCCAGTCTTAATACAACAAGCAACAGAATAAATAATAAGTGTAGCGGTGGGGTCCATCTTCAGGGTCACAGGCAATGCTGACGATGGGAGATAGTCCTAGTTGTCGTAGCCGTCTTGTTGTCCTTCCTCTTGGTAGTCCTCTTCATAGTCTGGCCACAGGAATAGCCAGGGACAAAGCCATGAGTACTCTTTTAGTACTCGCAAACTACACTAACAAGTAAGGTAGTTCTAGTAGGAATACTAAACTCTAATTTGATTTGTAAGGTTAAGTTTGAAACCTAAGCTGAGTTCAGAAGTAAAGAAATATAAAATAAAGGTCTAAAATCACTTAAGTTGGGAAACTAGTTTCATAGTCACCACTCTGTTGTGGTCAAGTCAAAATTCATCATTCATTTCATAAGTCATTTTGAAAACATCTGACGACAGAATAGTATGGCCACTCCAACTGTCCATGACCGCGGACACGGCTATTCGAATAGTTTAACACTTTGCAGAGGTGGTACACTTTCACCACAAAATTTGATACATCTGTCAGGGATAACCCTGAATCATCATACTTAGTATGCAGATAATCAAACATAACCTTTCCTTTACACACCCTAGTATAAGCACCTCTCCTATGAGCTTGGCCTCCCAGCCATGGCCATCTGCCATCCTGGGGACTGCATAGGTGGACAACATTGAGAGGTAGCCTCATCTCAGACCTCTCCCGTGAGGGAACTCATACTAATGCATATAAACTTCTGGCTAAGCCTTACCCAATTCAGGTATTGTGGTTGTACGGTAAATTTGGAATGGTATCGCATCCGAAGCCAACCATCAGTTTTTATAAAGGGCTAAGGCTCATGCCTCAACATTTTCATCATCATAAACCATTTGTGTGTATCAACACCTGTCAAAACATCTCAATAGAATGACTCATCATTCCAAGGTTTTCATAAGTCATTTTCACCAAGTATTCCCATCTAAAGTGATCAAGTTTTTGGTTTAGCTCTAAACACTAAGTTAAGTGTGTTCACGAAGGTGGGATGCTAATATCAATCTCATGCCAGAGAATGACATCTAAGTCTAACTAGCTAGGCCAAGTTTTATACTCTTTATGCTATCTATAAGCAAAGTAAAGAACTTTGATAAAGTAAAGGAAAGTAAAGCTTGTAAATAAGACTTGGGATAGTATAAGTCAAATTGTATAACCAAGCATGCTTAAGGCATCTTGCTTAGGTCATCTAGCTTGCAAGGGTTAGCTTGCATTGTTAATGATGGCTTTCCTTGATTGGTGTAGTGGTTGAAGTTCTATTCTTCTTCCTCGGGGTAGAACTCGTCCTCCTCGAAGACTTGGTCGGTACTATCGTCTATAAATACATATGGGATACACAATCACCAAACAATACTTATCTAGTCTCTTTAGCATACTAAGGCACATACTTGATGATCTAGCATCATCACAAACATCACAAGTTTTGATGAACTAGTTCCATTTATTTTATTTGAGAAAAGTAATTTCTACTCATTGAAAT
The DNA here is from genome assembly GCA_910589775.1 of Avena eriantha. Taxonomy (NCBI): domain Eukaryota; kingdom Viridiplantae; phylum Streptophyta; class Magnoliopsida; order Poales; family Poaceae; genus Avena; species Avena eriantha. Next base: position 419,984,797 of record OU342740.1, read on the forward strand.
TAACTAAGATTTAATATTCTTCAATTAAAATATGGGATCATGTGGACACATGTCATCACCACATATTCTAATACATGGGAATGTGGTTTAAATGTTGGATCACATTTTATAAAGTTTAAGGTTAATATTTAATGATTTAAAGTGACTAGAAATGCCTATATAGCATTATTTTGGTACTAGTCCAAAGTCACTGCATGCAAGCCTTAATATTATTACATATTCAGATAGGTATGGTTAAATGTGATTTTTGAGAGTTGGAAACAACTCAAAATCTATTATGGTTGATTTTTGAAAAATGTTTGAATGTGAAAAAGGCGATGTCTTGTTATTTATGCTAGGAGAGATCTCTAACTCTAATTGATTTAAATCCAACGGGCTTGGATAGAGATTTTAAATACCTTTCCAACAAAATTGGAATCATTCAATTTGGATTTGTAAAACTCCCTGAATTGATTTTCAAACTAAAGGACAGAATCTAGATTAAGTCTAAATAGATAAATCTAAATTTGAATTATAGGGCCAGCGTGGGAATACTAATGGGCCGACCCAGTTTCACTCCGTCCCACAGAGGTCAGCTGACAAGGGGGTCCCGCATGTCAGTGGCTCTTATAACGCGAAGCGGTACGGGGCGCTGTGGACCGCATGATTAGAGTTAGGATCAACGGCTCACGGTCATCATCGACGACGGACAGGTTGCCGGCGAGACGGAAACCTAGCGGCGTTGTGGGGGTGCAGTGGGGGCATACCAGGGCTCCAGCTAGCTTGGCGATGGGGGCGTTTGAACGAGGAGACGACGGTGAACTCATGCAAGGTCGCAGCAGCTCCGGGGATGGACGAAATCGACGGGGGCTTCTCCTCCTCTACTACGGCGAACTCCAGCGCAATTTCGGCGAATGGCTGCTCGAGCGGCTCCCGTGATAGGGTGAGGTGGTTCTGAGGGAGAGGGGAGCTGAGTGGTGTGAGGAAATGGTGCTGGGGAGGGCTCCTTATATAGGCTCGATGAGGGGACCATGCCGGCGACGGTGAGCTTGTTGGTGACGACAATACAGAGGGCTAGAGGCATGGCGGCGTAGGCGGATGGTGGCTTGCCTCCTGGCGGTCAGCTATGGCTAAATGGCGATGCTAGGGGCGGTGGATTGCGGTCGGGAGCGTCTGGCGCTCCACGCGGCAGAGGTGGTGCTCGACACAGTTCATGGCGGCTGTGGGTCGCGCGGCTGGAAAGGGGCGTGTCTGGCGGGGTGCTGGGTTTATGGCAGAGCGGCGCACGTGAGCTCGGAGGAAGGCGCGGCTCGTGGGGCTCTGTCGGGGACGGCACTCTGGCTGCGCTGCGCATGGCATAGAGGCTCCGTGCGGGGGCTATCCATGGTGGTCAGGGCCTGGCTGTGGCCGCTGGGTGGACAGGGGAGTGCGGTAGGGTTGGGCGGAGCTAGTGGCGGTGCTGGATTGGCGCGACGTGGTCTGTGGCGCTTGGCCCATGTTCGGCCGGCGGTGACCAAAAACGGGCGGCGCGGCACTGCTTCTCTAGGCCAATTGGTAGCTTAGTTAGGGGCTGGTTAGAGCTGGGGGAGATCAGGGGACCAAAATTAGCCCAAATACTCGACAATGCATTGATCACTAAATAGTCTTAGTTAGGCAGAAAATTTGTGCATGCCACCTGTTCGACACAATGGCCGCTGATGTCTATGCACTTCTATTCTTGTAGACAGTTGTTGGGCCTCCAAGTGCAGAGGTTTGTAGAACAGCAGCAAGTTTTCCCTTAAGTGGATCACCCAAGGTTTATCGAACTCAGGGAGGCAGTGGTCAAAGGTATTCCCTCTCAAGCCTGCAATCAAGATACAAGAAGTCTCTTGTGTCCCCAACACACCCAATACACTTGTCAGGTGTATAGGTCCACTAGTTCAGCGAAGAGATAGTAAAATACAAGTGGTATGGATAATTATAAGTGGTAACGGTGCGAGAAAATAGCTTGCTGGCGTGGAAAAGACTAAAGGCAAACTGAAATAAAGATGGAAGCAAGCAAACATGTAACAGATCTAATAGCAAACGGTGTATCAATTCTTAGAAACAAGGCCTAGGGATCATACTTTCACTAGTGAACACTCTCATATAAATATACTATCTTCATGATACTACTCTTAACTACTCTCCGGTTGGACACTCTAATCGATGGTAGGGCTATAACAGCACACCTCAAAGTCCATCTTTCCCATCTAGAAAACCCCACACTGTCACCTTGAGTACTAGATGAGTCCAACAAACACCACAATTTCATAAAGACATCCAACTCCAAATATAACTCATAACAAGTATTTGTAATCTCTAGCCTAAGTGCCACCATGGTGAGCATGCTGTCAGTTTCACACACATGGGGAGAGCAGAGATCTATTAAAGCACTTGAGTAGCAAGGTAGATCTAATTGATTACAAAGCTCATGACCACAACAAGATCATGCATAGATAGAGGTATGAACACATAGCTACCGGTAGAACCCTTAGCCTCGAGAGAGAACTACTCCCTTCTCATCATGGGAATCAGCAATGGTGATGGAGATGGTGGTGGAGATCGATGGAGATGGCTCCGGGGGCACTTCCCCGTCCTGGCAGGGTGCCGGAACAGAGACTTTATGTCCCCCGAATCTCCCCTGCGGTGGTGGCGACGCTGCGGAACTTTTCGTGGCTGGAGGCTTGACTCTTTAGGGTTTTGGTATCGGGAGGCTCTTATAGGCGAAGGAGGCAAGGTTGGTGGCCAGCCAGGGGGCCCACACCATGCCCTGGCGCGGCCTGGGCTGGCCCGCGCCAAGGGTGGGTGTGGCCACCCTATGGCCCCTCTCCTACTCTCCTTCTGGCTCCGTGAGTCTTCCGGGAAAATATTAACTTTGGCTTGTGTCCCGTCCAATTCCGAGAATATTCATTTTCTGACTTCCTGAAACCAAAAACAGCAGAAAACAGGCAACTGGCACTGTGGCTCTTGTTAATAGGTTAGTCCAAGAAATCATATGAAAAGTACACCAAAGTGTGGACAAAACATAAGAAAGTAGATAAAACCAAACATGGAACATCAAAAATTATAGATACATTTGCAATCTATCAACATCCCCAAGCTTAACTCCTGCTCGTCCTCGAGTAGGTAAGTGATAAAAAGAAAGAATAATTTTTGAGGTGACATGCACCATCAAAGACTTGATCAAAGTATTTGCAAAACATTCAAAGCTGGGATCATAGTACTTCAATCATAACATGAAAGACAAGGTTCTAGCAATAAGCAAAGAAACTATGCTGCAACGTGAAAAGGCACAAACAAAAGATTCATGAATAACAATGCTTTGCAAGACGTTTTTTGTTTCACATAAAGAAAACATAGCATAAAAGTATTCAGCTTCTCCCTCAATAGAGTAGCAAATATAAATGCATAGGACACCTTGAAAGTTCATAAGAGTGACTAGATAGAATAGTTTAAAATAAGCAATATCAAGTTATGCATCAATCAACTAGGCTTGGGACAATGCACATAGAACTAAGAATGGCCACTATGCTCTCAAAGTAGGTGCATAAAGATAGAAGGTGGAGACTCAATGTAATGGTGGAAGAAAAGCCTTTGTAAAAGGAAGTAGGGATTCAAGTCTCATAAAGAGCTTCCAAAAATTATGGTACTTATAGATTTCAGCTCTCATTACCCCTATCATAAGCATCTTGAAGTGGTTAAGGTTAAAGTGAACAAACTATGGTGTATATGCTTGACGAAGTATAAGTCAGAAATCTCATGTCCCTTGTATACGAGGGTCATTCCTCATGCTACTCAAGTTTAGTCACCGGTAAGTTCTTGTCATTGTAAGTATATGCGTATCATAGAGAACCGCCAACGGGGTACCCCTTGCCTGATGATACGAAAGAATCCCCATATCAAAATGACAAGGCAAGCAAACAACGAGCATCTCAGCATTCTTCTTATTTACCATGGGAATATGGTGCTTTTTTCTCTCTTTCCTCTTTTCATAGTATCTCTTTTTTCCTTTTCTCTTTTTTTCTCAATATAGGACTCTTTTTTATAAGAAGAATGCTTCATAGATAGATCATTGTGGTTACGCTGTAGGTTTCCACCATGTCAGCATGGATTAGACCAGCGGCCCCGGCGTTTCTCTAACACATATACATAACTCCATGGACTTACAAGCTCCCCTTTCATTTCACACCGACGACATCCATATACAAAAGAGCATGATATCAACTAGGTACAAGTACCAAGTGCAATGTTGAAAGCGTTCGCCATGATAACATGGTTCTGCTAATTCCCAACAAATAAGTGCAAGCATATACAACATAGACGACACAATGGTTCAAGTTTATTAAGGGCAAGAAAAGTAAAGTGTGCCATCAAGTTCGTGAGAGCTTTAATCACTAGTTTTCTCATAACAAGTTTAATTCGGAAGGTAAACAAAAACATGAATATACTTGGAATAGCATAAGCTAGTAGGTAGGTATGGTGGACTCTTTGGAATAACTTGGTTTAGGGAGTTGGATGCATGAGCGGAACTCATACTTTGTTGTGGAGGATAACAAAAGACTGGGAGCGACAAACTAAGAGAGCAATAATGGCCATAATCATGCAGAGCGACAAAACATCATTGATCAAAGCATAAAGTGATACTACAAGTTGAAGACTAAAGGATCATAAAGGCTATGGTGACTTTGGATAGTCATAACATGGTGTGAGCATGTGCCAGGTCAACCCAAATAAAGCATCAAAGGAGAATACCACTATACTATGCTTTAATATGCTAAAACAATGCATGATTCATCCAAGGCACATTAAGCAATCTTAATTGTTTATAACAAGTCATGCTATAGCAAAGAATACTAAGCATAAAGTCAAAACAATATCAAGCATGGCATGACAAAGCATAGGCCACAGTCAAAAACAAGCTCTTTTTACCACATAAGTATGAACTTTCCTACTCTTTTCCAATCCAAACCAACCTATTTGCAAACCAATGTATGAAAGAGGGAGTCCAACCAATTTATTAGGCAAACTAAGCAAACCAAGCAAATTAAAAAACCAAAACAAAAACGAAAAAGAAGACGCTCCAAGAAAAACACAATTGTGCATGAAACAATAAAAATGAAGCGTTTGGAAGAAACCTGGGATTTTTATTGATGAAGAAGGGGGATGCCTTGGGCATCCCCAAGATTTTACAATTGTACTTCTTGGATATTTCTTGGGGTGACACGCGTGGCATCCCCAAGCTTGAGCTTTAGTCCATCCTTCATCTCATTACTCATTCCTTCCATACACCTGAAATTTTTCCTTCATACAAAACTTCACACAATCTCATTAGCAACATTAGTGCACTCAAGATAAATAAGTCTCAAGGTTCAGTTCTAACACCAAATAAACTTCCATTAGAACACTAGCTACTATAGCACTTCCCTCAAAAATCTCAATTCCCCAAAAGAACTCAAGAAGGAACCAACAAGAAGCAAATGCAGAAAATGGCAGAAATCTGTCAAAACAGACCAGCAGGTAAAGACGATTTTTTTTGAAGACCTTCTGTTGCTCAAATCAAAAAGTGTTGAACTAACGAAAGTTAGATAACAACCTGGGGTAGAAGCACAAAAATTACATCTCAAAAAGATGGACAACAATTTTACATAATTTTTTACGGTGAAGCACAGAAATTTGTTTCAGGACAGCAACTTTCCCAATCATTACATCTCTCTCATTAGAGGTTACTCTTGGCACAAAAAGCAAATAAAAAGAATAAGGAGCGGTTATTACAGAGGTAATAACTTCCAAGACTCATCTAAAACTTTTGGGTTATCTCCCAATAAGTACTTTTCTTTAACGCCTTTAAGTTAGGCATGATAGTTTGAGAAGATGCTCACATAAGACATATGAATTGAAGTAAAAGAGAGCATCAAGAAGCAAATTCAAAACACATTTAAGTCTAACCCACTTCCTATGCATAGGAATCTTGTAAAGAAACAAGTCATGAAAGCACAAAGCAACAAGCATAGGAAAACAAAACAAGTGCAACTTCAAGACTTTCAACATAAAGAGGGGAAACTTAATATTATTGAGATGCATAAAACCATGTTTCCCTCTCTCATAATAACTTTCAGTAGCATCATGAATAAAATAAACAATATAGCTATCACATAAACCATTCTTATCATGAGCCACATGCATAAAATAATTAATACTCCCCATATAAACATAGTCATTCTTATTGATTGTAGTGGGAGCAAATTCAACAAAATAGCTATCATTATTATTCTCATCACCATAATCATCAAATATAGGAGGCATATTGTAATCATAATTAATTTTCTCCTCAATAGTAGGTGGACTGAAAATATCATATTCATCATTGTAATCATCATATATTGGAGGTATAGTATCATCAAAGTAAATTTCCTCCTCCGTGCTTGGGGGACTAAAAATATCATGCTCATCAAAACCAGCTTCCCCAAGCTTAGACTTTTCCATAGCATTAGCAATAATGGTGTCCAAAGAATTCATACTAACAACAGTGCTATTAGCATGCAAATAAAGTTTCATAGGTTTTTTAATTTTCTCTTCAAACACTTCATGTCCTAACTCAAGATAAATACTATAAAGCTCTATAATTTTGTTGTTGTTTTCCATTAAGCCTAACTAGTGAAAACAAGAAACAAAAAGACAAAATTGCAGAATCTAAAGGAAATAACTTTGAGCACTCACACCGGAGGATGTGAGTACCTTTTACCTTACCTCCCCGGCAACGACGCCAGAAAATAGGCGTTTGCCATGGGAGGTTCTTCTTCTTTAATCCTCTGGTGTGAATACCTTTTACCGTTCCTCCCTGGCAACGGCGCCAGAAAATAGCTTGATGTCTCTGCACTTCTATTCTTGTAGACAGTTGTTGGGCCTCCAAGTGCAGAGGTTTGTAGAACAGCAGCAAGTTTTCCCTTAAGTGGATCACCCAAGGTTTATCGAACTCAGGGAGGAAGTGGTCAAAGGTATTCCCTCTCAAGCAACCCTGCAATCAAGATACAAGAAGTCTCTTGTGTCCCAAACACACCCAATACACTTGTCAGGTGTATAGGTGCACTAGTTCGGCGAAGAGATAGTGAAATACAAGTGGTATGGATAATTATAAGTGGTAACGGTGCGAGAAAATAGCTTGCTGGCATGGAAAAGACTAAAGGCAAACTGAAATAAAGATGGAAGCAAGCAAACATGTAACAAATCTAATAGCAAACGGTGTATCAATGCTTAGAAACAAGGTCTAGGGATCATACTTTCACTAGTGAACACTCTCATGTAAATATACTATCTTCATGATACTACTCTTAACTACTCTCCTGTTGGACACTCTAATCGATGGTAGGGCTATAACAGCACACCTCAAAGTCCATCTTTCCCATCTAGAAAACCCCACACTGTCACCTTGAGTACTAGATGAGTCCAACAAACACCACAATTTCATAAAGACACCCAACTCCAAATATAACTCATAACAAGTATTTGTAATCTCTAGCCTAAGTGCCACCATGGTGAGCACGCTGTCACTTTCACACACATGGGGAGAGCAGAGATCTATTAAAGCACTTGAGTAGCAAGGTAGATCTAATTGATTACAAAGCTCGTGACCACAACAAGATCATGCATAGATAGAGGGATGAACACATAGCTACCGATAGAACCCTTAGCCTCGAGAGAGAACTACTCCCTTCTCATCATGGGAATCAGCAATGGTGATGGAGATGGTGGTGGAGATCGATGGAGATGGCTCCGGGGGCACTTCCCCGTCCCGGCAGGGTGCCGGAACAGAGACTTTCTGTCCCCCAAATCTCCCCTTTGGTGGCGGCGGCGCTGCGGAACTTTTCGTGGCTGGAGGCTTGACTCTTTAGGGTTTTGGTATCGGGAGGCTCTTATAGGCGAAGGAGGCAAGGTCGGTGGCCAGCCAGGGGGCCCACACCATGCCCTGGCGTGGCCTGGGCTGGCCCGCGTCAAGGGGTTGTGGCCACCATGTGGCCCCTCTCCCACTCTCCTTATGGCTCCGTGAGTCTTCCAGGAAAATATTAACTTTGGCTTTTGTCCCGTCCAATTCCGAGAATATTCATTTTTTGACTTCCTGAAACCAATAACAGCAGAAAACAGGCAACTGGCACTGTGGCTCTTGTTAATAGGTTAGTCCAAGAAATCATATGAAAGTACTCCAAAGTGTGGACAAAAGATAAGAAAGTAGATAAAACCAAACATGGAACATCAAAAATTATAGATACATTTGCAATGTATCAGCCGCATGAAGAAAATATTTGATATTTGAAATGATTTTTGGTGGAGTTGTTGGTCTTATGCTTGAGCATCTCTGGTTTCTGGGATTTGTCAAATTGAATTCATTTGAGTGGTTTTTGAAAAAGTGGGATCTAGATACATACACTTGATTCCATTTTCAAATGTCATTTAAATTTAGAGTTTGAATGTTTTTGTAAGATTATAAAGTGGGCCTTAGTAGATCTTTACTTGTATTAGCAAGGGGTGCAAAGATCCACAATTGTTTCTGTTTGAAATTGAGTGCTAGGAACACCTAGAGTAACCTAGTTGATTAAAATGACCAAAATGACCATTTCCACTTATTAATTCTATTTGATTTCTTTTTCATTGGATTTTGCTTGGGAATGATCTAGAGGACGTGGCTTTCACCTTAGAATCATTTTACAACCATTGGAACAAACAAACATGGCAATTCAAATCAATTCCATATTAAGGCAACACTCATATGCATGCTTAAATCTTTTAATGATAAAAAGTTTTTGTTAACCCTAAATTTGGGGATTTGGATCTGGATAACCTTGATTAAAGATTTGGGATGTTACACTCCCCTCGACGCTAGGGGAATCCCTAGGTCTTCCTTGTCGGACCGGGCAGCGACGACGCATCCACGTCTCTTCCTTCTTGAAGGCGTTGTTTAGGATGCGAGGGGTGTCCCTCCTGTGGCACTCGAGATGGTGCCCTCGCTGGTGTTGGCTACTACTCAAGTTGTGTATCTCCGGGGCGCTATGTACGTCATCACCAACACTCTCTTGTCCACTCATCCGGAGTTTTGCTAGACCCTGCCATTCGCTCGCTTCATCTTCTAGGCGCATGTAGTGGTACATTGGTCTTTGGCAACCTGGGTGTATGGTCGTGTGTGGTAGTGTTTGGCGTCGGCTGTGACGCGGTACGGAGCCTCGTTGTCCACCCTCTCACCATTCTTGGCTTGAGGTTGGACTAGGTGAGCTTGTCATCGCTGTTGTAGGATTGTATTGTAAGCCGAAAGGCAAGTGTGGTGTTGTAGCCATTCTATGGCGTTCTTGTCAACTTAATACAAAGACGTGTGATACCTCCAAAACGTATCTACTTTCCCAAACACTTTTGCTATTGTTTCTTCTCTAATTTGTGTGATTTGGATACAACTAATGCGGACTAACGCTGTTTTCAGCAGAATTGCTTTGGTGTCTCGTTTTTGTGCAGGAAATCAACTTTTAGGACAAATCCCGGAAAATATCACAAAACTCCTATTTTACCAGAAGACTCACGAAGCCAAAAGACAAGACGGAGTGGGGCCACGAGGGGCCCACACCACCTGGCCGTGGGGGCCAGGCCAGGCCGCGCCTGGGGGTGGTGTGGCCGCCTCGGACTACGCCTCGACCTCTCCTTTAGCCTACATAAGCCCTCTGACCTAAAAACAGAGGGGGGTTCGACGATTTTCCAGATGGAGTTCCGCTGCACCGCCACTACCAAAAACCGTGATTCGAAACCAGAAACTCCGTTTTGGCACCCTGCCGAGACAGGGTTTTGGAGGAGATCATCGCCATCATCATCACCAATGCTCCTCCATCAACCATCCATGATTTCCCCATCCATGAGTGAGTAATCCCCCGCAGTAGACTATGGGGATGGTAGGGATTGGATGAGATCATTCATGTAATTGCATCAGATTGTTAGGGCATTATGCCTAGTATCTATTGTTAGTGCTTTTTGACATTGTTGCAACTTGTTATGCTTAATGCTTGTCCCTAGGGCCCGAGTGCCATGATTTCAAATCTGAACATGTTATTGATTCATGAGGATATTATTGTTTATGATCTTACCTGCAAGTTGTATACACATATTGTTGTCCAGAACCCGAGGCCCCGAAGTGAAAAAATCGGGATAACTGGAGGGGATGGTTATGATACGAGGATCACGTGTGTTCATGGAGTGTTAATGCTTTGCTCCGGTGCTCTATTAAAAGGAGCACCTTAATTTCCAGTAGATTCCCTTGAGGCCCCGCTGCAACGGGCTGGTAGGACAAAAGATGTTGTGCAAGTTCTCATTACGAGCACGTGTGACTATATATGGAACACATGCCTATGATTATTTAGTACTTGGATACTTTACCTTATTTATCTGCAAATGCCCTATGTCTTGATTATTACATGAATTGTCTTGTCCATGCAACACCCGTCCATCCATCCCTATGCCTACCGCACTTTAATCCTACTGTTTACTGCAATTGTTACTACTGTCTTTATTACTACTGCTATTACTTTGCTATTGCTACTACAAAACCATTGCTACTGGTAAACTACTGCGAGCAAGATTGTTTCTAGGTGCAGCTGAATTGACAACTCAGTTGTTAAGGCTTATAAATATTCTTTGGCTCCCCTTGTGTCGAATCAATAGATTGGATTTTACTTCCCTCGAAGACTGTTGTGATCCCCTATACTTGTGGGTCATCAAGGTGCACTCCGTTGCGGGTTCTCGGAAAAAATATGATTTAGTTGTTGTTATTGATACATGTTCTGTGTGTATTCATCATACTCATTTAAATGGTTTTGTTGAATTACCCATCTAGTTCCTCAATTCCCAGGTGTTCTTGTTGTTTTTATGATTTGGGTAAAATAGGACAAGCTTAGTTTCAAGTAATTTGATTAGATCCATCATAATATGAATATTATATAGTAAGATATCAAACAAGGTGTATGTGTGGTATTACTAGGCTAATTACACATTGTTTACAATCAATAGAAATGTAAGGGAGGTGTTGTAGTGTAGGCATGCTAAGATTAGTTGCATGGACCAGTTTCTAGATCATGTGTATGCAAGAAGAGGATTTATTCCTGAAGTACTTGTTGTTATTACTTGTTAGTGGAGTGATTTGCTTGCTGAGATTCTTTTCTTAATGCTATCAGTAGATAAACATTGGTTCTTAAAACTTACACATGTTCTGGTGGTCCTACTATTATCTATACATGTAGGTACTTAAATAAAGAGTGCAGATGCTCCTATTTGGATGAGTGAGTCATCCAAGCATCACTAGCATAATTAAGTGCTCAGCTTATTAATCTGGGTGCTTTTCTTAAAATGTTCTTTTTAAATAGAGCATGTTCTTATTGTTGTAGTGATCTAGTATTATAATTCCTAGGTCTAATTGTACATTCTTAAATTATCTTGGTTATGGATTTCCTTTTTAATAAAGTAAACATATTGTACTGTCATGTATGTATGTAATAAAGGAGTTCTTGGATAGGTAGATATTTATAATTGATTTCTTGGTGGTTTCTTAGAAGTATAATTTAATTCATGTTTGCATTCTTGTTATTCTTAGATGATTTTTTTCTATAATTTTATTTATGAATGTGTTCTTATTGTTCTTAGAGTATAGTTAGTGTTCTTAGGTGTTCTTGACCATATCTTAAGTGTTCGAGATGATCACAAGATCATCTAGTGGTATGTGATGATTTCTAGATCAAGTAGATGATCTAGGAATTGATTTTGGGTAATAAGATAGTGTGGAGATGTTGTCTAGGTCATGGACATGATCTAGGAGATCATTTAGGTGGATATAGGAGGTGTAGATGTGCCTAAGTGTGTGTTTTTGGACAACATATGTAGCTGGCCGAATTTTATCTATTAGATTACTAATTTCCTCGACTCTCCTCTCATTCTATTCCTAATTATGTAGCTACTACTATTGCTGCTATTCTACTTCTATTCCTAGGTATCTAGCTAAAAACCTTTGTAGAGTACTGCTTCTTCCTCCTCTAGCTGCAGTTGTTCTTCAGGTGCTCTCTCTCTCTCTCTCAACTGTGTGTTTTTGGTCTAAACTAGAGTGGTGTGTTGTGAGCTATCAGGTCAAGGGTGCCCCCCTATTTATAGTGCTCTAGGATGCATGTGGTGTTGACAACACATCCATGAATTTAGGTGAGTAAGCTGCTTGGAAAAGTGTGCAACCATCCTTATAGCTTGGTTTTAGTGTAGATGCCAAACTACTTTAGATGGTCAAGCCCATGCTTTTGTAACTCTAGTGTAAATTGGAACTTTACAAGTAGAAGATTTTGTTTGCTAGCTTGTCTTGGATAGTGACAAGTAGGATTTTTCTTGTTGTCTTTCTTGTCCCTAGCCAATTTGGACAATAACAATAAGCAATAGATATAATTTCTTCTGAAATTTTTCTTCCGCCCCTTAGGATTCTAACTGGATAAGCTTACTACTAGTTGTTATGCTAGAGTTTGATTGGTTTAGAATTTGATCTAATGATCTTTCAAAATTTTAGATATCTTGAGTTTCTCAAGAACGAATCTTGAGACGATTTCCTTTGGTAGATTAGTTAGTAGTAGATCCTAGAGTAGTTCTATAGGTTTAGAATTTCCACTTGAATAAGATGGAATTTTGGGTTGTTTAGTAGTACTTGGTAATTTAGAATTTCCTTTAGTCAAATGGTTTCTTCTAAGGTTTAATGATCAACCATTGGTTTAGGTTTGGAACTTGAACAAGTTGGAATTTGGGGTTGTTATACTAGTTCTTGGAGTTTCATGATTTTCTTTAGTGGGCTGTTTTTTACTTAGAGTCCTAAGTAGTTCTATTGGTTTAGTTTGTCCACTCGGACAAGATGAAATTTGGGGCTATTGTATTAGTACTTAATGCTTGCAGATTTTCTTGTTATTGTTCTCTTTCTTGTTGATTTTGATTAGATAGATTTGGTTTACTTTTCTAGTTGTTTCCTAACGATTTGTTCTTGCCCCATACTAATTTATTTGTTGTTTGTTTGCAGGTGAGAAGAAAGAAGATAACAAGATAGATGTGTATGGGAAGATGAGAAGAATTGAAAGATGGGATGAGATGGATGTTTCAAGATAGATTAGGATTTATTTAATTTTGTATCCACTTGTCATGTAATTATTATTTGTGTGTTTGTATTTTAATTCATATGGATTCTTGTAAAATTTATTTATTTGGTTTGTAATATGGGCTATGGAATTTTAATATTCTTTTTTATGTGCTATGGTCCTATGGAAGCTTGTAAGATTTATTCTTAAAGTGATTTGGAAGTGTACTGGATGTGTATGGATTGTTGCTTTGTATTTTTACTATAATTGATGTGTATTGATGCTTAGGCATCAAATTGTAGATATACATTGCTTATTTGATCTTGTGTTGATGCTTTTGCATCCATATATATATTGTGGTTATATAATTTAATTGTACTTGATGTGTCCAAAATACAAGAGAGGTCATGCCCAATTTTTTATTACTCATTGAAAATGCAAACAATGTGGTATCACTCAACAAAGTCATTCAAGCAATCCTTCTCATACTGCGACAATGGTCAAATCAATCATGCATCTAGACAAGCACTGCCTCGAATAAGTTTGCATTCCATCAAGAGAATTATCATCTACTCACTTATTAATCTAACGGTCGAATTCCTCCGGATTCTCTATGCCTAAGATATACTGACGCACAATCACTCACTCTAATATGACTTAATTTAGGTTAATAAATCTCGGACATTACATAACGATGGAATGTTGGGTTCGCAGCATAGAAAACAAAAAAATTCCTACGATGAGACCTATACGCCAAGATATATCTACTAGATACAGAGCAACGGGTGAATATACATCCATAGAGATCTTACCCTCGAAGACAACGAGTTTTATTAACGAGTAGGAACTCGTGGTTGATATAGTCGTACGCTTGCCGATCTCAAGATCGTGTGGAAGTCCGAGCGCCGCAAATCAGCAGCGCATCCGTCCTCGCACACACGTTCAAGCCACCGGACAACCTCCACCCCCTCGCTCCAGCGAATCAGCGGAAGCAGCAACTCCTTCCAGATGCAAGGCCACCGAGAACATGTATCTCGCTAATCCGAGACCATGGGGAATATCTTGAGGGGGAAAGAGATCCTTCACGAGGAGCTGTGATTTGTGAGGGAGGAGAGGGGTGCCTTTTATAGGAGAGGGGGGCTCCTCCCCTCCCATGGCCGGCGGCCAAGGGGGGTGCCCCCACCTCTTCCTCATTCATGTGGTGGAAGCTCCACTCACATCAATTTTGACTCCACCCAAAATTCCTCTCACATGCATTAAATTTCCACCAAATTTAATGCAACTCTCAATTAATAAAACTCTGTTATTTATTTTATTCAGAATTTTTTTAATTACTTTAATTTACAAATATTCACATAAAACCCCTTGCAACATTTCAATATCACATGTAGAACCACTTTCTGCAATTTCACCTGAAACAATTCCAGTTTCTATCGAAACATTTCTTGCGCTTTGTAAATCTTTTGTCTGAAACATCTGTGCTCTTAAATGGTGTCCGACAGCCCTTAAGTGTGTCACCCTACGGTTCGCGAATAATGCAGACATGATTGAGACTCCTCTCAGATCAATAATCAGAAGCGAGACCTGGAGATCCATACTGACTCCTCCACATTCAACAATGACTTCTGTGATCGTGAGAACCTTTAACGCTAGCAACTTAATCCCTTTGTCTCATGATATAATACATGTCCGAGATTCGATCATCGGTATCCAAATACCTAGTTTGATCTCGTTACCTACATGCACTCTTTTCTTGTTCCCGTGATATAACATTCTAGTAATCACATCACTTGCTTGCAAGCTATCTTAATGTGATATCACCGAGAGGGCCAAGAGTATATCTATCTGTCATCGGGATTGACAAATTCCACTCTTGATCCATGAGCCTCAACATAACACCTTCATAGCACTGAACCCGCCTTTATAGTCACCCTGTTACGGTGTGGCGTTTGATGTTATCAAGATACTCTTCCGATGTTAGCAATTAACATGATCTCATGGTCTAAGGATAAAGATTACTTCGTATGATGTTATAGCAATATAAACATAATGACTTGATCGTAATGCTATACTTCGGATGAATGTTCAGCACATCATTTCACAAATGTTGTGACCTTGTTATTAACAACATCCAATGTCCATGATCAGGAAATCTTGATCATCTTGTTAATCAACAAGCTAGTCTATAAGAGAGGCATAACTAGGAACCCTTTTTGTTTATTAAACATACATGTATTGACGTTTCCTTTCAATACAATTATAGCATGCAAAATAAACATCTATCATATACAAGGAATACATAATAACAACTTTATTATTGTCTCTCAGGGCATATTTTCTTCATGGAAGTAAATCCGCAGAAGTAGTACTCTCTCTATTCAGAATTACCTCGCATCATGGGTTTAATCGAAGTAAAATTTTGTAAACTTTGACCATATATTTGGAAAAAAAATATCAACATTAACAATGTAAAAATTATTATATTAGAACTGTAATAAACTATATTTTCATACTCTCTCCGGTCCATATTTACGTTCTCAACTTTTCTAGAAACAAACGCATCTAAATACTTAACTCGAAACGTCCGAATCTAGATAAAGTTGAGACCATTAATATAAACCGGGGGAGTATGATATTCATTTGGAATCATGGATGTTGGTGTTTTCCTTTATATTATTGGTCGAACTTTGCAAAGTTTGACTTGGACTAAACTCAGGACACAGGGTAACTGTGAACGGAGAAATTATATAACCATGTATTACCCCCACCGCCCACGAAATAACTCCCTCTATCTCTCCTGTCTATGTCAAATTTCCTATTTACACGAATTTGTTTTTCCTTGGGAGCTCGAGTGCTCGACCCGAACCGGTCTACGGACCGAACCATCTTTCCCCTTCCCCCGCCCGGCGCCCCTTCCCCTTCTGGAAAAGCAGAGGCGACAGCCGACTCTGGCGGCGCGCTGTGGCGAGCGACTCCAATGGCGCTCTGACTCCAGCCAACAGGGAGCCAACCGCCGGCTGCGGCGCTAATCGAGCATGACGGGCGCGACTACTCCAGCGCCTCGGCCGTGTCGACCACGGTCCCGGCGACGATTCTGGCGAGCACGGGCGCGGCAACTCCGGCAACCAGGTGACCCCTTGTACATTCCTGTCCCGTTTTTCCTTTCGATTGTCGCTCCCGCTTTGGCTCCACGCTCTAACCCTAGCTTACCTCTCGTCTCTGTTACCGACCATGGCAGCGCGCGACATGTCTCAGAGAAGCTCTTCCTTGTTGCCGGCCGGTGCGAGCCAAAGAACGAGGCTCCCACTGACTGAATGTCCAGGCTGTGGACACGAAACCTTGATTCTGAAGCAGGCCAAATCTTCAGTGACATTCCACAGCAATGACAGGGACACGAAGGTTGTTTCTCTGTTCTTTACTGTTCAGACTTCAGAGTCTGAACAGAGTCATATGGTATCCTACTATCTGATTCAAGCAAGTTGCTAATTTCTTTCGGATGTTTGGACAGGTGAAATGCTGGCGCTTTTTCATGTGGCTGGACAAGTACTTGGACACCCTCACAGAAATCTGGAAGAAGAATGCGCTCATCATGAGCGACGCGGCTGCTCGTAGCGCATCGCGAGAAACTCAGCAGCGCATTGATGCTTGGAGGGCTGGAACTGATGCTATGATGGCTCAGATCGATGCTGCGAGGGTTCTGAGTGATGCTATGACTGCTCAGATTGACGCTTTGACGGCTCGGACTGATGCTACCGGAGTTCAGATTCAGTTATATGTTATGAGGACTCAAATTGATGCTTTGAGAGCTCAGATTGATGCTACGAGTGCTCAAGCTGATGCTTTGAGGGTTCAGATTTATGCTACAAGGGCTAGAACTGATGCTTTGATGGTTGAGATTGATACTACGAGGTTTCAAACTGATGATTTGAGGGTTCAGGTTGTTGACACGAGGGTTCAAACTGCTGCTTTGAGGGTTCAGATACATGTTACAAGGGCTCAAACTGATGCTTTGAGGGTTCATACTGCAGCATTGATACGACTTAACCACAAGTTGGCCACCAGAAATGTGAAGCTTCAGTTTGTGTATTGTTTTTCTTTTCTAGCGCTTCTAGTGTTGCTAGCGATGCCATTGAAGTAGAATTTCCTCCGTAATGGATTGTGGTCGGCTTCCTATACGAGGGGGTGCTCCAAACATGACGCTGGTTGGTACCATTCAACTATATAGAATTTAGAGAAATTGCAAATTTGCAAAGGGTAAGAGCTTCATTCTGTTGCACTATTAAGCTCAGAAATTTGACTTGAACTGATTTAAGTAGGTAACAATAGAATGGTCAATAAGATAAACCATGGAAATATTACCTGCATCCCTTCAATGGTGCAGGTAATATGGTGCATTAGACCAAACCTTCCTTGGAGGCTGTCTCAGCTTTCACCATGGTCATCTCCCAGTTGGCTTTATTCATAGAAAACACCTAACTCATGAAAAAAACGACCTGGTGAATTACATTCCCTAAGCAATATACTAGTTAATCACAGAAATATCATCCAAATTATACAACGAAATGCCAATACAGAAAAGGAGTAAATCAGTTTTTAGAAATGGTTCATCAAACATGCTAATTCTCAAATTGACATGCAGCTTGATTTACCAACTAGGTTCACACATATCACTTTATATCTATTTCTTGATACAGAAACCTTCAATGTTCAAACATGGCGGTTTTGATGGTCCCAAGCTCCTGATCCAAGAGAGCCGAGAACAAAACAAACCTGGCAACAGCTACCAGAACATTTGTAGAGTAAAATTTCGGGAGAGATAAATCAAAATCAATTAGCTTCATGGATCTAATGGCTGCTGCATCATAAGCATGCCGACCGTCCTCAGATCATGGCGACTTTAAGTCGACGTATCCACCTTCTTAGCTCCACGCCTCCACTAATGGTGCACTTGACGAGATCTTGTTCTGCATGATTTTCTGGACCAAGGAAATCCATTTCAGCATAAACTTCTATTCCGTGTGTCTGCAAAAATTGAAAAACAAATTGGGTATGTTCGTACAAATTGCCTCGTTGGAAATACAACTTTTATTCAGTCGTTGCACCAAATCCAGTACAAAACACTACCCACTTCAAGATGGGTGAATTACTCTTGAAGATATCATCGACAGATGATATGTATCAGACCAATGGAGAAATGCACATGTGGAGAAGTACTTTCCCACCATGAATACCGTGGAGAAGTCCCCCACTTAATAGTTTATGTCGGCCCAGGACCGAATTACTCCTTTGCCGGCCTAGGCTGGGATTTATTTCTTTTTATTTTCCTGCTAACTCGAATACACTGTAATTAATTAGTTAAATAGGCATCATTAGTATACCCAGGGTCATATCTCAACACTAGTACAAGTGGAAGACTGAAAGAGAAGACAAATAATAAATAAATTTTATTTATATATCTTAACAAATTTATTATAGTTTTATATTGTAACGGCGAATTTTACCAAAACCGTTCCCTAAACTAACTGCCCCGGATACCACGATCCAGCACCATGCAAACACAGTCCAGGTCGTCGGCCAGGGCTATATTTCGCAGGACGGTTAGTCGGAGCGCGTGATTAAACACGTCCGAAATCATGCGGACGTTGACGGATCGAGATATATTCTTCGTGCGCAAGCAAATCGACCTCACCTCACTGGCCTGACATGATCGAGATTATCGCTTAACTAATCACGTACCAAATTCACCTTCTCCACTTTGGTGCGCCAGCAGTGGACCGGCGGCCTGCGGTGGTTGTTGCTCTACGTGTGATCCACTTACGAGCTAATCCATCTATCTATATATCTATCTATATATCTATCTATCTATCTATCTATCTATCTATCTATCTGTAATGTAGTTTTGATTCTGAAAATGCCAATGCTTTTTTGAGTGATTCCTATGATCTACTCCCTCCGTCCCAAAACATGTAACATGGATTTGGGATCAGACCAATGGAGAAATGCACATGTGGAGAAGTACTTTCCCACCATGAATACCGTGGAGAAGTCCCCCACTTAATAGTTTATGTCGGCCCAGGACCGAATTACTCCTTTGCCGGCCTAGGCTGGGATTTATTTCTTTTATTTTCCTGCTAACTCGAATACACTGTAATTAATTAGTTAAATAGGCATCATTAGTATACCCAGGGTCATATCTCAACACTAGTACAAGTGGAAGACTGAAAGAGAAGACAAATAATAAATAAATTTTATTTATATATCTTAACAAATTTATTATAGTTTTATATTGTAACGGCGAATTTTACCAAAACCGTTCCCTAAACTAACTGCCCCGGATACCACGATCCAGCACCATGCAAACACAGTCCAGGTCGTCGGCCAGGGCTATATTTCGCAGGACGGTTAGTCGGAGCGCGTGATTAAACACGTCCGAACGGATCGAGATATATTCTTCGTGCGCAAGCAAATCGACCTCACCTCACTGGCCTGACATGATCGAGATTATCGCTTAACTAATCACGTACCAAATTCACCTTCTCCACTTTGGTGCGCCAGCAGTGGACCGGCGGCCTGCGGTGGTTGTTGCTCTACGTGTGATCCACTTACGAGCTAATCCATCTATCTATCTATCTATCTATCTATCTATCTATCTATCTATCTATCTATCTATCTATCTATCTATCTGTAATGTAGTTTTGATTCTGAAAATGCCAATGCTTTTTTGAGTGATTCCTATGATCTACTCCCTCCGTCCCAAAACATGTAACATGGATTTGGGAAGATTTATATGTATCTAGACACGTTTTAAATATATTCGAATCTAGATAAAGTCATATCACTCATTTGGACTTGGAGGGAGTACTTGGTTTCCCTAGAAAAACTCTTGCCCTAACCGTCCATCCAAATTTAGAGATTTTCTTTTGTAGGTAAAACAAGCTGTCCACGCGACCACCTTCCCATGGTATACGCGACAACCCCACCATCACCAGGATCTGCTTGCTTGGAGACAAAGATTACCTTAATTAATTTAGCAAAAAAAAGATTGCATAATGAAAACACTTGGATAGGCAGTATTAAATCGAATCTAGAATTAGCAAATCAATGTTGGCGTGCCAAAAGATTGGGCAGTTCTAGACTTTAAAGACTGAAGTTTTCTTTAGTCGTAGCAAAATGAGAATAAGGTATTTACAATTTTGGTTAGTGAGCAACTCAGATACCATATAAAAAACACAAAACCGTAAAACTCTGGTGGTTTTTCAGTTTGGACCTCGTTTTTGGGCCATAATAGAAACCGTATATTTGCTCAGGCCCGTAAAAACTTTACGGTCTACCGTAAATCAGCCCATGCGAGCGCTATAAGTACTGCGCCGAGGGGCTCGATACGAGGTTGGAACCGACCAGAATCTTCACCATTGTCGCTGTCGCTCCTCTTTCTCCGCCTCCCTCCGGCGAGCAATCGGGGTTGGGGGAGGCCGGCGGGTGGGCTGGTACGCACCCACGCGGGCCGAGGAATCTATGCTGCCGCTCGCAGAGACGAGGAGGAGCGGCGGGCCCGCATGGCCTCCTAGGGTCAAAAAATGAGCCTCGCGAAAGTGGACCAACAGGGGCGCGATGTCACATGCCTCCCGCGCGGAGGACCGCGGAGGGCGCGTGGTGGAGGAGGCCGACTATTTCGACTACGGCGCCGAGCAAGACGCCATATCGATCATGATCCGCTGCACCGAGGCCACCCGTGCGTAGGAGGAGGAGGAGGAGGAGCGGGAAGCAGTAGAGCGGCACGAGTCGATCCAAGCGGTGGAGCGCAACAAGCCAGGGAGAAGGAGCTCGAGGTGCGCGCCATCAAACAGGAGATCGTCGACATCTCCGACTCCGAATGATGGCCGCCAGCCGTGTCGCCATCGGCGCAGGCTCTCGTGAGGAGGGTTAGGGTTTATCGTCTTTTGTATATGATTTGATGTACAACGACCTCAAACTGATCCTATGTATGATTAGTTCATCGTTAGTCACCGTCTGAATTTTGCCGTGAAAGCATCGTTTGCTAAATTTGAAAAAGTACAGTTCGTGTTTATGGTTTTTATTATGTCCGGGCAAGTTTCGAACTGAAAAATCGTTCACTGCACTGAATTTGCGTTTCTACAGTTTCCTCTAATAATTCGTTCACACTAGGAGAAAAAAACAATGCAGTTTCTTCTAAGAGTACATAATTTTGCATGCATATGGATCAACATTCCAAAGCCAGGACTGGGACTAAAAGCTAGGAATACCTCCGATTGATGTCGAATTGAAAATAAGCCAAATGCCGATTAGACACCCACATGAATCCACGGTAGATACGATTATGTACAAAATTCAAACAGCCAATTCGAAATGTAGCACAAATACTACTATACGTGAACCGAGTTAAATTGTCCAGCCCACATCTGTCCCCCGTGACCCGTATCAATGCCTAATTAACTACCCTAGCCAGCAGTTGGAAATCCCCCATCGAGGGCCAAGCGCCGGTCACATCGCAGACAGTCAGTCCCGCATCCGCTAAAGAAAAATAAAAAGAAGGCGGCGGAAGGAAGGAATAAATCCCGCCGCGGCCCCCGTCTCTCTCTCCTCCAAGCAGAGTCATTGCCCCCCCCCCCCCCCCCCCGAACCCCATCACCTCAGCACGCGAGGAGGAGGAGGAGGAGCAGACCGGCGGCCCCGTCCGTCGCCATGGAGAAGGCTTTGCATCCGAAGGGCGTCGGCGGTGGGAAGATGAGGGGCGCAGCGGGGCTGATGGGCCTGCAGAAGCAGAACTCCTGGTCGCCAGACATCGAGCGGGACGAGGCGTGGGAGCGGCGCCGGCGCGGCCTACTCCGGAGGGACCCTTCCTCGTCTGCGCTCAGCCGCGCGCAGAGCGTTACCGACGATGAACTCGATGAGCTGCGCGGCTGCCTCGATCTGGGGTTCGCGTTCGAGCCGAGGGCCCCCGGGTGCGCGGCGTGCGGGGAGGGGAGGACCCGGCTGGTGGAGACCCTCCCGGCGCTCGACCTCTACTACGCTGTCGCCGTCAAGGAGGGGTGCGCCATCCCGTGCACGTGCGGCGGCTCGTCGGAGGAGTCCGACCCGTCGCCGATTGGGAGTCCCCTCTCCATACTCTCTCCAGGTAAATATACTCGTGTACATACACGTTTCTATCAGTGCAGAGTCATTATTGCGAGTTCTGAATTTTGTCGACATGTTCAGGCAGCGCGATTGAAGTTTTTCCATTTTTGACCTTCTGATTGCAGACGAACCGCCGGAGACGACGAAGACGAGGCTGAAGCAGTGGGCGCAGGTGGTGGCGCTGTCCCTGCGCAACCATTCCTGAACTAACTTGGGTAGTTCATATCCCGCATCCGCCGGAGGAGGAGGGAGAACCAAGAAAACGCACAAGAAAAGAATCCTCCGCCCCTCGAGAAGAACCAAAGAGGAAGAAACGCTAGATGCTAATCGACTTACTTTCCGGTGTGTCACATATAATTCCACCACTCCAAAATCATCGAAGTACCACTCTGCTTGTTTCCCCCTCCTAATTTGTAGTGCATTGCTTCAATCCCCTAATCCTGCATCACATCATTCATCAAGAGAGATGAGTAGAAGATTAATTTGCATTTTCGGAATAACCAACCGTTGCCTGGTAGGGGGTGCTGTTGCTTATTGCTATGAGAAAATTGGCAAACGATGTTGTCCGTCATCGAGTCGGCTCACCTAATCACCTCATTGTTCACCTGATCCACCAACAATCAGCATCACCTTTTGTAGGATCCCTCCAGCCCGGCCTAACTTGTTCGGTTTCCCACGGTAATTTGTTAAGCAAAACTGGCATCCAGCTGTGCTTCACCCAGTCTTTAGAAAATTCTTCGGTCGGCCAGCCAATCCAATTTAACTATACTGAAATTTAATTACCAGGGTTCTTCATCGAGATTAGAGAGAACATGGGTGAACATACTGGTTCGGTGCAGCAACATACTTGTGTTGTATCCAGAGAAGGTTTGTGCTCCTTTAAAAGAACGCATCTCGGGAGTGAACCCCATTTGCCCCCCCCCCCCCCACCCCCCCCCCCCCAGCCGTCGCCGGTCCTGCCTCCTCTGTCTGCTCCAGCTGTAGTTAGGGTTGCTCTAGTGCTTCCTTGGGGTGTTGGTTTCATGGAGGAGACTGCGTGGAATAATTTGTCCCTGCTCTTCCTCCATCTCGATGTCGCTCCAAGTGGTGGTGCTGGGACAGGTGGCCCGGTCTTCTCGCCAGTCTCTGGTTTCGGTGAGATTCGTGTCTGGTGGTCGATGTTCGTCACTCTCCGCGGCTGGCGTTCGTGTCGGATGCTGCAGTAGTATTTGTTGTCTTGCAGTTGTGCGCATGGAGACGGCAGGAGGCGGCGTTTCTCTTATTTGATTGCATCGGATGAAGACAACGGTGTTGGGATCTGGAGACCACGGAGATCCCCGAACAACGTGCCACAAAGGCTTGGCCTCATCGCTTGCGACGACTTGGTTCCTCCTTTTCCGGCGCTACCATGATGCCGACGGAGAACGATTGCCGACGGTTAGGCAAGGCACAACTTTCTCGAATGGTGGAATTATTATTTTACTTGCGGGGTTCTTTGTGCAAAGTTGGTTGACAAGCATGTTTGTCTTGGGTGTTCATGTATGTAATCTCTGGATTGTCTAATAGAATATATGGTTAGTCGTGTGTTGTGTCATAGAGAATTTCATATTTCTCTTGCCGATGTGATGGGACAATCTGTGGCCCGTGTGGCCCCCGGTATGGGAGGAAATGAGATGGAGAGTACTACTCCATCCGGTACAAATTAATGTTGGTGGATCTAGCTAAGTTCAGATGTATTTAGAACTAAAACATTACTAGATATGTTTAAATCTAATCAAATCTGAAAATATTAATATGGATCGGAGGGCTACTACTCTCCGTCGTTTCGGCATGACGAGCTGTCCCTAGCTAGCTGCCTCACCTGCCCTCCCATCCCCTTCCAGTTCTACCCCATGTGACCTATAGCTAGCATATTATTCTTGCACTGCGAGCTGGGCCGCCGGTGTGGCGCCTGGCCCACCCGGCTGCCCAATCAACCAGGACGAAAATTGCAACTATTTGTCCCACATCGCTAACCCAATGGGGAGGGCACACCCCCTCCGCTTATATAAAGGGGTGCCCATAGGTGGGATTAAGTATACGATTGGAGAAGTCATTTGGTTGACTTCCTCCTTTTCTCTCTCTCTATACCTTGTGACCATGGTCCCATGTCTGGGCTGTGCGATCAAGGCACACCTACAGTATGCCGTTGCGCTGCAGGAATTTCTAGCCGGATATTAACTTTCGCACTCCTGGCGAGATCGGGAAGCTGGAGGTCTCATCATGCACCGGATGTGTACGAAGACACGAGGCGCAACACTTGGGACGCTTAAATGTCGTGAGTCGGAGCTGTTGCACGATGAAGATAAAGAAGGAGCAAGGGGTAACCTGCGAGGAGCTTCGCGACCTTGAGGTCGGCTACGAGTACGACTACTTCAACCACGTTTCCCACGGAACGTTAACCGCGTACGGTCTACAAAGGTATGTATTCTATACGCTCCGGCCGTTACCGTATTACTATATAGATAGATCCTAGACAGTTTCTGGGATTTCAACGTAGAATTTTTTTTGTTTTCTGCTGCGATCCCCATCAGAATGAGCCAAAAATTTCAGTATTCTTCCCGCCCTATGCCCCTTTGGGCTATCAAAATTCGAACCTAAATTTTTTCTCTATAAATACAAGGCCATCGCTAGCAACCGCGTGTGGCTAGCGCGTGCGACCGACTTAGACTTTGACTCTTGCTCGAGGAGAGGAGAGGAGAGGAGAGGAGAGCGATTTGCTTGGTGGATTAGGAGTTGTCTTTGCGTTGATTCGTGGGGAGCCTCGGCCAGAGATGGAACTAATATGTACGTCTCCTCGCGGCGGCTGGATCGGAAGACGAAAGATGAAGTTGCCGGCGACGTGCATGCATCGGTTTTCTGCGCGAGATCCAAGGTACACGTTCCATCCCTTCCTTTTTTTTCCTTCAATCTAAGGTATCTTCCTAGATCTTAATTGTTTTTCCTTATGTTGTTCCGATCGAAGGAAAAAAAGTTGGTCTCCTTGCGGCGGCGGCGGGATGGGAAGATGAAAAGTGAAGTGGCCGGCGACATCGCGAGGTACACCTTCCATCCCTTTCTTTCTTCAATCTAGCTGGCCTCGTTAATTGCTTGTTCTTCTGTTGTTTCGATCGAACGGAATCATGCATCGTGACAGTTAAGTATTTTGCTAAGAAAAACAACAACAACAACATGGTCGTGTCTTTGTGTTGATTCGTGGGAGCGGCAAGAGGCCAGGGATCGCCCGGCCGGGGATGATTAAGACTTCTCCTCGCGGCGGCTGGATCGGAAGATGAAAAATGAAGTGGCGCGACATGCATGGATCCAAGGTCGTACACCTTCCATCCCTTCTTTCTTCAATCTAGCTGCCAATCTTAATTGTTTTTTATCCTGTTGTTTTTTATCCTGCCCAACCCGTTCAGCACCCAACCGTTCTTCTCCCTAATAATACTAGTAACACGCACTCCTGCCGGTTAAGAATCCCGATAGAACCAACTCAGCAACTGCGCCCTAAAAAATCAAGTGAAATTAGTACAACGCTACAGGCACGGGACCCTCCCGCCGGTTAAGAATCCGGATGGCGACGGAAGCGATGATCCCACCCAGTCCCGTCTTCTCCCCCTCCCACCGTAATTGGTAGGACGAGCATTACTTGATTTCCATGATCAGAATTTCTCTTCAAAGCCCCCTCTCTTATTTGAATCTGGCCTCTATCTGGCCTCATCATCCCTAACAAAACTGTTAGGAATCTAGGCATTTTTCCGATTATATTAATCCAGGAATAAATCATGAACATTATGTGGACACGCTGATACTTAATTATGTAACCATGCAGTACTAGACAAATCGTAGAGACATCTACAGAAATCACTAGTACTATGCACATCGAAATTAGCAGAAGAGGGATAAGCATGTAGTACCCTCCAGTAGGCCAATTGGCCGAAGCAGCAGCGGTCGCGGCAGCAGAAGCGGTAGCCTCGTCGGCTGTCCTATTCCCAGTGGCAGCCGGATCACCAATGGTAGCCATGGCGATGAAGAAAGCGTTGATGTAGTGGAAGCAGTCGAAGATTGGCGAGCAGTCGCGTAGGAGACGCTCCCCAAAAACCTAATCGCCCCTCTCCCGTACAGGATCTCGAGAGGGCGTGGTTTCGGAGGCCTGCTCACCCGTCAGCCGTGTACGCAGCGGACGGGGTGGGATCACCGGAGGCAGCAGCAGTGAGAGGAACGACAAGGGGCGGAGGCAGATGGTTCTGTTCTGTGTCTCCCGGAGAGGACGACCTTCTCCATATATAGGCACACGCCAGGACGGTTCAACGGAAAGAAACGCCCGCAATGAAAGACTGAAACGCCTGTAATAAAGTACTAGTAACGCCAGCACTTAAGACAAAACGTTAACCCCAAACGTTTAAGCCTCATTAGCATTTCAGTTACAACCGTTTGTATCCCGTTTCCGTGCGACAAAAAGAACACATCGGCTCGGCGAGATTCCCGCAACCCGCGGCGCGCGCGCGCGCACGCGTCGTGACGAGGCGAGGCGTGGCGAGGCGTGCGTGCGTGCGTCGGAGGAGGAGCGCGCGTGTGGAGCTCCTCTTCTTCTTCTCACACCACATGCAAATGGTAGAAGAGCTCACCTTATATGTTGGTGCTCATGTCTCTCCACTAGCGATGTGGGACTAAACTCCCTCCCACTTGCCTTGCCAAGCATGAATGGGCCCTTAGGGATTTTTCAGAAATTGTTAGATGGGCCTAGAGCCCACCCTATATTTCAACAATCCCCCACCAGATCCCTAAGGCCCATGGTATTGTCCTCTGTTCCCAACACTGTTTTGATATACCGGTATTTTCAGTGGAGACCTGTTAGGGTTGAACATCCACCTAGAACAAATAGCTACACTTCTTTACAACTGAGCAATGGACTATGCCTTGAATTGTCAGTTTGGCGTAAAGGAGTTTCACTAAAAGTCTTACCAGTACTAGGCTGCCGAAGGATGACCCCTCGGGTGGAGCATATTAGTCATACTCCTGGCCTATTCATGAGCTACTAGAGAACACCCCAATCTCATAGACTGTGACCAGCAGTCGGGCTCACATAGGTGTGTTCCTCCAAAGATCGCTCTGTAGGATAGCATCTTGCTTATAGAAGCTTTGGAACACATTAAGACAAAAATCAACCTGCCATACAGTTTCTGAGAGTATTGTATATCCAGCGGAGTGGGTTAGTAAACTACTCTCCTCAGTTAACCACTAGCTTGTTTTCCCAGATCCTACTTCACGGGATCTCCGATCACATAGGTTGGGTTACTACCATGGCAACTCATGTGGGTCTTATTCCCATCTCCCTCGATGCATTTTCTATCACAACACGTGATAGCCCTTTAGTAAAGGGATCTGCCAGATTCTTAGCCGACTGGATATAATCCAATGCTATCACTCCGGAGTTTCTTAAAGTTCTGACAGCTTTTAATCTCATTCTTATGTGTTTGTTGGACTGCTTGTTGTCCTTTGAACTTTTTACCTTGACAATTACAGTTTGATTGTCACAGTTCATAAGAATAGCCGGTACTGGCTTTTCAACCACTGGCAGGTCCATCAAAGGATCTCGAAGCCATCCTGCTTCGACACCAGATGTGTCTAATGCTGTTAATTCTGCTTCCATTGTCGATCTCGTTAGGATCGTTTGCTTGCAAGACTTCCAGGAAACAACACCACCTCCAAGAGTAAACACATACCCCGTTGTGGCTTTCATCTCATCAGCATCAGAGATCCAATTCGCATCACAATACCCTTCAAGTACTGACGGTTTCCCGGTATAGTGAAGTCCGTAGTTCATAGTACCTTTCAGATAACGCATAATTCTTTCAACAGCACGCCAATGATCATCACCCGGATTAGAAACAAACCGGCTCAGTTTGCACACAGCAAACGTGATGTCAGGCCTTGTAGCGCTAGCTAGATACATGAGTGAACCAATGATCTGAGAATATCTCAGCTGATCCTTACCTGTGCCTTCAAACTTTCGGATTCGCACACTAGGATCATATGGTGTTGGAGAAGTTTTGCAGTCCGAATATCCAAAACGACTCAAAACTTTTTCAACATAATGGGATTGCAGAAGCGTAATCCCACCCTCATTATCTCTCAGCAGCTTAATGTTTAAGATAACATCAGCCACACCAAGATCCTTCATCTCAAAATTCTGAGATAGAAATGACTTAACCTCCTCGATGACTTGGAGGTTTGTCCCAAGTATCAGTATGTCATCGACATACAAGCACAGTATAACTCCTTCGCCCCCACCATAGCGATAATATACACATTTGTCGGCTTCATTAGCAACAAAGCCGGCAGATGTTAAAGTTATGTTGAACTTCTCATGCCATTGCTTAGGTGCTTGTTTCAGGCCATATAGAGATTTCAGTAACTTACACACTTTTCCTTCCTGACCATCTATCACAAAGCCATCGGGCTGTTGCATATAGATTTCCTCGTCTAGCTCTCCGTTCAGAAAAGCCGTCTTAACATCCATCTGGTGGACAAGAAGACCATGCGAGGCCGCCAATGAGAGTAACACTCGAATGGTGGTTAGTCTGGCCACAGGTGAATAAGTATCGAAGAAATCTTCCTCTTCTTTCTGGGAATAACCCTTAGCCACAAGTCTAGCCTTGTACTTTTCAATAGTACCATCCGGCCTAAGTTTCTTTTTAAACACCCACTTACATCCCAATGGTTTACAGCCATAGGGACGATCAGTGATTTCCCATGTTTCGTTAGCCATGATGGAATCCATCTCACTACGGACCGCTTCTTTCCAGTAGTCAGCATCTGGAGATGCATAGGCTTCCGAAAAGGAAGTGGGAGTATCATCCACGAGGTATACGAGAAAATCATCACCAAAGGACTTTGCAGTCCTTTGTCTCTTGCCCCTACCAAGGGTTTCCTCGTTGTCCTCCTCAAGATTTTCATCAGGTGTTTCTTCATAATATTCCATTGGAATGGTAGGCTCAGGAGTCTCTTTTGATTCCTGTCTAGAAGTGCTTGGCATATCTCTCATAGGAAAAATATCCTCAAAGAATGTAGCATCTTTAGACTCTATAATTGTACCGACCTCCACGTCAGGTACCTCAGATTTCACTACTAGAAATCTATAGCCGACGCTTTTCTTAGCGTAACCCAAATTAACACAATCCACAGTCTTTGGTCCAAGCTTACGCTTTTTGGGGATTGGCACATTGACTTTCGCCAAACAACCCCATGTGCGTAAGTATGAGAGTGTTGTTCTTCTCTTCTCCCATTGCTCATAGGGAGTAATCTCATTATCTTTTGTCGGAACTTTATTCAGGACATGACATGATGTCAATATAGCCTCCCCCCACCATGCCTTGGATAAACCCGATGTATCTAACATGGCGTTAACCAAATCTGTTAGAGTACAGTTTTTCCGTTCGGCAACCCCATTTGACTGAGGTGAATAGGGAGGCGTCCTCTCATGAATAATACCGTGTTCCGCACAAAAAGAGTCAAACTCATTAGAGAAATACTCTCCACCACGATCTGACCGGATTCGTTTAATCTTCTTTTCAAGTTGATTCTCAACTTCTGCTTTATAGATTTTAAAGTAGTGTAGAGCCTCACTTTTAGTGTTTAACAGATATACACAACAAAATCTAGTGGAATCATCTATTAGTGTCATGAAGTATCTTTTTCCAGCTTTAGTCAACACACCATTCATCTCACACAGATCAGAATGTATGAGTTCTAACGGTGCCAAGTGTCTCTCCTCCGCAGCTTTATGGGGCTTGCGAGGTTGTTTTGCTTGCACACACGAATGGCACTTAGAACCTTTGGCTAAAGTGAAACTCGGGATTAAATTCAGTTTTGCTAACCGCGTCATAGAACCGAAACCAATGTGACAAAGACGTGAATGCCAAACTTCTGTTTCATTAACATTCGAATGAATATTGTTCACGACTTTATTACAAAAATCCACAAGGGAAAAGCGGAACAGACCTCCGCATTCATAACCTTTTCCAACAAACAGTCCATATTTCGTAACAACTACTTTATTAGACTCAAAGACCAACTTAAAACCTTCTCTGCAGAGAAGGGAGCCACTAACGAGGTTCTTCTTGATGGCGGGGACATGCTGCACATTCTTGAGCTGCACGATCCTTCCCGAAGTAAACTTCAGATCGACCGTGCCAACACCATGAACAGAAGCAGTCGCGCCGTTCCCCATCAGTACGGAGCCTTTCCCTGTGACCTGATAAGAAGAAAACAATGAGATGTCAGCACACACATGAATATTTGCACCTGTGTCAATCCACCAATCGGTAGACTGGCTAACTGAAAATACAGTAAATAGATTACCGTACCCAGATGCTCCACTTTCATTGTTGCTCACGATCATGTTGGCAGTCTTAGAGTCCTGCCCTGGCTTCTTGAACTTGTGTGGGCACTTGTTAGCCCAGTGTTCCTCCGAACCACAAGTGAAACAGCCACTCTTCTTCTTATCCTTCTTGAAGGTCTTGTTACCCTTCTTCTTGAAGTCGGTATTCTGTTGGACACCCATCTTCCCTTTGGACTTGTTGGAGTTGAAGTTCTTCTGTACCACATTGGCAACTGAGATCCCTTCTCCTTTTCCATGCGAGTCCTTTGCCCTGGAATTCTGCTCAACACTCAGATGGCCGATGACATCCTCTACTGAGAATTCACGCCTCTGATGTTTCAGAGTGGTGGCAAAGTTCCTCCAGGAATTAGGAAGCTTAGCGATTATGCATCCCGCGACAAATTTGCCCGGTAACTCGCACTTCAGGAGCTCAAGCTCCTTTGCGATGCATTGTATTTCATGAGCCTGTTCCAATACAGAACGGTTTTCAACCATTTTGTAATCGTGGAACTGCTCAATAATATACATCTCGCTCCCAGCATCAGTTGCACCGAATTTGGATTCGAGTGCCTCCCACAAGTCCTTGGCGACCCGCACATGTAAATATGCATCAACCAACTTATCTCCAATCACGCTCAGAACGGCTCCAACAAAGACGACGGTGGCCTCCGTAAACGCCTTCTCCTGATCAGGACCAATCGTTCCAGTGGGAGTGATGCCGGCGACCCAGAACACGTTCATCGCCGTGAGCCATAAGGTGGTTTTGGTCTGCCAACGCTTAAAGTACGTCCCCGTAAACGGGGCAGGTTTCAGTGCAGCAGCAAAACCTTGAATCGAAAAATGCCTACACATATTAGGTTTTTGGATTGTTAGGAATCTAGGCATTTTTCCGATTATATTAATCCAGGAATAAATCATGAACATTATGTGGACACGCTGATACTTAATTATGTAACCATGCAGTACTAGACAAATCGTAGAGACATCTACAGAAATCACTAGTACTATGCACATCGAAATTAGCAGAAGAGGGATAAGCATGTAGTACCCTCCAGTAGGCCAATTGGCCGAAGCAGCAGCGGTCGCGGCAGCAGAAGCGGTAGCCTCGTCGGCTGTCCTATTCCCAGTGGCAGCCGGATCACCAATGGTAGCCATGGCGATGAAGAAAGCGTTGATGTAGTGGAAGCAGTCGAAGATTGGCGAGCAGTCGCGTAGGAGACGCTCCCCAAAAACCTAATCGCCCCTCTCCCGTACAGGATCTCGAGAGGGCGTGGTTTCGGAGGCCTGCTCACCCGTCAGCCGTGTACGCAGCGGACGGGGTGGGATCACCGGAGGCAGCAGCAGTGAGAGGAACGACAAGGGGCGGAGGCAGATGGTTCTGTTCTGTGTCTCCCGGAGAGGACGACCTTCTCCATATATAGGCACACGCCAGGACGGTTCAACGGAAAGAAACGCCCGCAATGAAAGACTGAAACGCCTGTAATAAAGTACTAGTAACGCCAGCACTTAAGACAAAACGTTAACCCCAAACGTTTAAGCCTCATTAGCATTTCAGTTACAACCGTTTGTATCCCGTTTCCGTGCGACAAAAAGAACACATCGGCTCGGCGAGATTCCCGCAACCCGCGGCGCGCGCGCGCGCGTCGTGACGAGGCGAGGCGTGGCGAGGCGTGCGTGCGTCGGAGGAGGAGGAGCGCGCGTGTGGAGCTCCTCTTCTTCTTCTCACACCACATGCAAATGGTAGAAGAGCTCACCTTATATGTTGGTGCTCATGTCTCTCCACTAGCGATGTGGGACTAAACTCCCTCCCACTTGCCTTGCCAAGCATGAATGGGCCCTTAGGGATTTTTCAGAAATTGTTAGATGGGCCTAGAGCCCACCCTATATTTCAACAATCCCCCACCAGATCCCTAAGGCCCATGGTATTGTCCTCTGTTCCCAACACTGTTTTGATATACCGGTATTTTCAGTGGAGACCTGTTAGGGTTGAACATCCACCTAGAACAAATAGCTACACTTCTTTACAACTGAGCAATGGACTATGCCTTGAATTGTCAGTTTGGCGTAAAGGAGTTTCACTAAAAGTCTTACCAGTACTAGGCTGCCGAAGGATGACCCCTCGGGTGGAGCATATTAGTCATACTCCTGGCCTATTCATGAGCTACTAGAGAACACCCCAATCTCATAGACTGTGACCAGCAGTCGGGCTCACATAGGTGTGTTCCTCCAAAGATCGCTCTGTAGGATAGCATCTTGCTTATAGAAGCTTTGGAACACATTAAGACAAAAATCAACCTGCCATACAGTTTCTGAGAGTATTGTATATCCAGCGGAGTGGGTTAGTAAACTACTCTCCTCAGTTAACCACTAGCTTGTTTTCCCAGATCCTACTTCACGGGATCTCCGATCACATAGGTTGGGTTACTACCATGGCAACTCATGTGGGTCTTATTCCCATCTCCCTCGATGCATTTTCTATCACAACACGTGATAGCCCTTTAGTAAAGGGATCTGCCAGATTCTTAGCCGACTGGATATAATCCAATGCTATCACTCCGGAGTTTCTTAAAGTTCTGACAGCTTTTAATCTCATTCTTATGTGTTTGTTGGACTGCTTGTTGTCCTTTGAACTTTTTACCTTGACAATTACAGTTTGATTGTCACAGTTCATAAGAATAGCCGGTACTGGCTTTTCAACCACTGGCAGGTCCATCAAAAGATCTCGAAGCCATCCTGCTTCGACACCAGATGTGTCTAATGCTGTTAATTCTGCTTCCATTGTCGATCTCGTTAGGATCGTTTGCTTGCAAGACTTCCAGGAAACAGCACCACCTCCAAGAGTAAACACATACCCCGTTGTGGCTTTCATCTCATCAGCATCAGAGATCCAATTCGCATCACAATACCCTTCAAGTACTGACGGTTGCCCGGTATAGTGAAGTCCGTAGTTCATAGTACCTTTCAGATAACGCATAATTCTTTCAACAGCACGCCAATGATCATCACCCGGATTAGAAACAAACCGGCTCAGTTTGCACACAGCAAACGTGATGTCAGGCCTTGTAGCGCTAGCTAGATACATGAGTGAACCAATGATCTGAGAATATCTCAGCTGATCCTTACCTGTGCCTTCAAACTTTCGGATTCGCACACTAGGATCATATGGTGTTGGAGAAGTTTTGCAGTCCGAATATCCAAAACGACTCAAAACTTTTTCAACATAATGGGACTGCAGAAGCGTAATCCCACCCTCATTATCTCTCAGCAGCTTAATGTTTAAGATAACATCAGCCACACCAATATCCTTCATCTCAAAATTCTGAGATAGAAATGACTTAACCTCCTCGATGACTTGGAGGTTTGTCCCAAGTATCAGTATGTCATCGACATACAAGCACAGTATAACTCCTTCGCCCCCACCATAGCGATAATATACACATTTGTCGGCTTCATTAGCAACAAAGCCGGCAGATGTTAAAGTTATGTTGAACTTCTCATGCCATTGCTTAGGTGCTTGTTTCAGGCCATATAGAGATTTCAGTAACTTACACACTTTTCCTTCCTGACCATCTATCACAAAGCCATCGGGCTGTTGCATATAGATTTCCTCGTCTAGCTCTCCGTTCAGAAAAGCCGTCTTAACATCCATCTGGTGGACAAGAAGACCATGCGAGGCCGCCAATGAGAGTAACACTCGAATGGTGGTTAGTCTGGCCACAGGTGAATAAGTATCGAAGAAATCTTCCTCTTCTTTCTGGGAATAACCCTTAGCCACAAGTCTAGCCTTGTACTTTTCAATAGTACCATCCGGCCTAAGTTTCTTTTTAAACACCCACTTACATCCCAATGGTTTACAGCCATAGGGACGATCAGTGATTTCCCATGTTTCGTTAGCCATGATGGAATCCATCTCACTACGGACCGCTTCTTTCCAGTAGTCAGCATCTGGAGATGCATAGGCTTCCGAAAAGGAAGTGGGAGTATCATCCACGAGGTATACGAGAAAATCATCACCAAAGGACTTTGCAGTCCTTTGTCTCTTGCCCCTACCAAGGGTTTCCTCGTTGTCCTCCTCAAGATTTTCATCAGGTGTTTCTTCATAATATTCCATTGGAATGGTAGGCTCAGGAGTCTCTTTTGATTCCTGTCTAGAAGTGCTTGGCATATCTCTCATAGGAAAAATATCCTCAAAGAATGTAGCATCTTTAGACTCTATAATTGTACCGACCTCCACGTCAGGTACCTCAGATTTCACTACTAGAAATCTATAGCCGACGCTTTTCTTAGCGTAACCCAAATTAACACAATCCACAGTCTTTGGTCCAAGCTTACGCTTTTTGGGGATTGGCACATTGACTTTCGCCAAACAACCCCATGTGCGTAAGTATGAGAGTGTTGTTCTTCTCTTCTCCCATTGCTCATAGGGAGTAATCTCATTATCTTTTGTCGGAACTTTATTCAGGACATGACATGATGTCAATATAGCCTCCCCCCACCATGCCTTGGATAAACCCGATGTATCTAACATGGCGTTAACCAAATCTGTTAGAGTACAGTTTTTCCGTTCGGCAACCCCATTTGACTGAGGTGAATAGGGAGGCGTCCTCTCATGAATAATACCGTGTTCCGCACAAAAAGAGTCAAACTCATTAGAGAAATACTCTCCACCACGATCTGACCGGATTCGTTTAATCTTCTTTTCAAGTTGATTCTCAACTTCTGCTTTATAGATTTTAAAGTAGTGTAGAGCCTCACTTTTAGTGTTTAACAGATATACACAACAAAATCTAGTGGAATCATCTATTAGTGTCATGAAGTATCTTTTTCCAGCTTTAGTCAACACACCATTCATCTCACACAGATCAGAATGTATGAGTTCTAACGGTGCCAAGTGTCTCTCCTCCGCAGCTTTATGGGGCTTGCGAGGTTGTTTTGCTTGCACACACGAATGGCACTTAGAACCTTTGGCTAAAGTGAAACTCGGGATTAAATTCAGTTTTGCTAACCGCGTCATAGAACCGAAACCAATGTGACAAAGACGTGAATGCCAAACTTCTGTTTCATTAACATTCGAATGAATATTGTTCACGACTTTATTACAAAAATCCACAAGGGAAAAGCGGAACAGACCTCCGCATTCATAACCTTTTCCAACAAACAGTCCATATTTCGTAACAACTACTTTATTAGACTCAAAGACCAACTTAAAACCTTCTCTGCAGAGAAGGGAGCCACTAACGAGGTTCTTCTTGATGGCGGGGACATGCTGCACATTCTTGAGCTGCACGATCCTTCCCGAAGTAAACTTCAGATCGACCGTGCCAACACCATGAACAGAAGCAGTCGCGCCGTTCCCCATCAGTACGGAGCCTTTCCCTGTGACCTGATAAGAAGAAAACAATGAGATGTCAGCACACACATGAATATTTGCACCTGTGTCAATCCACCAATCGGTAGACTGGCTAACTGAAAATACAGTAAATAGATTACCGTACCCAGATGCTCCACTTTCATTGTTGCTCACGATCATGTTGGCAGTCTTAGAGTCCTGCCCTGGCTTCTTGAACTTGTGTGGGCACTTGTTAGCCCACTGTTCCTCCGAACCACAAGTGAAACAGCCACTCTTCTTCTTATCCTTCTTGAAGGTCTTGTTACCCTTCTTCTTGAAGTCGGTATTCTGTTGGACACCCATCTTCCCTTTGGACTTGTTGGAGTTGAAGTTCTTCTGTACCACATTGGCAACTGAGATCCCTTCTCCTTTTCCATGCGAGTCCTTTGCCCTGGAATTCTGCTCAACACTCAGATGGCCGATGACATCCTCTACTGAGAATTCACGCCTCTGATGTTTCAGAGTGGTGGCAAAGTTCCTCCAGGAATTAGGAAGCTTAGCGATTATGCATCCCGCGACAAATTTGCCCGGTAACTCGCACTTCAGGAGCTCAAGCTCCTTTGCGATGCATTGTATTTCATGAGCCTGTTCCAATACAGAACGGTTTTCAACCATTTTGTAATCGTGGAACTGCTCAATAATATACATCTCGCTCCCAGCATCAGTTGCACCGAATTTGGATTCGAGTGCCTCCCACAAGTCCTTGGCGACCCGCACATGTAAATATGCATCAACCAACTTATCTCCAATCACGCTCAGAACGGCTCCAACAAAGACGACGGTGGCCTCCGTAAACACCTTCTCCTGATCAGGAGCAATCGTTCCAGTGGGAGTGACGCCGGCGACCCAGAACACGTTCATCGCCGTGAGCCATAAGGTGGTTTTGGTCTGCCAACGCTTAAAGTACGTCCCCGTAAACGGGGCAGGTTTCAGTGCAGCAGCAAAACCTTGAATCGAAAAATGCCTACACATATTAGGTTTTTGGATTGTTAGGAATCTAGGCATTTTCCGATTATATTAATCCAGGAATAAATCATGAACATTATGTGGACACGCTGATACTTAATTATGTAACCATGCAGTACTAGACAAATCGTAGAGACATCTACAGAAATCACTAGTACTATGCACATCGAAATTAGCAGAAGAGGGATAAGCATGTAGTACCCTCCAGTAGGCCAATTGGCCGAAGCAGCAGCGGTCGCGGCAGCAGAAGCGGTAGCCTCGTCGGCTGTCCTATTCCCAGTGGCAGCCGGATCACCAATGGTAGCCATGGCGATGAAGAAAGCGTTGATGTAGTGGAAGCAGTCGAAGATTGGCGAGCAGTCGCGTAGGAGACGCTCCCCAAAAACCTAATCGCCCCTCTCCCGTACAGGATCTCGAGAGGGCGTGGTTTCGGAGGCCTGCTCACCCGTCAGCCGTGTACGCAGCGGACGGGGTGGGATACCGGAGGCAGCAGCAGTGAGAGGAACGACAAGGGGCGGAGGCAGATGGTCTGTTCTGTGTCTCCCGGAGAGGACGACCTTCTCCATATATAGGCACACGCCAGGACGGTTCAACGGAAAGAAACGCCCGCAATGAAGACTGAAACGCCTGTAATAAAGTACTAGTAACGCCAGCACTTAAGACAAAACGTTAACCCCAAACGTTTAAGCCTCATTAGCATTTCAGTTACAACCGTTTGTATCCCGTTTCCGTGCGACAAAAAGAACACATCGGCTCGGCGAGATTCCCGCAACCCGCGGCGCGCGCGCGTCGTGACGAGGCGAGGCGTGGCGTGGCGAGGCGTGCGTGCGTGCGTCGGAGGAGGAGCGCGCGTGTGGAGCTCCTCTTCTTCTTCTCACACCACATGCAAATGGTAGAAGAGCTCACCTTATATGTTGGTGCTCATGTCTCTCCACTAGCGATGTGGGACTAAACTCCCTCCCACTTGCCTTGCCAAGCATGAATGGGCCCTTAGGGATTTTTCAGAATGTTAGATGGGCCTAGAGCCCACCCTATATTTCAACAATCCCCCACCAGATCCCTAAGGCCCATGGTATTGTCCTCTGTTCCAACACTGTTTTGATATACCGGTATTTTCAGTGGAGACCTGTTAGGGTTGAACATCCACCTAGAACAAATAGCTACACTTCTTTACAACTGAGCAATGGACTATGCCTTGAATTGTCAGTTTGGCGTAAAGGAGTTTCACTAAAAGTCTTACCAGTACTAGGCTGCCGAAGGATGACCCCTCGGGTGGAGCATATTAGTCATACTCCTGGCCTATTCATGAGCTACTAGAGAACACCCCAATCTCATAGACTGTGACCAGCAGTCGGGCTCACATAGGTGTGTTCCTCCAAGATCGCTCTGTAGGATAGCATCTTGCTTATAGAAGCTTTGGAACACATTAAGACAAAAATCAACCTGCCATACAGTTTCTGAGAGTACTGTATATCCAGCGGAGTGGGTTAGTAAACTACTCTCCTCAGTTAACCACTAGCTTGTTTTCCCAGATCCTACTTCACGGGATCTCCGATCACATAGGTTGGGTTACTACCATGGCAACTCATGTGGGTCTTATTCCCATCTCCCTCGATGCATTTTCTATCACAACACGTGATAGCCCTTTAGTAAAGGGATCTGCCAGATTCTTAGCCGACTGGATATAATCCAATGCTATCACTCCGGAGTTTCTTAAAGTTCTGACAGCTTTTAATCTCATTCTTATGTGTTTGTTGGACTGCTTGTTGTCCTTTGAACTTTTTACCTTGACAATTACAGTTTGATTGTCACAGTTCATAAGAATAGCCGGCCGGTACTGGCTTTCAACCACTGGCAGGTCCATCAAAAGATCTCGAAGCCATCCTGCTTCGACACCAGATGTGTCTAATGCTGTTAATTCTGCTTCCATTGTCGATCTCGTTAGGATCGTTTGCTTGCAAGACTTCCAGGAAACAGCACCACCTCCAAGAGTAAACACATACCCCGTTGTGGCTTTCATCTCATCAGCATCAGAGATCCAATTCGCATCACAATACCCTTCAAGTACTGACGGTTGCCCGGTATAGTGAAGTCCGTAGTTCATAGTACCTTTCAGATAACGCATAATTCTTTCAACAGCACGCCAATGATCATCACCCGGATTAGAAACAAACCGGCTCAGTTTGCACACAGCAAACGTGATGTCAGGCCTTGTAGCGCTAGCTAGATACATGAGTGAACCAATGATCTGAGAATATCTCAGCTGATCCTTACCTGTGCCTTCAAACTTTCGGATTCGCACACTAGGATCATATGGTGTTGGAGAAGTTTTGCAGTCCGAATATCCAAAACGACTCAAAACTTTTTCAACATAATGGGATTGCAGAAGCGTAATCCCACCCTCATTATCTCTCAGCAGCTTAATGTTTAAGATAACATCAGCCACACCAAGATCCTTCATCTCAAAATTCTGAGATAGAAATGACTTAACCTCCTCGATGACTTGGAGGTTTGTCCCAAGTATCAGTATGTCATCGACATACAAGCACAGTATAACTCCTTCGCCCCCACCATAGCGATAATATACACATTTGTCGGCTTCATTAGCAACAAAGCCGGCAGATGTTAAAGTTATGTTGAACTTCTCATGCCATTGCTTAGGTGCTTGTTTCAGGCCATATAGAGATTTCAGTAACTTACACACTTTTCCTTCCTGACCATCTATCACAAAGCCATCGGGCTGTTGCATATAGATTTCCTCGTCTAGCTCTCCGTTCAGAAAAGCCGTCTTAACATCCATCTGGTGGACAAGAAGACCATGCGAGGCCGCCAATGAGAGTAACACTCGAATGGTGGTTAGTCTGGCCACAGGTGAATAAGTATCGAAGAAATCTTCCTCTTCTTTCTGGTGGGAATAACCTTAGCCACAAGTCTAGCCTTGTACTTTTCAATAGTACCATCCGGCCTAAGTTTCTTTTTAAACACCCACTTACATCCCAATGGTTTACAGCCATAGGGACGATCAGTGATTTCCCATGTTTCGTTAGCCATGATGGAATCCATCTCACTACGGACCGCTTCTTTCCAGTAGTCAGCATCTGGAGATGCATAGGCTTCCGAAAAGGAAGTGGGAGTATCATCCACGAGGTATACGAGAAAATCATCACCAAAGGACTTTGCAGTCCTTGTCTCTTGCCCCTACCAAGGGTTTCCTCGTTGTCCTCCTCAAGATTTTCATCAGGTGTTTCTTCATAATATTCCATTGGAATGGTAGGCTCAGGAGTCTCTTTTGATTCCTGTCTAGAAGTGCTTGGCATATCTCTCATAGGAAAAATATCCTCAAAGAATGTAGCATCTTTAGACTCTATAATTGTACCGACCTCCACGTCAGGTACCTCAGATTTCACTACTAGAAATCTATAGCCGACGCTTTTCTTAGCGTAACCCAAATTAACACAATCCACAGTCTTTGGTCCAAGCTTACGCTTTTTGGGATTGGCACATTGACTTTCGCCAAACACCCCATGTGCGTAAGTATGAGAGTGTTGTTCTTCTCTTCTCCCATTGCTCATAGGGAGTAATCTCATTATCTTTTGTCGGAACTTTATTCAGGACATGACATGATGTCAATATAGCCTCCCCCCACCATGCCTTGGATAAACCCGATGTATCTAACATGGCGTTAACCAAATCTGTTAGAGTACAGTTTTTCCGTTCGGCAACCCCATTTGACTGAGGTGAATAGGGAGGCGTCCTCTCATGAATAATACCGTGTTCCGCACAAAAAGAGTCAAACTCATTAGAGAAATACTCTCCACCACGATCTGACCGGATTCGTTTAATCTTCT
This sequence comes from Avena eriantha, assembly GCA_910589775.1. NCBI lineage: Eukaryota > Viridiplantae > Streptophyta > Magnoliopsida > Poales > Poaceae > Avena > Avena eriantha. Next base: position 420,025,633 of record OU342740.1, read on the forward strand.
TTTCAAGTTGATTCTCAACTTCTGCTTTATAGATTTTAAAGTAGTGTAGAGCCTCACTTTTAGTGTTTAACAGATATACACAACAAAATCTAGTGGAATCATCTATTAGTGTCATGAAGTATCTTTTTCCAGCTTTAGTCAACACACCATTCATCTCACACAGATCAGAATGTATGAGTTCTAACGGTGCCAAGTGTCTCTCCTCCGCAGCTTTATGGGCTTGCGAGGTTGTTTTGCTTGCACACACGAATGGCACTTAGAACCTTTGGCTAAAGTGAAACTCGGGATTAAATTCAGTTTTGCTAACCGCGTCATAGAACCGAAACCAATGTGACAAAGACGTGAATGCCAAACTTCTGTTTCATTAACATTCGAATGAATATTGTTCACGACTTTATTACAAAAATCCACAAGGGAAAAGCGGAACAGACCTCCGCATTCATAACCTTTTCCAACAAACAGTCCATATTTCGTAACAACTACTTTATTAGACTCAAAGACCAACTTAAAACCTTCTCTGCAGAGAAGGGAGCCACTAACGAGGTTCTTCTTGATGGCGGGGACATGCTGCACATTCTTGAGCTGCACGATCCTTCCCGAAGTAAACTTCAGATCGACCGTGCCAACACCATGAACAGAAGCAGTCGCGCCGTTCCCCATCAGTACGGAGCCTTTCCCTGTGACCTGATAAGAAGAAAACAATGAGATGTCAGCACACACATGAATATTTGCACCTGTGTCAATCCACCAATCGGTAGACTGGCTAACTGAAAATACAGTAAATAGATTACCGTACCCAGATGCTCCACTTTCATTGTTGCTCACGATCATGTTGGCAGTCTTAGAGTCCTGCCCTGGCTTCTTGAACTTGTGTGGGCACTTGTTAGCCCAGTGTTCCTCCGAACCACAAGTGAAACAGCCACTCTTCTTCTTATCCTTCTTGAAGGTCTTGTTACCCTTCTTCTTGAAGTCGGTATTCTGTTGGACACCCATCTTCCCTTTGGACTTGTTGGAGTTGAAGTTCTTCTGTACCACATTGGCAACTGAGATCCCTTCTCCTTTTCCATGCGAGTCCTTTGCCCTGGAATTCTGCTCAACACTCAGATGGCCGATGACATCCTCTACTGAGAATTCACGCCTCTGATGTTTCAGAGTGGTGGCAAAGTTCCTCCAGGAATTAGGAAGCTTAGCGATTATGCATCCCGCGACAAATTTGCCCGGTAACTCGCACTTCAGGAGCTCAAGCTCCTTTGCGATGCATTGTATTTCATGAGCCTGTTCCAATACAGAACGGTTTTCAACCATTTTGTAATCGTGGAACTGCTCAATAATATACATCTCGCTCCCAGCATCAGTTGCACCGAATTTGGATTCGAGTGCCTCCCACAAGTCCTTGGCGACCCGCACATGTAAATATGCATCAACCAACTTATCTCCAATCACGCTCAGAACGGCTCCAACAAAGACGACGGTGGCCTCCGTAAACGCCTTCTCCTGATCAGGAGCAATCGTTCCAGTGGGAGTGACGCCGGCGACCCAGAACACGTTCATCGCCGTGAGCCATAAGGTGGTTTTGGTCTGCCAACGCTTAAAGTACGTCCCCGTAAACGGGGCAGGTTTCAGTGCAGCAGCAAAACCTTGAATCGAAAAATGCCTACACATATTAGGTTTTGGATTGTTAGGAATCTAGGCATTTTTCCGATTATATTAATCCAGGAATAAATCATGAACATTATGTGGACACGCTGATACTAATTATGTAACCATGCAGTACTAGACAAATCGTAGAGACATCTACAGAAATCACTAGTACTATGCACATCGAAATTAGCAGAAGAGGGATAAGCATGTAGTACCTCCAGTAGGCCAATTGGCCGAAGCAGCAGCGGTCGCGGCAGCAGAAGCGGTAGCCTCGTCGGCTGTCCTATTCCCAGTGGCAGCCGGATCACCAATGGTAGCCATGGCGATGAAGAAAGCGTTGATGTAGTGGAAGCAGTCGAAGATTGGCGAGCAGTCGCGTAGGAGACGCTCCCCAAAACCTAATCGCCCCTCTCCGTACAGGATCTCGAGAGGGCGTGGTTTCGGAGGCCTGCTCACCCGTCAGCCGTGTACGCAGCGGACGGGGTGGGATCACGGAGGCAGCAGCAGTGAGAGGAACGACAAGGGGCGGAGGCAGATGGTTCTGTTCTGTGTCTCCCGGAGAGGACGACCTTCTCCATATATAGGCACACGCCAGGACGGTTCAACGGAAAGAAAACGCCCGCAATGAAAGACTGAAACGCCTGTAATAAAGTACTAGTAACGCCAGCACTTAAGACAAAACGTTAACCCAACGTTTAAGCCTCATTAGCATTTCAGTTACAACCGTTTGTATCCCGTTTCCGTGCGACAAAAAGAACACATCGGCTCGGCGAGATTCCGCAACCCGCGGCGCGCGCGCGTCGTGACGAGGCGAGGCGTGGCGTGGCGAGGCGTGCGTGCGTGCGTCGGAGGAGGAGCGCGGCGTGTGGAGCTCCTCTTCTTCTTCTCACACCACATGCAAATGGTAGAAGAGCTCACCTTATATGTTGGTGCTCATGTCTCTCCACTAGCGATGTGGGACTAAACTCCCTCCCACTTGCCTTGCCAAGCATGAATGGGCCCTTAGGGATTTTTCAGAAATTGTTAGATGGGCCTAGAGCCCACCCTATATTTCAACAATCCCCCACCAGATCCCTAAGGCCCATGGTATTGTCCTCTGTTCCCAACACTGTTTTGATATACCGTATTTTCAGGGAGACCTGTTAGGGTGAACATCCACCTAGAACAAATAGCTACACTTCTTTACAACTGAGCAATGGACTATGCCTTGAATTGTCAGTTTGGCGTAAAGGAGTTTCACTAAAAGTCTTACCAGTACTAGGCTGCCGAAGGATGACCCTCGGGTGGAGCATATTAGTCATACTCCTGGCCTATTCATGAGCTACTAGGAACACCCCAATCTCATAGACTGTGACCAAGGTCGGGCTCACATAGGTGTGTTCCTCCAAAGAATCGCTCTGTAGGATAGCATCTTGCTATAGAAGCTTTGGAACACATTAAGACAAAAATCAACCTGCCATACAGTTTCTGAGAGTATGTATATCCAGCGGAGTGGGTTAGTAAACTACTCTCCTCAGTTAACCACTAGCTTGTTTTCCCAGATCCTACTTCACGGGATCTCCGATCACATAGGTTGGGTTACTACCATGGCAACTCATGTGGGTCTTATTCCCATCTCCCTCGATGCATTTTCTATCACAA
>OU342740.1:420029014-420240665 GCA_910589775.1 Avena eriantha
TCCGGAGTTTCTTAAAGTTCTGACAGCTTTTAATCTCATTCTTATGTGTTTGTTGGACTGCTTGTTGTCCTTTGAACTTTTTACCTTGACAATTACAGTTTGATTGTCACAGTTCATAAGAATAGCCGGTACTGGCTTTCAACCACTGGCAGGTCCATCAAAAGATCTCGAAGCCATCCTGCTTCCACCAGATGTGTCTAATGCTGTTAATTCTGCTTCCATTGTCGATCTCGTTAGGATCGTTTGCTTGCAAGACTTCCAGGAAACAGCACCACCTCCAAGAGTAAACACATACCCCGTTGTGGCTTTCATCTCATCAGCATCAGAGATCCAATTCGCATCACAATACCCTTCAAGTACTGACGGTTGCCCGGTATAGTGAAGTCCGTAGTTCATAGTACCTTTCAGATAACGCATAATTCTTTCAACAGCACGCCAATGATCATCACCCGGATTAGAAACAAACCGGCTCAGTTTGCACACAGCAAACGTGATGTCAGGCCTTGTAGCGCTAGCTAGATACATGAGTGAACCAATGATCTGAGAATATCTCAGCTGATCCTTACCCGTGCCTTCAAACTTTCGATTCGCACACTAGGATCATATGGTGTTGGAGAAGTTTTGCAGTCCGAATATCCAAAACGACTCAAAACTTTTCAACATAATGGGATTGCAGAAGCGTAATCCCACCCTCATTATCTCTCAGCAGCTTAATGTTTAAGATAACATCCACCACACCAGATCCTCATCTCAAAATTCTGAGATAGAAATGACTTAACCTCCTCGATGACTTGGAGGTTTGTCCCAAGTATCAGTATGTCATCGACATACAAGCACAGTATAACTCCTTCGCCCCCACCATAGCGATAATATACACATTTGTCGGCTTCATTAGCAACAAAGCCGGCAGATGTTAAAGTTATGTTGAACTTCTCATGCCATTGCTTAGGTGCTTGTTTCAGGCCATATAGAGATTTCAGTAACTTACACACTTTTCCTTCCTGACCATCTATCACAAAGCCATCGGGCTGTTGCATATAGATTTCCTCGTCTAGCTCTCCGTTCAGAAAAGCCGTCTTAACATCCATCTGGTGGACAAGAAGACCATGCGAGGCCGCCAATGAGAGTAACACTCGAATGGTGGTTAGTCTGGCCACAGGTGAATAGTATCGAAGAAATCTTCCTCTTCTTTCTGGGAATAACCCTTAGCCACAAGTCTAGCCTTGTACTTTTCAATAGTACCATCGGCCTAAGTTTCTTTTTAAACACCCACTTACATCCCAATGGTTTACAGCCATAGGGACGATCAGTGATTTCCCAGTTTCGTAGCCATGATGGAATCCATCTCACTCCGGACCCGTTCTTTCCAGTAGTCAGCATATGGAGATGCATAGGCTTCCGAAAAGGAAGTGGGAGTATCATCCACGAGGTATACGAGAAAATCATCACCAAAGGACTTTGCAGTCCTTTGTCTCTTGCCCCTACCAAGGGTTCCTCGTTGTCCTCCTCAAGATTTTCATCAGGTGTTCCTTCATAATATTCCATTGGAATGGTAGGCTCAGGAGGTCTCTTTTGATTTCCTGTCTAGTAAGTGACTTGGCATATCTCCTCATAGGAAAAATATCTCAAAGAATGTATGCATCTTTATGACTCCTATAAATTGTACCCGACCCTACCACGTTCAGGTCCCTCAGATTTCACTACTAGGAAAGCTATAGCCCGACGCTTATTCCTTAGGGCGTAACCCAAATTAACACAATCCACAGTCCTTTGGATCCAAAGCTTACGCTTTTTGGGATTGGCACATTGACTTTCGCCAAACAACCCCATGTGCGTAAGTATGAGAGTGTTGTTCTTCTCTCTCCCATTGCTCATGGGATTAATCTCATTATCTTTTGTCGGGAACTTATTCAGACATGACATGATGTCAATATAGCCTCCCCCCACCATGCCTGGATAAACCCGATGTATCTAACATGGCGTTAACCAAATCTGTTAGTAGTACAGTTTTCCGTTCGGCAACCCCATTTGACTGAGGTGAATAGGGAGGCGTCCTCTATGAATAATACCGTGTTCCGCACAAAAAGAGTCAAACTCATTAGAGAAATACTCTCCACCACGATCTGACCGGATTCGTTAATCTTCTTTTCAAGTTGATTCTCAACTTCTGCTTTATAGATTTTAAGTAGTGTAGAGCCTCACTTTTAGTGTTTAACAGATATACACAACAAAATCTAGTGGAATCATCTATTAGTGTCATGAAGTATCTTTTTCCAGCTTTAGTCAACACACCATTCATCTCACACAGATCAGAATGTATGAGTTCTAACGGTGCCAAGTGTCTCTCCTCCGCAGCTTTATGGGGCTTGCGAGGTTGTTTTGCTTGCACACACGAATGGCACTTAGAACCTTTGGCTAAAGTGAAACTCGGGATTAAATTCAGTTTTGCTAACCGCGTCATAGAACCGAAACCAATGTGACAAAGACGTGAATGCCAAACTTCTGTTTCATTAACATTCGAATGAATATTGTTCACGACTTTATTACAAAAATCCACAAGGGAAAAGCGGAACAGACCTCCGCATTCATAACCTTTTCCAACAAACAGTCCATATTTCGTAACAACTACTTTATTAGACTCAAAGACCAACTTAAAACCTTCTCTGCAGAGAAGGGAGCCACTAACGAGGTTCTTCTTGATGGCGGGGACATGCTGCACATTCTTGAGCTGCACGATCCTTCCCGAAGTAAACTTCAGATCGACCGTGCCAACACCATGAACAGAAGCAGTCGCGCCGTTCCCCATCAGTACGGAGCCTTTCCCTGTGACCTGATAAGAAGAAAACAATGAGATGTCAGCACACACATGAATATTTGCACCTGTGTCAATCCACCAATCGGTAGACTGGCTAACTGAAAATACAGTAAATAGATTACCGTACCCAGATGCTCCACTTTCATTGTTGCTCACGATCATGTTGGCAGTCTTAGAGTCCTGCCCTGGCTTCTTGAACTTGTGTGGGCACTTGTTAGCCCAGTGTTCCTCCGAACCACAAGTGAAACAGCCACTCTTCTTCTTATCCTTCTTGAAGGTCTTGTTACCCTTCTTCTTGAAGTCGGTATTCTGTTGGACACCCATCTTCCCTTTGGACTTGTTGGAGTTGAAGTTCTTCTGTACCACATTGGCAACTGAGATCCCTTCTCCTTTTCCATGCGAGTCCTTTGCCCTGGAATTCTGCTCAACACTCAGATGGCCGATGACATCCTCTACTGAGAATTCACGCCTCTGATGTTTCAGAGTGGTGGCAAAGTTCCTCCAGGAATTAGGAAGCTTAGCGATTATGCATCCCGCGACAAATTTGCCCGGTAACTCGCACTTCAGGAGCTCAAGCTCCTTTGCGATGCATTGTATTTCATGAGCCTGTTCCAATACAGAACGGTTTTCAACCATTTTGTAATCGTGGAACTGCTCAATAATATACATCTCGCTCCCAGCATCAGTTGCACCGAATTTGGATTCGAGTGCCTCCCACAAGTCCTTGGCGACCCGCACATGTAAATATGCATCAACCAACTTATCTCCAATCACGCTCAGAACGGCTCCAACAAAGACGACGGTGGCCTCCGTAAACGCCTTCTCCTGATCAGGAGCAATCGTTCCAGTGGGAGTGACGCCGGCGACCCAGAACACGTTCATCGCCGTGAGCCATAAGGTGGTTTTGGTCTGCCAACGCTTAAAGTACGTCCCCGTAAACGGGGCAGGTTTCAGTGCAGCAGCAAAACCTTGAATCGAAAAATGCCTACACATATTAGGTTTTTGGATTGTTAGGAATCTAGGCATTTTTCCGATTATATTAATCCAGGAATAAATCATGAACATTATGTGGACACGCTGATACTTAATTATGTAACCATGCAGTACTAGGACAAATCGTAGAGACATCTACAGAAATCACTAGTACTATGCACATCGAAATTAGCAGAAGAGGGATAAGCATGTAGTACCCTCCAGTAGGCCAATTGGCCGAAGCAGCAGCGGTCGCGGCAGCAGAAGCGGTAGCCTCGTCGGCTGTCCTATTCTCAGTGGCAGCCGGATCACCAATGGTAGCCATGGCGATGAAGAAAGCGTTGATGTAGGTGGAAGCAGTCGAAGATTGGCGAGCAGTCGCGTAGGAGACGCTCCCCAAAAACCTAATCGCCCCTCTCCCGTACAGGATCTCGAGAGGGCGTGGTTTCGGAGGCCTGCTCACCCGTCAGCCGTGTACGCAGCGGACGGGGTGGGATCACCGGAGGCAGCAGCAGTGAGAGGAACGACAAGGGGCGGAGGCAGATGGTTCTGTTCTGTGTCTCCCGGAGAGGACGACCTTCTCCATATATAGGCACACGCCAGGACGGTTCAACGGAAAGAAACGCCCGCAATGAAAGACTGAAACGCCTGTAATAAAGTACTAGTAACGCCAGCACTTAAGACAAAACGTTAACCCCAAACGTTTAAGCCTCATTAGCATTTCAGTTACAACCGTTTGTATCCCGTTTCCGTGCGACAAAAAGAACACATCGGCTCGGCGAGATTCCCGCAACCCGCGGCGCGCGCGCGTCGTGACGAGGCGAGGCGTGGCGTGGCGAGGCGTGCGTGCGTGCGTCGGAGGAGGAGCGCGCGTGTGGAGCTCCTCTTCTTCTTCTCACACCACATGCAAATGGTAGAAGAGCTCACCTTATATGTTGGTGCTCATGTCTCTCCACTAGCGATGTGGGACTAAACTCCCTCCCACTTGCCTTGCCAAGCATGAATGGGCCCTTAGGGATTTTTCAGAAATTGTTAGATGGGCCTAGAGCCCACCCTATATTTCAACAATCCCCCACCAGATCCCTAAGGCCCATGGTATTGTCCTCTGTTCCCAACACTGTTTTGATATACCGGTATTTTCAGTGGAGACCTGTTAGGGTTGAACATCCACCTAGAACAAATAGCTACACTTCTTTACAACTGAGCAATGGACTATGCCTTGAATTGTCAGTTTGGCGTAAAGGAGTTTCACTAAAAGTCTTACCAGTACTAGGCTGCCGAAGGATGACCCCTCGGGTGGAGCATATTAGTCATACTCCTGGCCTATTCATGAGCTACTAGAGAACACCCCAATCTCATAGACTGTGACCAGCAGTCGGGCTCACATAGGTGTGTTCCTCCAAAGATCGCTCTGTAGGATAGCATCTTGCTTATAGAAGCTTTGGAACACATTAAGACAAAAATCAACCTGCCATACAGTTTCTGAGAGTATTGTATATCCAGCGGAGTGGGTTAGTAAACTACTCTCCTCAGTTAACCACTAGCTTGTTTTCCCAGATCCTACTTCACGGGATCTCCGATCACATAGGTTGGGTTACTACCATGGCAACTCATGTGGGTCTTATTCCCATCTCCCTCGATGCATTTTCTATCACAACACGTGATAGCCCTTTAGTAAAGGGATCTGCCAGATTCTTAGCCGACTGGATATAATCCAATGCTATCACTCCGGAGTTTCTTAAAGTTCTGACAGCTTTTAATCTCATTCTTATGTGTTTGTTGGACTGCTTGTTGTCCTTTGAACTTTTTACCTTGACAATTACAGTTTGATTGTCACAGTTCATAAGAATAGCCGGTACTGGCTTTTCAACCACTGGCAGGTCCATCAAAAGATCTCGAAGCCATCCTGCTTCGACACCAGATGTGTCTAATGCTGTTAATTCTGCTTCCATTGTCGATCTCGTTAGGATCGTTTGCTTGCAAGACTTCCAGGAAACAGCACCACCTCCAAGAGTAAACACATACCCCGTTGTGGCTTTCATCTCATCAGCATCAGAGATCCAATTCGCATCACAATACCCTTCAAGTACTGACGGTTGCCCGGTATAGTGAAGTCCGTAGTTCATAGTACCTTTCAGATAACGCATAATTCTTTCAACAGCACGCCAATGATCATCACCCGGATTAGAAACAAACCGGCTCAGTTTGCACACAGCAAACGTGATGTCAGGCCTTGTAGCGCTAGCTAGATACATGAGTGAACCAATGATCTGAGAATATCTCAGCTGATCCTTACCTGTGCCTTCAAACTTTCGGATTCGCACACTAGGATCATATGGTGTTGGAGAAGTTTTGCAGTCCGAATATCCAAAACGACTCAAAACTTTTTCAACATAATGGGATTGCAGAAGCGTAATCCCACCCTCATTATCTCTCAGCAGCTTAATGTTTAAGATAACATCAGCCACACCAAGATCCTTCATCTCAAAATTCTGAGATAGAAATGACTTAACCTCCTCGATGACTTGGAGGTTTGTCCCAAGTATCAGTATGTCATCGACATACAAGCACAGTATAACTCCTTCGCCCCCACCATAGCGATAATATACACATTTGTCGGCTTCATTAGCAACAAAGCCGGCAGATGTTAAAGTTATGTTGAACTTCTCATGCCATTGCTTAGGTGCTTGTTTCAGGCCATATAGAGATTTCAGTAACTTACACACTTTTCCTTCCTGACCATCTATCACAAAGCCATCGGGCTGTTGCATATAGATTTCCTCGTCTAGCTCTCCGTTCAGAAAAGCCGTCTTAACATCCATCTGGTGGACAAGAAGACCATGCGAGGCCGCCAATGAGAGTAACACTCGAATGGTGGTTAGTCTGGCCACAGGTGAATAAGTATCGAAGAAATCTTCCTCTTCTTTCTGGGAATAACCCTTAGCCACAAGTCTAGCCTTGTACTTTTCAATAGTACCATCCGGCCTAAGTTTCTTTTTAAACACCCACTTACATCCCAATGGTTTACAGCCATAGGGACGATCAGTGATTTCCCATGTTTCGTTAGCCATGATGGAATCCATCTCACTACGGACCGCTTCTTTCCAGTAGTCAGCATCTGGAGATGCATAGGCTTCCGAAAAGGAAGTGGGAGTATCATCCACGAGGTATACGAGAAAATCATCACCAAAGGACTTTGCAGTCCTTTGTCTCTTGCCCCTACCAAGGGTTTCCTCGTTGTCCTCCTCAAGATTTTCATCAGGTGTTTCTTCATAATATTCCATTGGAATGGTAGGCTCAGGAGTCTCTTTTGATTCCTGTCTAGAAGTGCTTGGCATATCTCTCATAGGAAAAATATCCTCAAAGAATGTAGCATCTTTAGACTCTATAATTGTACCGACCTCCACGTCAGGTACCTCAGATTTCACTACTAGAAATCTATAGCCGACGCTTTTCTTAGCGTAACCCAAATTAACACAATCCACAGTCTTTGGTCCAAGCTTACGCTTTTTGGGGATTGGCACATTGACTTTCGCCAAACAACCCCATGTGCGTAAGTATGAGAGTGTTGTTCTTCTCTTCTCCCATTGCTCATAGGGAGTAATCTCATTATCTTTTGTCGGAACTTTATTCAGGACATGACATGATGTCAATATAGCCTCCCCCCACCATGCCTTGGATAAACCCGATGTATCTAACATGGCGTTAACCAAATCTGTTAGAGTACAGTTTTTCCGTTCGGCAACCCCATTTGACTGAGGTGAATAGGGAGGCGTCCTCTCATGAATAATACCGTGTTCCGCACAAAAAGAGTCAAACTCATTAGAGAAATACTCTCCACCACGATCTGACCGGATTCGTTTAATCTTCTTTTCAAGTTGATTCTCAACTTCTGCTTTATAGATTTTAAAGTAGTGTAGAGCCTCACTTTTAGTGTTTAACAGATATACACAACAAAATCTAGTGGAATCATCTATTAGTGTCATGAAGTATCTTTTTCCAGCTTTAGTCAACACACCATTCATCTCACACAGATCAGAATGTATGAGTTCTAACGGTGCCAAGTGTCTCTCCTCCGCAGCTTTATGGGGCTTGCGAGGTTGTTTTGCTTGCACACACGAATGGCACTTAGAACCTTTGGCTAAAGTGAAACTCGGGATTAAATTCAGTTTTGCTAACCGCGTCATAGAACCGAAACCAATGTGACAAAGACGTGAATGCCAAACTTCTGTTTCATTAACATTCGAATGAATATTGTTCACGACTTTATTACAAAAATCCACAAGGGAAAAGCGGAACAGACCTCCGCATTCATAACCTTTTCCAACAAACAGTCCATATTTCGTAACAACTACTTTATTAGACTCAAAGACCAACTTAAAACCTTCTCTGCAGAGAAGGGAGCCACTAACGAGGTTCTTCTTGATGGCGGGGACATGCTGCACATTCTTGAGCTGCACGATCCTTCCCGAAGTAAACTTCAGATCGACCGTGCCAACACCATGAACAGAAGCAGTCGCGCCGTTCCCCATCAGTACGGAGCCTTTCCCTGTGACCTGATAAGAAGAAAACAATGAGATGTCAGCACACACATGAATATTTGCACCTGTGTCAATCCACCAATCGGTAGACTGGCTAACTGAAAATACAGTAAATAGATTACCGTACCCAGATGCTCCACTTTCATTGTTGCTCACGATCATGTTGGCAGTCTTAGAGTCCTGCCCTGGCTTCTTGAACTTGTGTGGGCACTTGTTAGCCCAGTGTTCCTCCGAACCACAAGTGAAACAGCCACTCTTCTTCTTATCCTTCTTGAAGGTCTTGTTACCCTTCTTCTTGAAGTCGGTATTCTGTTGGACACCCATCTTCCCTTTGGACTTGTTGGAGTTGAAGTTCTTCTGTACCACATTGGCAACTGAGATCCCTTCTCCTTTTCCATGCGAGTCCTTTGCCCTGGAATTCTGCTCAACACTCAGATGGCCGATGACATCCTCTACTGAGAATTCACGCCTCTGATGTTTCAGAGTGGTGGCAAAGTTCCTCCAGGAATTAGGAAGCTTAGCGATTATGCATCCCGCGACAAATTTGCCCGGTAACTCGCACTTCAGGAGCTCAAGCTCCTTTGCGATGCATTGTATTTCATGAGCCTGTTCCAATACAGAACGGTTTTCAACCATTTTGTAATCGTGGAACTGCTCAATAATATACATCTCGCTCCCAGCATCAGTTGCACCGAATTTGGATTCGAGTGCCTCCCACAAGTCCTTGGCGACCCGCACATGTAAATATGCATCAACCAACTTATCTCCAATCACGCTCAGAACGGCTCCAACAAAGACGACGGTGGCCTCCGTAAACGCCTTCTCCTGATCAGGAGCAATCGTTCCAGTGGGAGTGACGCCGGCGACCCAGAACACGTTCATCGCCGTGAGCCATAAGGTGGTTTTGGTCTGCCAACGCTTAAAGTACGTCCCCGTAAACGGGGCAGGTTTCAGTGCAGCAGCAAAACCTTGAATCGAAAAATGCCTACACATATTAGGTTTTTGGATTGTTAGGAATCTAGGCATTTTTCCGATTATATTAATCCAGGAATAAATCATGAACATTATGTGGACACGCTGATACTTAATTATGTAACCATGCAGTACTAGACAAATCGTAGAGACATCTACAGAAATCACTAGTACTATGCACATCGAAATTAGCAGAAGAGGGATAAGCATGTAGTACCCTCCAGTAGGCCAATTGGCCGAAGCAGCAGCGGTCGCGGCAGCAGAAGCGGTAGCCTCGTCGGCTGTCCTATTCCCAGTGGCAGCCGGATCACCAATGGTAGCCATGGCGATGAAGAAAGCGTTGATGTAGTGGAAGCAGTCGAAGATTGGCGAGCAGTCGCGTAGGAGACGCTCCCCAAAAACCTAATCGCCCCTCTCCCGTACAGGATCTCGAGAGGGCGTGGTTTCGGAGGCCTGCTCACCCGTCAGCCGTGTACGCAGCGGACGGGGTGGGATCACCGGAGGCAGCAGCAGTGAGAGGAACGACAAGGGGCGGAGGCAGATGGTTCTGTTCTGTGTCTCCCGGAGAGGACGACCTTCTCCATATATAGGCACACGCCAGGACGGTTCAACGGAAAGAAACGCCCGCAATGAAAGACTGAAACGCCTGTAATAAAGTACTAGTAACGCCAGCACTTAAGACAAAACGTTAACCCCAAACGTTTAAGCCTCATTAGCATTTCAGTTACAACCGTTTGTATCCCGTTTCCGTGCGACAAAAAGAACACATCGGCTCGGCGAGATTCCCGCAACCCGCGGCGCGCGCGCGTCGTGACGAGGCGAGGCGTGGCGTGGCGAGGCGTGCGTGCGTGCGTCGGAGGAGGAGCGCGCGTGTGGAGCTCCTCTTCTTCTTCTCACACCACATGCAAATGGTAGAAGAGCTCACCTTATATGTTGGTGCTCATGTCTCTCCACTAGCGATGTGGGACTAAACTCCCTCCCACTTGCCTTGCCAAGCATGAATGGGCCCTTAGGGATTTTTCAGAAATTGTTAGATGGGCCTAGAGCCCACCCTATATTTCAACAATCCCCCACCAGATCCCTAAGGCCCATGGTATTGTCCTCTGTTCCCAACACTGTTTTGATATACCGGTATTTTCAGTGGAGACCTGTTAGGGTTGAACATCCACCTAGAACAAATAGCTACACTTCTTTACAACTGAGCAATGGACTATGCCTTGAATTGTCAGTTTGGCGTAAAGGAGTTTCACTAAAAGTCTTACCAGTACTAGGCTGCCGAAGGATGACCCCTCGGGTGGAGCATATTAGTCATACTCCTGGCCTATTCATGAGCTACTAGAGAACACCCCAATCTCATAGACTGTGACCAGCAGTCGGGCTCACATAGGTGTGTTCCTCCAAAGATCGCTCTGTAGGATAGCATCTTGCTTATAGAAGCTTTGGAACACATTAAGACAAAATCAACCTGCCATACAGTTTCTGAGAGTACTGTATATCCAGCGGAGTGGGTTAGTAAACTACTCTCCTCAGTTAACCACTAGCTTGTTTTCCCAGATCCTACTTCACGGGATCTCCGATCACATAGGTTGGGTTACTACCATGGCAACTCATGTGGGTCTTATTCCCATCTCCCTCGATGCATTTTCTATCACAACACGTGATAGCCCTTTAGTAAAGGGATCTGCCAGATTCTTAGCCGACTGGATATAATCCAATGCTATCACTCCGGAGTTTCTTAAAGTTCTGACAGCTTTTAATCTCATTCTTATGTGTTTGTTGGACTGCTTGTTGTCCTTTGAACTTTTTACCTTGACAATTACAGTTTGATTGTCACAGTTCATAAGAATAGCCGGTACTGGCTTTTCAACCACTGGCAGGTCCATCAAAAGATCTCGAAGCCATCCTGCTTCGACACCAGATGTGTCTAATGCTGTTAATTCTGCTTCCATTGTCGATCTCGTTAGGATCGTTTGCTTGCAAGACTTCCAGGAAACAGCACCACCTCCAAGAGTAAACACATACCCCGTTGTGGCTTTCATCTCATCAGCATCAGAGATCCAATTCGCATCACAATACCCTTCAAGTACTGACGGTTGCCCGGTATAGTGAAGTCCGTAGTTCATAGTACCTTTCAGATAACGCATAATTCTTTCAACAGCACGCCAATGATCATCACCCGGATTAGAAACAAACCGGCTCAGTTTGCACACAGCAAACGTGATGTCAGGCCTTGTAGCGCTAGCTAGATACATGAGTGAACCAATGATCTGAGAATATCTCAGCTGATCCTTACCCGTGCCTTCAAACTTTCGGATTCGCACACTAGGATCATATGGTGTTGGAGAAGTTTTGCAGTCCGAATATCCAAAACGACTCAAAACTTTTTCAACATAATGGGATTGCAGAAGCGTAATCCCACCCTCATTATCTCTCAGCAGCTTAATGTTTAAGATAACATCAGCCACACCAAGATCCTTCATCTCAAAATTCTGAGATAGAAATGACTTAACCTCCTCGATGACTTGGAGGTTTGTCCCAAGTATCAGTATGTCATCGACATACAAGCACAGTATAACTCCTTCGCCCCCACCATAGCGATAATATACACATTTGTCGGCTTCATTAGCAACAAAGCCGGCAGATGTTAAAGTTATGTTGAACTTCTCATGCCATTGCTTAGGTGCTTGTTTCAGGCCATATAGAGATTTCAGTAACTTACACACTTTTCCTTCCTGACCATCTATCACAAAGCCATCGGGCTGTTGCATATAGATTTCCTCGTCTAGCTCTCCGTTCAGAAAAGCCGTCTTAACATCCATCTGGTGGACAAGAAGACCATGCGAGGCCGCCAATGAGAGTAACACTCGAATGGTGGTTAGTCTGGCCACAGGTGAATAAGTATCGAAGAAATCTTCCTCTTCTTTCTGGGAATAACCCTTAGCCACAAGTCTAGCCTTGTACTTTTCAATAGTACCATCCGGCCTAAGTTTCTTTTTAAACACCCACTTACATCCCAATGGTTTACAGCCATAGGGACGATCAGTGATTTCCCATGTTTCGTTAGCCATGATGGAATCCATCTCACTACGGACCGCTTCTTTCCAGTAGTCAGCATCTGGAGATGCATAGGCTTCCGAAAAGGAAGTGGGAGTATCATCCACGAGGTATACGAGAAAATCATCACCAAAGGACTTTGCAGTCCTTTGTCTCTTGCCCCTACCAAGGGTTTCCTCGTTGTCCTCCTCAAGATTTTCATCAGGTGTTTCTTCATAATATTCCATTGGAATGGTAGGCTCAGGAGTCTCTTTTGATTCCTGTCTAGAAGTGCTTGGCATATCTCTCATAGGAAAAATATCCTCAAAGAATGTAGCATCTTTAGACTCTATAATTGTACCGACCTCCACGTCAGGTACCTCAGATTTCACTACTAGAAATCTATAGCCGACGCTTTTCTTAGCGTAACCCAAATTAACACAATCCACAGTCTTTGGTCCAAGCTTACGCTTTTTGGGGATTGGCACATTGACTTTCGCCAAACAACCCCATGTGCGTAAGTATGAGAGTGTTGTTCTTCTCTTCTCCCATTGCTCATAGGGAGTAATCTCATTATCTTTTGTCGGAACTTTATTCAGGACATGACATGATGTCAATATAGCCTCCCCCCACCATGCCTTGGATAAACCCGATGTATCTAACATGGCGTTAACCAAATCTGTTAGAGTACAGTTTTTCCGTTCGGCAACCCCATTTGACTGAGGTGAATAGGGAGGCGTCCTCTCATGAATAATACCGTGTTCCGCACAAAAAGAGTCAAACTCATTAGAGAAATACTCTCCACCACGATCTGACCGGATTCGTTTAATCTTCTTTTCAAGTTGATTCTCAACTTCTGCTTTATAGATTTTAAAGTAGTGTAGAGCCTCACTTTTAGTGTTTAACAGATATACACAACAAAATCTAGTGGAATCATCTATTAGTGTCATGAAGTATCTTTTTCCAGCTTTAGTCAACACACCATTCATCTCACACAGATCAGAATGTATGAGTTCTAACGGTGCCAAGTGTCTCTCCTCCGCAGCTTTATGGGGCTTGCGAGGTTGTTTTGCTTGCACACACGAATGGCACTTAGAACCTTTGGCTAAAGTGAAACTCGGGATTAAATTCAGTTTTGCTAACCGCGTCATAGAACCGAAACCAATGTGACAAAGACGTGAATGCCAAACTTCTGTTTCATTAACATTCGAATGAATATTGTTCACGACTTTATTACAAAAATCCACAAGGGAAAAGCGGAACAGACCTCCGCATTCATAACCTTTTCCAACAAACAGTCCATATTTCGTAACAACTACTTTATTAGACTCAAAGACCAACTTAAAACCTTCTCTGCAGAGAAGGGAGCCACTAACGAGGTTCTTCTTGATGGCGGGGACATGCTGCACATTCTTGAGCTGCACGATCCTTCCCGAAGTAAACTTCAGATCGACCGTGCCAACACCATGAACAGAAGCAGTCGCGCCGTTCCCCATCAGTACGGAGCCTTTCCCTGTGACCTGATAAGAAGAAAACAATGAGATGTCAGCACACACATGAATATTTGCACCTGTGTCAATCCACCAATCGGTAGACTGGCTAACTGAAAATACAGTAAATAGATTACCGTACCCAGATGCTCCACTTTCATTGTTGCTCACGATCATGTTGGCAGTCTTAGAGTCCTGCCCTGGCTTCTTGAACTTGTGTGGGCACTTGTTAGCCCAGTGTTCCTCCGAACCACAAGTGAAACAGCCACTCTTCTTCTTATCCTTCTTGAAGGTCTTGTTACCCTTCTTCTTGAAGTCGGTATTCTGTTGGACACCCATCTTCCCTTTGGACTTGTTGGAGTTGAAGTTCTTCTGTACCACATTGGCAACTGAGATCCCTTCTCCTTTTCCATGCGAGTCCTTTGCCCTGGAATTCTGCTCAACACTCAGATGGCCGATGACATCCTCTACTGAGAATTCACGCCTCTGATGTTTCAGAGTGGTGGCAAAGTTCCTCCAGGAATTAGGAAGCTTAGCGATTATGCATCCCGCGACAAATTTGCCCGGTAACTCGCACTTCAGGAGCTCAAGCTCCTTTGCGATGCATTGTATTTCATGAGCCTGTTCCAATACAGAACGGTTTTCAACCATTTTGTAATCGTGGAACTGCTCAATAATATACATCTCGCTCCCAGCATCAGTTGCACCGAATTTGGATTCGAGTGCCTCCCACAAGTCCTTGGCGACCCGCACATGTAAATATGCATCAACCAACTTATCTCCAATCACGCTCAGAACGGCTCCAACAAAGACGACGGTGGCCTCCGTAAACGCCTTCTCCTGATCAGGAGCAATCGTTCCAGTGGGAGTGACGCCGGCGACCCAGAACACGTTCATCGCCGTGAGCCATAAGGTGGTTTTGGTCTGCCAACGCTTAAAGTACGTCCCCGTAAACGGGGCAGGTTTCAGTGCAGCAGCAAAACCTTGAATCGAAAAATGCCTACACATATTAGGTTTTTGGATTGTTAGGAATCTAGGCATTTTTCCGATTATATTAATCCAGGAATAAATCATGAACATTATGTGGACACGCTGATACTTAATTATGTAACCATGCAGTACTAGACAAATCGTAGAGACATCTACAGAAATCACTAGTACTATGCACATCGAAATTAGCAGAAGAGGGATAAGCATGTAGTACCCTCCAGTAGGCCAATTGGCCGAAGCAGCAGCGGTCGCGGCAGCAGAAGCGGTAGCCTCGTCGGCTGTCCTATTCCCAGTGGCAGCCGGATCACCAATGGTAGCCATGGCGATGAAGAAAGCGTTGATGTAGTGGAAGCAGTCGAAGATTGGCGAGCAGTCGCGTAGGAGACGCTCCCCAAAAACCTAATCGCCCCTCTCCCGTACAGGATCTCGAGAGGGCGTGGTTTCGGAGGCCTGCTCACCCGTCAGCCGTGTACGCAGCGGACGGGGTGGGATCACCGGAGGCAGCAGCAGTGAGAGGAACGACAAGGGGCGGAGGCAGATGGTTCTGTTCTGTGTCTCCCGGAGAGGACGACCTTCTCCATATATAGGCACACGCCAGGACGGTTCAACGGAAAGAAAAGCCCGCAATGAAAGACTGAAACGCCTGTAATAAAGTACTAGTAACGCCAGCACTTAAGCCCAAACGTGCGTGCGTGCGTGCGTCGGAGGAGGAGCGCGCGTGTGGAGCTCCTCTTCTTCTTCTCACACCACATGCAAATGGTAGAAGAGCTCACCTTATATGTTGGTGCTCATGTCTCTCCACTAGCGATGTGGGACTAAACTCCCTCCCACTTGCCTTGCCAAGCATGAATGGGCCCTTAGGGATTTTTCAGAAATTGTTAGATAGGCCTAGAGCCCACCCTATATTTCAACAAAAACAAACAAGTGAAATTACGACTGTATCGGCGCCGGCGGGAGGGACACTGCCGCCGTTCAAGAATTCAGATGGCGACGGAAGAGAAGATCCGCAGTCGGGGAAACAGCCCATTGCCTCCCGTGATGTCCTCCCCCTCCCATTCAAAGTGGTGAGACGATTACGGTTTTTTCCATCAGAGTTTTTCTTCAAAGCTCCATTCTCTTCTAGTATTTGAATCTGGACTGATCAGAGCATCTGTCTGCAGGAGGGATTGGTCGAACCTTGCAGATGGGCCGGCGGGGCTGATCGCCGAGCGCCTGTTTGCCGACGACGTGGCGGACTACATCCGCTTCCGAGCAGTGTGTTGCCCGTGGCGACAGTTATCCACGGATCCCCGAGAGCATGACATCTTAGATCGCCGCTTCCACCCACGCAGATGGATCATGCTCCGAGAAACAGTCGCCGCCCCCGACCACCGCCGTCTCCTCCTCAATGTCTCCACCGGCCAGTGCATCCGAACGCCACTGCCAGAGCTCAGTGGCCATTGTGTGTTTGGGCCCACCACCGAGGGCCTCCTCGTCCTTCTCCAGAGGAGCTGGTACGTCGTCCGCCTACTCAACCCGCTTAAGGGACATGTAGCTGATCTACCGTCAGCAACCACAATGCTCCGCCTGATTAGGTACAAAATTTCGTCGACCGATGATGATTTCGACCTTATAGAGGAATATGATTTCACCGAGGAATTCAAGGTTTCAGCCGCTGGCCTTGCCGATGAGTCCACGATTGCTGTCTATTTCAGCGAGCACAATATGTTAGTCGTGGCCAAGCTTGGCGACAAGTGTTGGACGCTGGTTGACGACCAAATGGGTTTAATCTCGCAAGCTATGTCATTTGAAGGACGTTTCTATTGCCCTACCGACCAGGGTCTCAAGGTAGTGGAGATTAATGCAAACCAGCCACCACATCTTGTGCTGGTTGCTGAGCTGACCAAGGTGTTCTCCCGTATACCGTCCACTATCCACCTGGTGGATAATGGCGGTGAGATGTTATTGGTGTATCGTAACATACAGCGACAAAGGTTGACCACGATGAGGTGTAATTTAATTACAACAATTATAGAAGAATCCGTAGAGTATAAAGCATACCGGGTAGACTTGAAGGCAATGGACACAAAACCTATGCTCGGACTTGGTGGGCGCGCTATATTTATAGGCTTCAGGTGTGCAGTTTCACTGTCCCCTTTGGTGTTCCCTTCCATTAAGAGTGACTCTATCTATGTAGGACGGGATGAGCTTATGTTGGGAAAAAGTCCCGAATTCAATGGGGTGTATTGTCTTATAGATGGAACATCTGAGCCTTGTGGCATCCTCAAACATGGACCGTTCGATGAGGAATCTGGGAGTATAATTGGACCGTGGGGTATCAATGACTATCTATCTCGGTATGTCACAGAGAAGGAAGATGATTAAGAGCATGTATGATGATGAATTAGAGCATTTCTCAATGACCAAGTGGATTTTAATTATTTTCAAGCAAGCCACCTGTGTGTTTTTTTGTTGTATTTCTATTACTATCTTTCCTCTTTGTGAGTATTTGTACTACTCCCTCCATTTCAAAATATAAGATGTTTTAGGTTTGTGATGGTAATGTATCTAGGCACCTTTTAGTATGTAGATTCAGAGTGAACCTCTCTGAACATGCACACTAAAAGACGTCTAGATACATTATTTTTACAAAGCTTATAGGTGTCCATTATGCATGCAGTACCGATGCACCTACTAGCTTAAGAGGAGAAAATATTCAGTAATAATCAACAAGTAGCGCACTGGCCTAAAAAAGCTGTCAAATATTACCATTAGCAAAAAAAAATTGCTAGGAAAAGTTCGTCGATAATACTCAAAACTTCACAGGAAGTTTTCTCCTGTCATACCTGTCAGTGCCAAATTTTATTTTGATACGTAGGGAGTAATAACAGTTGATTAAGTAGTTGCCGGCTGACTGACAACGTTGGATGAGTATATTCGCACATTGACATAACTGTATATTGTCGCCAGGTCTGGCAAGCTTAGCCGAACAAACATGTGGAAATAAACATGAGTAATAGCTGTCAACATATGTTCCTGACAAATAGAAAAATACTATGAACATATTTAGAACCAAAACAAACACTTCTCTTCCCAAATGATGGTCTTGTAAGTTGGTGTTGGGTGAGAATTCATGAACGTAGTGTCGCAAAGGGGTATATTGCGAGAGGAACACCAACCTCATCTCCAAAAGAATTAGAATGAGAACCACGTCTGCAAGAGAATTAGAATGAGAACCACATCTGCAAGAGTCACTTATGGCGATATACCATCGGATTCCATAGATCTCACTGATACCCATGCACCGGAGGACTGGCCTGATCCATTGTTCATTTCTAAAGAAGCAGTGCACATATTACATGGGCTCAGCATAGCTGCTTGCAGCCCTCAGTTCCACAGAAATATGATCCACTGAAAAATCAATGCGTGAACTGAGTTCTAACAATTAGTAAACTACCAACATGACCATGTCGGATGAGCTTTCACCTGCCTCAACTGAATTAAGAGACAAGCATAAAGGAGCGATATAATATTTTCATCAAAGAGTTCGGGCAAACTTTGCACTTGCTGGAAATCACAACGAAAACTACGCTGTTTCAATGTTCAGAGGGGGCATTTTCGTTATTGTCCATCCTTCTATACTCACAATTATGCGAGATACAAATTTTGAGGCCAAATATATAGCAGCCTACCCAGGAGAGCAGATATACAGCTTCAGATGCTCTTTATGCTGCCACAATAATCATGCAAATCTTGCAGCCTGATTTCATAAAGGGGCCTGAGCATGAGCGCTAGGCGGCTTCTACTTGAGAGCGCTTGATATACCTGCTGCATTGTCGGCCAGGCTTTTGGATTGACTTGCAGACAAGCAAAGGCCACCAGAGCAACAAGTATGACAGCCTTCTCTTCTTCGACAGTCGATGGTGCTGCAATGCGTCGATCGAGGATGTCCTTGAGCTTTCCTGGTTGCTCTGTTCGGCAAAAGAACGGAAGAAGTAGATCTCCTGGGTGCTTTCCCATAACAACTTCCAGCGCCACGACGCCAAAACTGTAGACGTCACACTTCTCTGTTAACACCATGTGGATGATAATTCTGTAATAAGAAACGAAATTAATCAGAACAAAATCATTTCTCTGTCTCTCTTCTGATTCACATTTTCATATTAATTAAAGTACCAGAATGGTTAAAGCTACCTGGGGCTATGTACCCACATGTACCGGCAAAGATAGTGCTCCAGCTTGAGTAACCGTGCTTCAGCTTCCTCGCCATGCCAAAGTCTGAGATATAAGCTTTATAATCAAGGTCCAGAAGAATATTGCTGCTTTTTATGTCGCGATGCACGATTGGATGTTCGCAATCATGGTGCAAGTAGGAGAGAGCTTGAGCTACGTCTGTCACAATAGCGATTCTCTCGGGCCAATCAACCTCCTCCACTAGCTCTTGCTCGTGCAAAATGGATTCTAAACTTCCCCTCTCAATAAGATCGTACACAAGGAATTTGCACTGGGAGTGGGAACAGAAGCCATACAACTTGACAATACTTCGGTGCCTGATCTTTGTCAACACTTCAATCTCTGCATGAAATGTTCCCTCGTCACCGTATTCTTCCATTGAGTGTAGAAGCTTGACAGCAAAGATAGCCCCACCTTCAAGCTCAACTTTAAAGACAGATCCGTAACCTCCAATGCCAATGCAATATTTCCCGTTGAAATTTTCTGTAGCACTGACTATGTCTTCAAAAGCAATCTGCCCATCGAAATTCCATATGCAAAGCATGTCCCCGGACTTGTTTTCAATAGTATTTGCTACAAGTTCTCTTCTCTGACAAACCACTGCGATGCATGCTAGTACGAGGCAAATAAAAGAAATGCCCAAAAAAGTAGGAAGTAGCTTCAAATGTGAACGTTTAACGATTTGTTGTTCACTGTGGAGCTCTGGTTCTACACATGGCGTTAAGCCATACAGTGAATACTGTGAATCGCCGCATAAATCCATATTATGGTCAAGTGAAATATTGGTCAAGGATGGAGGGATAGATGTATACAGGACTTTTCCACCCAAATGATTATATGATAAATTCAGCCTAGACAGTCCGTAAAGTTGAGAAAGAGTCACTGGGATGGCACCACTCAGATTGTTTCTACTCAAATCCAGCTCATATAGGTTGGTAAGATACCCAAGTATATGTGGTATCTGTCCAGTCAATAAGTTGTTTGATATGCGTAATGATAATAAAAGGATACATTGTCCTATCTGAGGTGGAATGCTTCCTATAAAATGATTTCTACTTAGATCAAGATGTGAAAGAAATACAAGAGATCCTAACTCTGGTGGTAATAGGCCATTAAGCTGATTGGACTGAAGTGACAATGTTGTCAGAGAGATCAATTTCGATAAGGTCCTAGGGATGGAACCTTTTAATTGATTGTTGGAAAGATCCAAGAATTCTAAACGTGTTAGATTTTCCATGCTTCTAGGAATGGAACCCTTTATCGAATTGTTGGAAAGATCCAAAAAAACTAAACTCGTTAGATTTCCAATGCTAGAAGGTATTGGGCTAGTTAAGTTGTTGTGGCTTAACTTGAGGTTCTTTAACTTCTCTAGTGCGCCTAGGGTACTCGGCATGGATCCTTTAGACAACAGATTGTAAGAGAGGTCAAGGGAGGTCAGTTTTGTAAGATTGCAAATGGATGGTGGGATGTGTCCAAATATTCTATTACTGGATAGATCCAAGAAAGAGAGTTCAGTAAGAGCACCAAGGCTTGATGGGATTTTGCTTGAGAGAGCATTCCATGCGAGATTCAGATGAGTAAGATGAGGCAAGCCTGCAAAAATTGAACATTTTTTAATTGTGTAGACAATATGACAAGATTATCAAATTTAAGGTGTACAATATTTAATCTGGTAATTTTTTCCAAATTACGAACTACGAAGTCTGTAAAATTGTTTTCTTCGGAGAAAATCTGTAAAGTTGTTTTCTTTAGAGCAAGTCAGTAAAGTTGTCGTAACTTAAGTTGATAATCTTTGAATAGTCTAGTAAGCCAATGTTTGTACAGGTCTGAGTTGTATGATATATCACCACAGAGCTAGCAATTTCAAAAAGAATGACATATGAAATAGTTGTAAACTTAGTCGTTTAAATTTGAATTCTCTTAAAAATTGAGAGTTCAGGATGCAAAAATATATATATATATGTATAGACCGAGGGAGGTAAGTTTTCTAAAGTTACCTATGGAAGGTGGGATAGATCCATCCAGATCGTTGCCTGACATATCCAAGAAAGCGAGCTCCACAAGAGCACCAATGCTTGATGGGATTGGGCCGGAGAGAAAGTTGTAGCTGAGATCCAAATAGACAAGATAAGGCAAGTCTGCAAAGTGGAGCCTGTCCAACCTGCCATGTAGGTCATTCACCCCAAGCGAAATATTGGACACGACTAGAGAACCATCTCCCTGGTCACGGCCATGAGGCATGGTGTTGCTACAGGTAACACCGGTCCAGTTACAGGGGCTGGTTCCCTTTCTCCATGAGTCCAGATAATAGGACCCATCTTCTAGGCTAGATCTCCATCGGAGAAGAGCATCTGCCTGCCGATCAAGTGTTGACTGCGTGGAATTGGAGGCACAAGAGAGGCATGGCAAGGCAAGAAGGAGCAGCAGCTGCTGCCCCAAGGCTAGGAGAAGGCCCATGTTGAGCAGGTGATCTAGTGCAGGTGAGGCTCCAAAGCACACATATTGCATAGATGGATTTATAGCCTGTTCGTCTTGTTGATTTTTCCCAAAGAAAGTGATTGTGAGGCTTGCTGTGCAGCCCATGCAAGGACAGATTGTGGAGCAGATTCTCCGAAGGCCGCCTGCAAGACCTTCTCACCTTCTGCTCCACGCAAGCATGCATCATTGACCCGTTTCTTCTTTTTCTACATACTGAATGAAGCCCGCCACCTCTGAATAATCTGACGCTGCAGCAACAAGACACCAGACAAGTCAGACACCTTCCTTGATTGCCCCTTGCTAATTTGTTGTGTAGCTTATCGTCTGATCTAGCTTCTTAGCATATATTTTATTGATGTTGATCTTTTTTCAAGTGTCCAATAATACTTGTCATTGAGTATATCAAGGAAAAGAAAAACTAGTGAGGTTTACGTGACTAATAGTATGGAGCTGTAACTTACTTTGAGGAGATTAATTACCATTTGGTCACACTTTAGTGAGAAAATTGCAGAAAACCACCAGCATTGGTGGTTCGGGATCATAAAACCACTAGTTTTCAGAAAATTCGCAAATCGCGAAAACACTGATTTTAATCTTTAGACGCTCTAACAGTTATTAGGACAGGAGGGCCCACTGTCAGGTGTAACGTGGCGCGTCTTGACGGGAGGGCATCACGCGCCGTTAACGGAGCCGCGTGGACGTGGTAGTTTCCTAGACCGTGTCGTTCTCACTCTTCCCCCTGACAAAAATCCTCTGTGCACGATGGCGACACCAAGCGGAGGCGGCAGCGGCGGAGATGGAATCGACCGTGGCGGCGGCGCCGAAGATGAAATCGACCGTGGCAGCGGTGGCAGCGGTCACTGTCGATCGAACACACATGCGGAGGAGGGGGGTTTCTGTGGCAGCTCCAACCCTATGGCGCCACAACAAGGTCGTATCCCGACGGCGGCGGCTATGCCCAGGGCGTGGAAGGATTCGTCGGCACATCTGGGCCGCCGATTCACCTCCTTGCTCGGTGGAGTAGAGTAAGCACGATTTTTTCTATCTCTATATCAAAGCTGCACTACAGTTTTGTATTAGGATCTGCAGATTCTGGTCAAAATTGCTAGGGTTTCTCGTTTAGAATGGAAATTAAGTTGTTGTTTTGATGTTTGTAGCTTGGACGATGAGGGGAGATCTGCATTATATTCTCAAGTGAATACTGTAGAAGATGAGCTTCTTCCCCACACAACAGAGAAACAATGTGCATCAGAAAGGGAAGAATGTTTGTGAAGATTTGTCCTCAGAAGATGAAGAAGGTTTTACTGTTGATTTCATTTTTGACCAAGGGGAGTACATGTCTGAAGAGTTAGGTCTTAGTCAGGGGCTAGTTGATTTGAAGAGGAAAAGAGAAAAATCCAAGAAACACTTACTGAATGAGGAAGAGGACATATTTCATAACTCTGATGATGAGGAAAACAGTGACTACATGTACACATTGTTTACAATCAATAGAAGTGTACGGGACGTGTTATAGTGTAGGCATGCTAAGATTAGTTTCATGGATCAGTTTCTGGATCATGTGTATGCAAGAAGAGGATTTATTCCTGCAGTACTTGCTGTTATTACTTGTTAGTGGAGTAATTTGGTTGTTGAGATTCTTTTCTTAATGCTATCAGTAGTTAAACATTGGCTGTTATTACTTACACATGTTCCAGTGGTCCTGCTATTATCTATACATGTAGGTACTTAAATAAAAAGTGCAAATGCTCCTATTTGGATGAGTGAGTCATCCAAGCATCAATAGCATAATTAAGTGCTCAGCTTATTAATTTGGGTGTTTTTCTTAAAATGTTCTTTTTAAATAGAGCATGTTCTTAATGTTGTAGTGATCTGGTATTACAATTCCTAGGTCTAATTGTAAATTCTTAAATTCTCTTGGTTATGGATTTCCTTTTTAATAAAGTAAACATATTGTACTATCATGTATGCATGTAATAAAGGAGTTCTTGGATAGGTAGATATTTATAATTGATTTCTTGGTGGTTTATTAGGAGTATAATTTAATTCATGTTTGCATTCTTGTTATTCTTAGATGATTATTTGCTGTAATTTTATTTATTAATGTGTTCTTGTTGTTCTTAGAGTATAATTAATGTTCTTAGGTGTTCTTGATCAATTCTTAAGTGTTCTAGATGATCACAAGATCATCTAGTGGTATGGGATGATTTCTAGATCAAGTAGATGATCTAGGAGTTGATTTTGAGTAATAAGATAGTGTGTAGATGTTGTCTAGGTCATGGACATGATCTAGGAGATCATTTTAGGTAGTTATAGGAGGTGTAGATGTGCTAGTGTGTTTTTGGACAACATATGTGGCTGGACGAAATTTATCTATTAGATTACTAATTTCCCCCACTCTCCTCTCTTTCTATTCCAAATTATCTAGCTACTACTGTTGCTGCAATTCTACTTCTATTCCTAGGGATCTAGCTAAAAACCTTTGTAGAGTAGTGCTTATTCCTCCTCTAGTTGCACTTGTTCTTCCTCCTTGCTCCTCTCCTTCCTATCTCTCTCCCTCTCTCTCTCTCACTCACTCTCTCACTCACTCACTCACTCACTAGAGTGGCGTGATATGAGCTATCGGGTCAAGGGTGCCCCCTATTTATAGTGCTCTAGGATGCATGTGGTGTTGACAACACATCCATGCATTTAGGTGAGTAAGCTTCCTGGAAAAGCGTGCAACCTTCCTTATAGCTTGGTTTTAGTGTAAATGCCAAACTACTTTAGGTGGTCAAGCCCATGCTTTTCTAAGTCTAGTGTAAATTGGTTGACAAGTAGAAGATTTTGTTTGCTTGCTTAGCTTGGATAGTGACAAGTAGGATTTTTCTTGTTGTCTTTCTTGTCCCTAGCCAATTTGGACAATCACAATAAGCAATAAGCAATTGATATAATTTCTACTAAAATTTTGCTTCCTCCCCTTAGGATTCTAACTGGATGAAGCTTACTAGTAGTTGTTATGCTAGAGTTTGGTTGGATTAGAATTTTATTTTAATGAACTTTCAAAATTTTAGATATCTTGAGTTTCTCAAGAATAAAGCTTGAGATGATTTCCTTTGGTGGATTAGTTAGTAGTAGATCCTAGAGTAGTTTTATAGGTTTAGAATTTCCACTTGAATAAGATGGAATTTTGGGTTGATTAGTAGTACCTGGTAATTTATAATTTCCTTTAGTCAAATGGTTTCTTCTAAGTTTTAGTGATCAACCATTGGTTAAGTTATGGAACTTGAACAAGTTGGAATTTGGGGTTGTTATACTAGTTCTTGGAGTTTGATGATTTTCTTTAGTGGGCTGTTTTTTAGTTAGAGTCCTAAGTAGTTCTATTGGTTTATTTTGTTCACTTGGACAAGATGAAACCTAGGGTTGTTGTATTAGTACTTAATGCTTGCATATTTTCTTGTTAGTGTTCTCTTTCTTGTTGATTTGGATTAGATAGATTTGGTTTACTTTCCTAGTTGTTTCCTAACGACTTGGCCTTGCCCCCATACTAATTTATCTGTTGTTTGTTTGCAGGTGAGAAGAAAGAAAGAAGATAGATATGTATGGGAAGATGAGAAGAATTGAAAGATGGGATGAGATGGATGTTTCAAGATAGATTAGGATTTATTTAATTTTGTATCCACTTGTCATGTAAGATGTACGAAGAAGCGATATAGCGCCATATTTGCGTCCTTAGCGTCCCAGTCGCCTGATACTTGCTGAACCACCAGGTCGGAGTCGCCAAAACAGAGGATGCGCTTGATGCCGATATCTTTTGCCATCTTGAGGCCATGGACGAGCGCTTAGTACTCGGCGACGTTTATGGATGCACGGAAGTGGATCTGCAGCACGTACTCTAGCT
The DNA here is from genome assembly GCA_910589775.1 of Avena eriantha. Lineage (NCBI taxonomy): Eukaryota > Viridiplantae > Streptophyta > Magnoliopsida > Poales > Poaceae > Avena > Avena eriantha. Next base: position 420,054,398 of record OU342740.1, read on the forward strand.
GGTCTCCTTTTAGAGAGGTGATGACGACCCTGTCTCCGAGCCCACTATACATCTTGGAGTCGTCAAAGTGTAGCTTCCAGTGTGTGGAGTCGGGACATGGAGGCAGGTACTGCATTTTTGCCCAATCAACGAGGAAGTCCGCCAGGGCCTGAGACTTGGTCGTTGTTCTTGGCTTATACCGGATGCAGTGTGCGGCGAGCTCTATTGCCCATTTCGCCACCCGGCCCATGGTGTCCTTATTGCCGATGATCTCCGCCAAGGGGGCCAGTGCCACTACCCGGATGCAGTGCTCTTGGAAGTAGTGCTTTAGCTTCTTGGCGACCATGTATACGCTGTACACCAACTTCTGGTAGTGAGGGTAGTTCTGCTTTGATAGCGAGAGTACCTCACTCAAGTAGTACACTGGGCGTTGAACCGGCTGAGCCTTTCCTTCCTCCGGCCTCTCTACCACCAGTACGTTGTTGACGACCTGGTTGGTAGCTGCGATGTACATCAGAATTGGCTCCTTTGCGGTTGGGGCCGCCAGTACCGGTGAAGAGGACAACATGCGCTTGAGGTCGCGGAAGGCCTCGTCCGCATGCGCTGTCCAGACGAACTTGTTTGTTTTCTTCATGAGCTGTGTAACACCCTCAAATCAGCCCTATGCAAGTTTTAGCGCTTCCCGCCAAACCCGCATAGAAACGATTCAAGGACGCCCACCAGGCACTTTCGTGCGGGTGGAAAACGAAGTAGTACCATTACACATCAGTCCTCGATGGGACCCACATAACAGATATATATACAACAGCGACTCCCGGAGTCAAGAATACAAATATATAATACAAAGATCCAAATCACCTTGAAAACGATAGAGCGTCCGACTACGGACAAGATGCAAATGGGGCTAAGAGCCCTGAAGAATAACCAATGGCGTCCATAACCCTGCCCAGGCCAAGCCGGAAGGGTAACCCTGCTAACGACGTCGATCTCAAACCTGCTAAAACAAAAGGGGTGCCGGCAAAGGGCAAAGAAAAAAGAGGAGCGTCAGTACTGAGGCCAGTACACGGCGAGGCTAGAATTCGGCGGCTCTCGCCTACATAGGTATGGTGGACTGAAGCGGCAGCACAGCGGCACTAAACAACCTATAGAGACTCGGTATCACTGGCGGCTATTAGAGAGGGTAAGAAAGACCTATTCGGATCCAACCTAAAGCTAACACCAAACAAACCCATCCTGGTATTTCCCCTCAAGACCAAACGAGGAAGTCAAACCAAGGAACTCACACAGTTGGCAGTTTTATTCATTCCTTTATAGTTGTAGCAATTACTAATCAGATATAGATATTAGGTGTCATCGTGAGAGCATAAGTGGTGGGCAGTTTGGGTTAACATCTCGTTGTAGTTGGAATAGTTACTAGTCAGATATAATTGTCCTGAGGAATCCCAACACCCAGCAGTTGTTGGCACGTTTATCACATTCCATTGAAGTTGCAATACTTACTAGGCCGGCACAGCATGTCACGAAACAACCCAGATCCACCAGTTGTTGGCATTTTTAATATCCATTCCGTTATGGTTGCATCTGATTACTAGTCACATATTAAGTCAAATTTATAGCACTACTTTAGTTATGCTTGTCTATGATCGAGATACTATGCTCCAAGTTGTCCATAACCGCGGACACGGCTTTCAGAAAGTTTTACCCTGCAGGGGTGCACAAATAGCAACACACACTCGATCAACCTTGGAAAAACCAACTCAAAACCCAACGAGGCATTCACGACAAAGCGATCACAGGATTCCGAAATATTTCAAGGGCCCACCCCATTAAGCTACCCGCAACGAAGTTGGCCGGCTCCGAGACGGACCCAAGGTTTGCGCCAATGGCTGTAAACGACTAGGAACCCGAAAGTGTGACTGGGCTTGTCGATACCGCGAAAACACTCCGCAATCCTAAACAGTACAGGTGCTCCACGCACAATCTTAAATAAAGCGGTAAAGCATGGCATAGGTACAGGATAGTAATAAAGCCCCAAACTACTTTGTGGCCCCAAGAAATAGAAATGAATCAAGCTCTGGCTCAGGGGGGTCCATAAGGCCTCCCGGATGTGGATAGTGCGAAAAATCAAGGAATAGGTATCAAGTACTCGGGGTCCTACGGGACACAAGTGAGGGTGGAAGAACCAAATAACGTCTATTGCCCACCGATGCCTCTGCATTAGTTATATCTAGCATTTTAATAGTTGTAACTAAAGACGTGATCATCTCCACCAATAAACATCTCCACCAATAACATCTGCTAGCATTTCAACAACTGTGGTACTTGACAACACGAGATCGCACCTGAGCAAGCAACTACGACTCGCAAAGCCGGCTATCTACCAAACACGGGTAATAGGAGGTGTCCATGGCAATATAGAGGCTGCTCGGGATATAACTGGGGTACGGTAACTAAAGCATCGCGATACGGATAGCAATAGATCAACAGGAGGAAATAAAGACTATAAAAGCAAAATAGGTAGAAGGGGAAGAGATGCTCGCCTGGGAAACACTGCCGGAGGATCATATCCGAAGAACTTGTCGATACTCGCATCCACTCATCGGCCTAATCCGCGAAGAAGCAAACACTAGAAGAAACACCGGATGCAATATTTAATACTACGGCAGAAGATCCGGCGTGATTATGATATGCATGCGAGATGAACAATTTAATATGCGACAGTCGATAATGTCATATTATAAAAATAATGGGGGTCTCGGATAGGGAATCACATTAGGGTTCGGCGAACTTGGGCTCCGAGGGGTTCGGGGTTCGACAGGGTTCGACGGGGGCAGAAACGGCTCGACGGAATGGGTCTCGGACAACGGAAGTAGATCTTGGCGTTCTGGGAAGAAGAACTTGGTTCGGCGTCGGGGCGCATCGGATTCGCCCGGGTTGGTGTCGATCTTGTCGTCGCGAAGATCTTGTCGGGTCCGCGTACTGGGTCGGTCTTGGCGTTCGGGGTGAAGAACTTAGCGTCCTCGAGGAAGTACTTGGCGTAGCTGTGTCAACGACCTTGGCGTCCGGGTTCTCGGGTATCGGCTCCGGGAAGAAGTACTTGTCGCATCTGTGGCCTTCGGGTCGAAGAACTTGGCGCGCCAGGGTTCGGTCTTCCGACACCGGGAGGATCAGTCTTCACATCCGAGAAGATGGTCATGGCGGTCCATGTAGAAACCACGGGGTGCGACATCGGATTGGTCTTGTCGGTGCGGAACTCGGTCTCGACATCGGTAGTTCTCGGAGCCACATCTCCAAGGAAGCCTTGTCGTATCTTGTCACCTCATGAGCACACGGCGTTGATGTAGGTTTTGGACTCGGGGATCGAACGCGGAGCACCAACCACTCGGATCGAGCAAACCCACGAACACACTTGCCACACAGAAACGACATCTTGGACTAACAGGCGCCAAAAGTGGGTGCGTGACTTGCAGCAAGTGACAGAGATCGGCGAACCGGAGGACGGCGCGGCACCAAGACGCGCGCAGGCGAGGCTGATGGCAGCCGGGCGCAGGGCTCGCTGCAGGCGAGGTCGAGTCCGACGGCGCTGCAGGGCGGCCGGAGGCGGAGCGCCATGGCCCTGGCGGCAGTTGCTGCACGGAGGAGAGGCGGCTCGTGGGTGGCTGCGAGGTGAACTTGGCGGCCAGAGATGGGGTTGATGGCGGCGGCGAGGCCTGGGGCGGCGACGGGAGGAGGCACGAGCCGGGGGACGACGAGCATGGGGTCGCCGGCGGCCGGCGGAGAGGGCAGTAGTCGATGGGTGGCCGCTGGAGCACCAGGGAGAAGGGCGAACGAGGCGAGGTGGAGGACGCCCTCGGCGGCGGACCGAGGCCGGTCGTTGAGGAGGTGGTGGCCCGGGCAGGCGAGCGCGCTGGTCGGGACAGAGGGTGGCTCTGCGGCGGTGGAGATCCTGGCCGAGGAGGCGAGCCAGAGAGGGAACGTTGGCGGCGGTGGCCTCGACGGGGAGGAGGGGGACGACGACGAAGGCGCGGCTTGGGCCCGCCCGGTAGCCGGCGGAGCGGCGAGGGGCACTGGGTCGAGGCGGCGAGGAGGGACAGGCGACGGCGCGGCTCCACGTGGGGTGGACCGGGTCAGGGGAAGAGAGAGCGGGGGAAGACGCGAGGGGAGCGGGAGATGCGGGGCTGGTGGGGCCGGGCTGGGGAAACGTGCGGCCAGGGGGCGGCCGGTCGGTGGGGTGGGACAGGGAAAAAGCAGGTGGGGTGTGGGGAGCGGGACCAGGGGTTGTCGGTGGTGGGATTGGTCAGGGGAGGGATCCGAGGCTGGACGCGTGGGAGAGGGAAATGGGGTGCCGCGCGCGGCGTGTGGGCCAGGGCGGTTGTCCGCTGCGAGGTCGTGGGGCAGCCGCGCGGCTGGGCGGGAACTAGCCAGGTGGCGGTGGTTAGAGGGAAAAAGGGAGGGGCTGGTGAGGTGGAGGAAGGGGATTGGCTGGGGTGAGGTGGAGGGGCTGGGTAGGAAAATAGGGGTAGGATATTTGGTGGGAAAAGTTTTGGGTGTCTTCTGGGTAGATAGGATTTTATCTGGAGGTGGCCGGCTAGGCTTTCGGGCCTGGCTGGCTGTCTCCCAAAAATAATTTAAATGTTTTATTATTTAAAACGGGGCTTTTGCAAACTGTTGGTAGACAAAACAAAATATTCCGGAGACCCGGGTTTTAATTTGAAAACAAGACGGGGCGTTTACAAAACAAAAACAGACTTTTCGAAAATAGTTTTATGCAAACAAATGCAAGGTGACAGGACGATGCTCAAATGCAAGGTGGCATGATGACATGAGCATGCGGTCATGATGATGCAATGCACAAAAACAACGCGATTTTCTAGTAGTGGTTTTGGAGGGGCGCCACAAGCTGGTACAGGGGTAATGCCTTCTCGCCCAGCCAGCTGACGAACCGGCTGAGGGAGGCTAGGCTGAAGGGGATCTGCAGCAGAAAACAAAAAATTTCCTACGTTGGAACCCCATAACTGCCTAGGATCTATCTATGTAAGATTACGGTAACGACCAATGAGTATAGAATACATACGCTTGTAGACCGTACGCGGTTAACATTCCGAGGGGAACGTGGTTGATGTAGTCATACTCGTAGCCGATCTCAAGGTCACGAAGCTCATCGCAGGTCACCCCTTGCTCCTTCTTCATCGTGCAGCAGCTCTGGCTCACAACATTGAAGCGCTCCAAGTGTTGTGCATCGTGTCTTCGTACACATCCGGTGCACGATGAGACCTCCGGCTCCCCGAAGCCCGCCGGGAGTGCGAAAGTTGATATCCGACTAGTAATCCCTGCAACGCAACGGTGTACTGCAGGTATGCCTTGTTCGCACAGTCCAAACTTGGGACCATCGTCACAAGGGCTAGAGAGAGAGGGAAGGAGGAAGTCAACCAAAGGACATCTCCAAAAATGGTGTGTTGGTGTGTTTTAATCCCACCCATGGGAACCCCTTTATATAGGCGGAGGGGGACGTGCCCTCTGCATTAGGTGCCCCATGTGGGACTAAAAGAAACCAGGAAATAAAGGGAAAAAGGGGTGTGGCCGGCTGGGCTTACTGGGCGCACGCGGGTGGGCCGACCCGAGGTGGCCCAAAAGCCATAGCACAGCACACAGCAGCAACAGCCTATGCATCAGCTGATGCGGGTGGGCTGGCGCGCCCACACCGCGGCCCAGCTGCGGCCAGCGGGTCGCACCAGTAGCTCGAGGCCAGGTGGACCGGCTGCGCGACCGCGGCTCCAGGCTGTCAGCTTGCTCGGGTGGGCCGATAGCGGCCTGCGGCCGGCTCGCCTGTGAGCTCCTTTGGGCCGGGGTCGAGCCAGGCCGACTGGAGCGGGTCTAGGCAACCTTTTGCTCTTTTTCCTTTTTCTTTTTTTGTACCTTTCCTTCTAGGATATTTCGCTCCAGGGATTTGGCCTAAAAGTTGTCTTTATAAATCTAGTATATATTAATTCATAATTAACATATAATAAATGTATATTTAAATTCCCATTTATCTGAAAAAACTTTTCCGGTCTTTTCCTTTGTTCCTCTCCAAACAGCTTCGGATCTCTCCACGGAACATTTTCGGCTTTCTCTTTCTCTACTGTGATTCCATCTTACGAATGATCGCTCTCATTGTACCCTTAAGTGTATCCTCTCACGGCTCGGGAATGCTCTTGACATGATCTATATCAATGATCAACATAGGGACCAGGGATATCCATGTGACCCCTATGCATTCCTAATGACAATGTCATTTGGACCGGTAAATGTAGCATCCAATTTATTTTGTTTCTTGATAGGACTTGTCCAAGATCCGATCATTGGTATCATATACCTTGTTCAATCTTGTTAACAACAAGTCATGTTTTCTTGTTACCGTGATATTACATTCCCGTGACCGAGTCACATGTTGCAACATTTAAGGATGTAATCTCACCAAGCTGGCCGTATGTATCTTTACCCGTCATGTGGGTGAACAAATCCTGGTCTTGCAGTCACATGTCATCTATTGTTCCTTTGGAATACCCAATGTACACCTTTATGGCCACCGTATTACCAGATGACGGTTGATGTAGTCTAAGCAGCATCGGGAAACAGTGAGTAATATGAGCTCACGATCTAAGGAAAAGGAGTCTAGGTATAGCTGTTGCAACAATGAACTTATATGACTTGATCGTGTTGCAATCCTTCGAGGATTTTCTATCACATCATTCTCCAATGATATGACCCCGTTGTCAATTGGCATAAATGCCCATGATATTGAAACCCAGATCATCCTCATGACCAATGAACTAGTATGAATAGAGGCTACTAGGGACTTGGTTGTTTCATAGCACATTTGTACCAATGTTTCTACTTGGCACAGTTATAGCACAATATGAAACTATTATAAACTAATTGAGATATGACAATAAAAACCTATTTATTATTTGCCTCTAGGGCATATCTCCTTCAGTCTCCCACTTGCACTAGAGTACAAATAATCTAGCTCGCATTTTACTCATGTAAACCATATAACATATGCGTTTACTGATCATGCATGCTCATGGGAAATGTCATGTCCATGTTCTATTTTACCAGATCATTATGTCTTTTGCAAATCGTTAATGTCTTCCTAATTTTCACATTCACTCCATTATCTTATAATGGGTCGAAACATTTGTTTGGCAATAAAGTGAGACTTTGTTTCTAGTGTTTATAATGACGGTCGTTCTCACTGTTGTCATCTAAACTTCGAAACACACTTTGCTATCCTTTGTGTATATACTATAGTCATGGCAGCAGAACGAGGCCAGATTCCAAGAGCCTACAGTGACTTTAGATCAACCTCGAGGGCTTTCTCATGGGCACTGTGCCCTAGGACACATCATTCTAAAGCGAACTAGCCCCGCCATAACATTATACATCACATTAGATGGAGCCTTTATACTTCTATATCTATGTAGATCCTAGTGCATGAAATGCAACTATGCCACTTACATTGCTTCTTGCCATTTATGTACAAACTTAATTCTGGTTCAGTGATCAACTTAGGAATCACTTAAAGACATGCTCTTACAGTTAAGACCTTGTCCTACCAACCAGAACCTCGGGCCACATTATGTCGAGTATACAACATGGTTGTATGGAAGAACCTATGACTGAGGCATAGGAGATGCAATACATCTCTTTCTTTCAACCATAGTTGCAATACTAACTCAATGCTTCATATAGTAAGAACTCCTTTCTTACCTTGTTCCATTTCGAGCTTCTTTAGAATCTTGCTTAGGACATTCTGAACATTTTTTAGAATCAAGTCCAGGAACCATTTGACATTTAGTGTTGATCAAACTCATCAATCTATCTCGATAGATCTCTTTGTTTAATAACTTCAACTTCATCCTTATTTATCTAACTTAAACATTATTAACACCAATCACATCATTCACATATGTCGTCCACATATCACAGAATGATTTCACGCTCCCACTCAAATATGACATTCATGTTTGAGATCCAGGGATTTCACTTAGCTCCCACTCAAAATATGTTAGCTACATATTATGAATTAGCCAAGCGGATTTGCTCCCACTCAAATCTAGGTCCTCTCGATAATCTTGGACATTCCAAAATTCTTTGATCATCATCAAATCAAGAATTCCACTAACGATATTTTAATGACCATTCATTTATCGCACTTAGGTCCTTCACGCTTCTTTGTATTTGGCAGGTATGTCTTGTTCAAAACATGACAAGTGAATCAACAATATAATTTCCACAAACTTGTTAGAATATATAGTTGAATCCTACTTTCTTTTAGTAAAAGTAATCGCTTGAAAATTTATGATCATTATCATAGTTTCTCTTTTATTTGTAGAGTTTGGATTCACGAAACAATCCAGAGGTAAGATAAAATACCTTGTTTTGATCTTTTACTTTCTTCCACATGTATCTTCATCAAGACACGTCAACTTTGGACAACAACAGGTTTACCCCTGTTTTTGGAAGATGCATTCATAGCTTCCTAAGAATGCTCTACAAAGACTTGTTTATTCGCCACGACTTCGACTTATCGAAATCTCCAGAAACTCGAACTTGCCATAACACTTATGGTGTTGTTTCCATGAATCTTTTAGATGTTCCTTTGTATTTCAAATGGGTGTTTGCTTATTTTGATCTCTAACTCTAAACGACAACTATAACCCTGATAAGAGATAATATTATACCATATGTATCTAATACATATTGATTATGATGTTTAGACATTTCAACATAGTTTGAATTCATCCAATTATCATAATTTGTGAAACATCTTTCACAAGTCCCTTTATGCTAAACTTAACTTGAATACTTCAGTCATGTCGATCAAATCGAAGAGACTTGTTAATTCAATATCCTCTTTGTTGTGAACTCATTTGAATAATTCAAATCATTTCAAACTCATGTTTCATTAAGTAAATACGCTTATTCACTTAAGTCCACAATAAATGATTTCCACTATTTGTTGAAAATACGATACATCACTATGTATAAGATTCAATATTTCTTCGCATATCACCGTTTTACGAGAATGCGGAGTTTTAGTCATTCTGCCCAAGAGGCATGGTTTTGCAAAGTCTCTAGATTAAGCATCTAGGACCCCGATCTTCATTTACAATGAAGAACATGCAATAACCAAAATGACTTAAACTCTAGTGTCATTTCATTATTTAAACTTTGGATATCTTTTAGCATTCTAATCCTTTATAAATTCTTAAACTATTATCATTAACATAGTGATGATAATAACTTATTAATAATCGTAATGTGACCATAGAGGTATTGTTCATACGAATAGTTACAAGCCAGTTTGTAATATTCTTATGAATAATCGTCTCGCCAAAAGGAAGACACACAAACTGGGATTACAAATTTATATTCAAGTCCACTAATCCAAATGATAAACTTTGAGGGAAGAGGTGATGTCGGCCATCAACTGTTTTGCTTGCCGTCATCAAGTCACGCTGCCTCAAAAACAACAATTCTCAAGCAAATCCCCCTATTTTCACAAGACGGGACAAGTATCAAATACTTTGCAAACTGCAACGAGTTTTGCAAGAATCACATTTATAATTTTATATATATATAACATATACCTTTTTCATCCATGACCTCCATTGAAATAAAGCCTTCCAAGAGTTCTCAACTCTAATGCAAGATCACTAAGTGCTTTTCCAAATATTCTCTTTTTCATCCATGATGGAGGAAAACCCATCCAACGGCTCGTACTCTATGTGCCTTATTCTGTAGAATACAAAATGTGGCCCAAGTCTCCATCGAATGGAAAATGGCTTATTGGATGATTATGGAGAAAACACAAACATTCTAGAGTCATCGAATTATCTCCTAATGGTTATTGTATTAAGAAGAGAAGATCACCTTTGGATATCCCTTAGGCATGGGTATTAATCTATGAAGTTGGACCCTTTCGCTAAGTTCCATATTAAGCAATATGTTCCCATGGTTGCAAAGGACCTCAATGGGATAGGCCATGATCTACTAAGATATTTGCAAACAGACATCTAGACTAAGTTCATAATAAGAGATCAATTTATAATTGGTCCCCACTAAAATTGTCATCCCCTGGACGATTTTAGTGATCACATGATCCCTATCCTTTGCACCTCCCCCGATCATCATGACCATTAGTGCAGCCTCGAAGGTAGACATTCAATAATGTCAATCACCTTATCCATGTGACTCATGCTCAATCTTTCGATATCTTGTGTTCCGGGGCCACATCTCTGTAACATGCTAGGCTCGCCAAATCTAACTTGTGTGTATTCGCTGTGCAACATGGCTTACACCCACTGTATGCGAACGTAGATATGTCTGACACCCACGCCTGTACCGTGGATCGCCTCATACCGAAGAACTTTCTTGGTGGTGCACACACAAGGGGAACATGGAACATTGGAATTCAATAGGGATTATCTTATTTTCTACCGTTGAGTATCTAAATACTAGCACACAATAAGATGTAAAATAGAAATCAACATCATATGTATATTGTGATATGATATGGTCCTCGCGTCTTGATCTCCATCGAGCGCTCTGACATGATCTCCATCTTGCCCTTAGTTTGACGCCAAGTCCACGACGCCTCCACCAGGCCGTTCATCGGAACAATGACTATTACTATACTACTTAGTAACATAAAAGTAAACTACTTTACCTTCGCAACGACCAATGCCATATCATAATCACATGCCCCCTGCAAAATAAAGTTAGACGCCTCTACTTTATCTATTGCAAGTTTTATGTGGTTGTTAGGGTTTTCGCAATAGAACCGTTTCTAAACTACGAACTTTCCAACCACAACATGGACCCGATAGTTGTCTGTATTACAGCCCTTTTGGGGCCCTCCATTGTAAATGCTATATCAACTATTGAATGAGAGACAAATACCTGGTAGCCACTTATACGGTACAAGCCGTATGTTGAGCGTGGAACCAGTCTCGCGTATGAATACGCGTAAGGTCAATCCGGGCCGCTTCATCAAACAATACCGCGATATAAACAAGTACACGTTAGAGGGTAACAACTAAGGGATCAATGCCCGCACAATACTTATGCGTACTAGCCGTACAACACTCCTACGCATAGATCGGCTTTGATACCACTGAAGGGGATCCGCAACAAAAAACAAAAAATTTCCTACGTTGGAACCCCATAACTGCCTAAGATCTATCTATGTAGTAATGCGGTAACGGCCGATGTGTATAGAATACATACCCTTGTAGACTGTACGCGGTTAACGTTCCGAGGGGAACGTGGTTGATGTAGTCGTACTCGTAGCCAACCTCAAGGTCGCGAAGCTCCTCACAAGTCACCCCTTGCTCCTTCTTCATCGTGTAGCAGCTCCGGCTCACGACATTCAAGCGCCCCAAGTGTTGCGCCTCGTGTCTTCATACACATCCGATGCACGATGAGACCTCCGGCTTCCCGATCTCGCCGAGAGTGCGGAAGTTGATATCCGGCTAGAAATCCCTACAGCGCAAGGACGTACTGCAGGTATGCCTTGTTCGCACAACCCAAACTTGGGGCCATGGTCACAAGGGCTAGAGAGAGAGGGAAGGAGGAAGTCAACCAAAGGACTTCTCCAAAAATGGTATGTTGGTGTGTTTTAATCCCACCCATGGGCACCCCTTTATATAGGCGGAGGGGGGCGTGCCCTCTCCATTAGGTGCCCCATGTGGAACTAAAAGAAACTAGGGAATAAAGGGAAAAAGGGGTGTGGCCGGCTAGGCTTACTGGGCGCACCCAGATGGGCCGACCCGAGGTGGCTCAACAGCTACAACACAACACACAGCAGCAGCAGCCTATGCATCAGCCGATGCGGGTGGGCTGGAGCGCCCACACCGCGGCCCAGCTGTGGCCAACGGCTCGCGCCAGCAGCTCGAGGCCGGGTGGGCCGGGTGCACGACCGCGGCTCCCGACTGTCAGCTCGCCCGGGTGGGCTGGTAGCGGCCTGCGACCCGCTGGCCTAGCCGGATCCCCTGTGAGCTGCTTTCGGCCGGGGTCGAGCCAGGCCAGCTGGAGCGGGTTCAGGCAACCTTTTGCTGTTTTTCCTTTTTCTTTTTCCTGTAGCTTTCCTTCTAGGCTATTTCCCTCTGGGGATTTGGCCTAAAAGTTGTCTTTATAAATCTTAATCTAAATATTATTTAGTATATATTAATTCATAATTAACATATAATAAATGTATATTTAAATTCCCATTTATCCGAAAACACTTTTCCGGCCTTTTCCTTTATTCCTTCTCCGAACAGTTTCGGATCTCTCCGTGGAACATTTCTGGCTTTCTCTTTCTCTACTGTGATTCCGTCTTACAAATGATCGCTCTCATCATACCCTTAAGTGTATCCTCTCATAGCTCGGGAATGCTCTTGACATGATCTATATCAATGATCCACAGAGGGACCAGGGATATCCATGTGACCCCTATGCATTCCTGATGACAATGTCATTTGAACCAGTAAATGTAGCATCCAATTTCTTTTGCTTCTTGATACGACTTGTCCGAGATCCGATCATTGGTATCATATACCTTGTTCAATCTCGTTAACAACAAGTCCTATTTTCTTGTTACCATGATATTACATCCCCATGACCGAGTCACATGTTGCCACATTTATGGATGTAATATCACCAAGCCAGCCGTATGTATCTTTACCTGTCATGTGGGTGAACAAATCCCGGTATTGCAGTCACATGCATCTACTGTTCCTTCGGAATACCCAATGTACACCTTTATGGCCACCGTATTACCAGATGACGGTTGATGTAGTCTAAGAAGCCTTAGGAAATAGTGAGTAATATGAGCTCACGGTCTAAGGAAAAGGAGTGTAGGTATAGTTGTTGCAACAATGAACTTATAGACTTGATCGTGTTGCAATCATTCGAGGATTGTCCATCACATCATTCTCTAATGATATGACCCCGTTGTCAATTGGCATAAATGCCCATGATCTTGAAACCCAGATCATCCTCATGACCAACAAACTAGTATGAATAGAGGCTACTAGGGACTTGGTTGTTTCATACCACACCTGTACCAATGTTTCTACTTGGCACAGTTATAGCACAATATGAAACTATTATAAACTAATTGAGATATGACAATGAAAACCTATTTATTATTTGCCTCTAGGGCATATCTCCTTCACAGGCAGTCGGTGAACTTCTGTACGTCGCGCAGGTTCTGCGACGGCTATATGCGCTCGATTATTGCGCCGATTTTCTCCAGGTTGGCCTCGATCCCTCGCTTTGAGACGAGGAAACCGAGGATCTGGCCGGCTGGGACGCCAAACACGGACTTCTCCGAGTTTAGATTCATCTGGAACCGACGAAGGTTGGCGAAGGTCTCCTTCAGGTCTTCGAGGAGTGTCTGTTTCTCCTTTGTCTTGACCACCACGTCATCAACATAGGCATGCAGGTTTCTGCCAATTTGCGATTGTAGGAACTTTTGCATGCAACGCTGATATGTGGCGCCTGCATTTTTGAGGCAGAATGGCATGGTGGTGTAGCAGTAGGCCTCGTATGTGGTGATGAATGCTGTCTTTATTTGATAAGCGGGGTTCAGCCGGATCTGGTGGTAGCCAGAGTACACATCTAGAAGCAATAGCAGTTCGCAGCCGGTTGTGGAGTCGATCACTTGGTCTATCCGTAGCAGGACGAACGGATCTTTGGGGCATGCCTTGTTGAGGCTGGTGTAGTCAATGCACATGCGCCAAGTCTTGTTCTTTTTCAGCACCAGTACTAGGTTTGCCAGCCATTCTGGGTGGAAAACTTCCATGATGAATCCGGCTGCGAGTAGCCGGGTGATCTCCTCACCAATGGTTCTTTTTTCTTCCACAAAGCAGCGTAGTGACTATTTGACTGGCTTTGCATCCGCCTTGAAATGTAAAGAGTGCTCGGCGAGCTCCCTCGGAACACCAGGCATGTCCTTGGGAGATCATGCGAAGATATCCCAATTCTCATAGAGGAAGTCGACGAGTGCACTTTCCTATTTGCTGTCAAGGCCGTCTCCGACCAGGACGAACTTGTCTGGCTCGGCCTCATTCAGTAGGATTTTCTTCGTGCCTTTTGAAGGATTGAATTACATCTCTCCGGCTGGCTTCGGCTCGCCAGTCGGCATGTCCGCCTAGAGGGCCGCCATGTTCTGCATGATGATGTGTTTCTCCTCTACAATGATCATGGCCTCAGCAATCTTGGAGCTGTCTGTTGCGCATTCCACCGACCGCCTGTAGTCACCCGCGATGGTGATTACTCCCTTTGGCCCTGGGAGCTTCATCTTGAGGTACGCGTAGTGCGGCACCGCCATGAACTTGGTGAGCGCGGGGCACCCCAAGATGGTGTGGTAAGCGCTGCAGAGGTTGACCACCTCGAACCAGATGGGCTCACATCGGAAGTTTTCCTCTGTGCCGAAGATGACGTCTAGCCGGATCTTGCCAATGGGCGAGAGTTGATGGGTTCGTAGCATGGAAAACAAAAAATTTCTACCGCAAGAACGAACAAAACCCAGATCTAATCTAGATAAAAGCCAAGATCTAATCTATTAGACATGTGCAACGAGATAGATCTGTACTAACCCTTGTAGATCCGAATAGTGTTACGAGATCGGATCTCATGGTTGATGTAGTCGATCACTTGACGATCTCAAGATCGAGTAGACGATCCTTCCGGCGCCGCGTTCTGGCAGCGCTTCCGCAGTCGGTGACATGTGCGGAGTCGAAGCAGACATTCCTCTCCTCGTTCCAGCGAGCAGCGGAGGTAGTAGATCTTCTCCACGGAATCCCAGCAGCACGACGGCGTGGTGGTGGTGGTGGAGTAGAGAATTCTGCAGGGCTTCACCTAAGCCTGAGCAGAAGAAAGGAGGAGGAGAGAGGCGGCTAGGGCAAGAGTGGAGGGGGCAAGTGGGTGGCGCCTCCACCCCTCTATATAAAGGAGGGAGGCGCCATGGGGAGGTGGAGTCCTTGTAGGACTCCCCTCTCCCTTGGCCGGCAGATCAAGGAGGTGGGGGGAGAGTCCTACTCCCCCACGAATCCTTGTCTTACCCTACATGGATTCCTTGATCCTTTCTTGGTTTTCAAGCAAACTCTAAGAAAGCTTCTAGAACCTTCCGGAACATTCCGAAACCTTCTAGAATCCCCATACAAATACTCCGGAACATTTCCTAACTTAGAAAATGATCCCCAATATATGAATCTTATTCTCCAGACAATTCCGGAGCTCCTCGTGACGTCCCGGATCCAATCCGAGACTCCGAACAACATTCGGTCTCCAACGCACATTCCATATCTACTTAAAACAACTTCGAACCTTAAGTGTGTCACCCTACGGTTCGTGAATATGCAGACATGATGGAGACACCTCTCCGATCAATAACCATCAGCGGGATCTGGAGATCCATAACGGCTCCCACATACTCAACGATGACTTCGTGATCGATAGAACCATTAACATACGAAACCAATTCCCTTTGTCACGCGATACTCTACTTATCCGAGGTTTGATCGTCGGTATCTCCATACCTAGTTCTACCTCGTTACTAATAAGTACTCTTTACTCGTTCCATGATATGTCATCCCTTGTGACCTAGTCACATGCTTGTAAGCTAATTAGATGACATTCCACCGAGAGGGCCCAGAGCATATCTATCCGTCATATGGATGGACAAATCCCAATCTTGGTCCATGCGCTTCAACACATACTTTCAGAATACCCAATGACACCTTTATGACCACCCAGTTATGAAGCGGTGTTTGATGTAATCAAAGTACCCATCCGGTGATGGTGATTAACATAACCTCATGGTCGAAGGATTAGGTTACTATGTATTTTAAAGCTTATAGCAAACGAACTTAATGACTTGATCTTATGCTATGCTTACTACGGGTGTGTGTCCATCACATCATTCTCCTAATGATATGATCTTGTTATTAACGACATCCAATGTCCATGATCAGGAAACCATGATCATCCATTAATCAACAAGCTAGTTTAACAAGAGGCTTACTAGGGACTCTTTTATGTTTACAAAACACACAAGTATTAATGTTTCCGGTTAATACAATTATAGCATGGGATGTAAACATTTATCATAAACATAAAGATATAATAATAACCACTTTATTATTGCCTCTTGGGCATATCTCCAACAAGAGTGATGGACCCGGAACAACTCCGTGGAAGGAGGTGACAGATGGCTCTAGTTGGGACTCGCTGATCCCAAGCCGGTCGAGGGAGCTGCGGTACAAGAGGTTGATGTTGCTCCTTCCGTCCACGAAGACGCGGGAGAATCTACACGAGTGTTTCTTGGAGATGATGATAGGGTCCGGGACCATGGCATATGTGCCTGGATGCGGCAGCACATCTGGCTGGTCCTTTCGGCTCCATTTGACCTCTTGCTCCGACCAGTTCAAGAACCAGGGAACAGGAGGGATGGTTGCGTTCACCTCCGCCTCATGATGCCTTTTGCTGTGCTTGGTTTCCGGCTCGGTGGTGAAGATGTGATAGTTCCCTACCCGGCGAGGGTAGTCTCCACCATCTTCGTCCTGGCGGTTTTGGCACTCGCGGTTGTCTTGCTGCCCACCAGCGGTGGTAGACCACAAACTTCAGACATCTTCTTTGTCCAGGTGCACTGGCGGGTTGTATGTGTAGCCAGCTTGTTGTCGCTGCTATGAAACTTTCATGGGCCATCAAGCATTGACTCGATGGTGTACTTGGGCCGAGGTGGCCGGTCGTCAGGTTTCTGTCTACGGTTGCCACCCGCAGCCGGATCCTCCTGGACGGCTGCCACCCTCCTGGAACCATATTGGTTATCCGGCTGGTCGTCCTTCCTCTTGCCATGGCGGTTATCATGACACCTGGAGTTGTGGTTGTTCCCCTCCAGCTGGCGTCGATCCGCGGTGACCTCCACGACGATCTGCCCTTGGTCGTCCCGCCAGACGGATCTTTTCATCGCTGCCTCCACGGTGGTGTACTTGTCCGCGATCTCCATGGTCTTGGCCATGGTGGTAAGCGCTACCCAACGAAGCTTATGCTTGAGCATGGTTCCGTCCCTGCACCCGTTGATGAAGAAGTCGACTGCCTGGTGCTCGCGTACTCCCTCATAGGAGTTGTGCATGCGTCCACCGAGTGATGTAGGAGCGGTTTGTTTCGTCCTTGCCTTGGACGCAGAGGGCGAGCTTGCCAGGGCGACCCAGGTGTTCGTAGGTGCTGGTGAAGTTGCGGACGAACGCCTGCTCGAAATCGATCCAAGCATTGATGTTGTTGTCGGGGAGACTATTGAGCCAGGTTCTGGCCAAATCCAGGAGCACCGCCACCCGGCGATTTCCATTTGCAATGCCCACCGCAGTGGTGTAATCCACCAGCCAATCTTCCGGCTTGACGGTGCCGTTGTACTTCGGTGTGTCCCTTGGGAGTGAAAATCCCTTTGGAAACGGTTCGTTCTAGATGCATGGTCCGAACCACCTTGGACCAGCCGGGATTTCTTCCTCCAATGCACACGACTGGACCAGCAGGTCGATGCGTTCACGCGCATCCCGTGGCCCCTCCGCCTCGACCGGGCCAAGCTGACCTGAAAGGAGGGACTTGGGCTACGCGTTTGTTCTTTCGGCTTCGTTGGCCGAATCGTGGTTTCTGCTGGTGGCTTCGCGTGGGTTGTGACCCCAGCCGGCTGACCCACCACACAGACGGTTGTCCTGCCTTGTAACGTTTGGAGAGGAGGCCTTGGTCCCGCCTGCAGCCGGTTCACGCACCCAGCGAGGTGGCTAGTTCTTGCTGTTGTCGCGAATGCTTGCACCCGCCTCGGCTTGTTGCCTGTTTGCCATTACCACAAGGAGATGGATGCATGCCTGCTGGCGACGTAGCTCGTCACCCTCCAGGTGGCTATGTGATCTCTACGCACTTCTATTCTTGTAGACAGTTGTTGGGCCTCCAAGTGCAGAGGTTTGTAGAACAGCAGGAAGTTTCCCTTAAGTGGATTACCCAAGGTTAATCGAACTCAGGGAGGAAGTGGTCAAAGGTATCCCTCTCAAGCAACCCTGCAATCAAGATACAAGAAGTCTCTTGTGTCCCCAACACACCCAATACACTTGTCAGGTGTATAGGTGCACTAGTTCGGCGAAGAGATAGTGAAATACAAGTGGTATGGATAATTATAAGTGGTAACGGTGCTAGAAAATAGCTTGATGTCGCGCGGAAGAGACTAAAGGCAAACTGAAATAAAGATGGAAGCAAGCAAACATGTAACAGATCTGATTGCAAATGGTGTTTCAATGTTTAGAAACAAGGTCTAGGGATCATACTTTCGCTAGTGAACACTCTCATATAAATATCACCTCTTTATGATACTACTCTGAACTACTCTCTGGTTGGACACTCTAATCCATGGTAGGGCTATAACAGCACTCCTCAAAGTTCGCTTTCCCCATCTAGATAACCCCACACTGTCACCTTGAGCACTAGATGGTTCCAACAAACACCACAATTTCATAGAAACATCCAACTCCAAATATAACTCATAACAAGTATTTGTAATCTCTAGCCTAAGTGCCACCATGGTGTGCACGCTATCACTTTCACACACATGGGGAGAGCAGAGATCTATTAAAGCACTTGAGTAGCAAGATAGATCTACTTGATTACAAAACTCATGATCACAATATGATCATGCATAGAGAGAGAGAGATGAACACATAGCTACCGGTAGAACCCTTAGCCTCGAGAGAGAACTACTCCCTCCTCATCATGGGAATCAGCAACGGCGATGGAGATGGTGGTGGAGATCGATGGAGATGGCTCCGAGGGAACTTCCCCGTCTCGGCGGGGTGCTAGAACAGAGACTTTCTGTCCCCCGAATCTCCCCTTCGGTGGTGGTGGTGCTGTGGAACTTTTTGTGGCTGGAGGCTGTTCTTTTTAGGGTTTTTGCATCGGGAGGCATCTTATAGGCGAAGATGCAGGGTCGGTGGGCGGCCAGGGGGCCCACACCACGCCCTGGTGCGGCCTAGGGCTGCTCGCTCCAAGGGGTGGTGTGGCCACCCTGTGGCCCCTCTCCGTCCCATCTTCTGGCTCCGTGAGTCTTCCGGTAAAATATTGACTTTGGCCAACGTATCAACACCCCCAAGCTTAACTCCTGCTCGTCCTCGAGTAGGTAAGTGATAAAAAAAGAATAATTTTTGAGGTGACATGCACCATCATAAACTTGATCAAATTATTTGTAACATTGATAGCTAGGATCAAGGTACTCTAAACATGAACATGAAAGATAGAGTTCTAACAATAATACATAGCAACTATGTTGTAACATGAAAAGGTACAAACAAAAGATCATGAATAAAAATGCTTTGCAAGACGTTTGTTTGTTTCACATAAAGAAAACATAGCATAGTGGCATTCAGCTTGTCCCTCATAGAGTAGCAAACATAAATGCATAGGACACCTTCAAAGTTCATAAGGGTAACTAGATACAAGTAGTTTAAGAACAAGCAATATCAAAGTTATGCATCAATCAACAAGTTTTGGAACAATGCACATTAAACTAAGAATGGCCACTTTGCTCTCTTCATAGGTGCATAAAGATAGAAGATGGAGACTCAACATAAAAGTAAAAGAAAGGCCCTTCATAGAAGGAAGCATGGATTCAAGTCTCATAAAGAGCTTCCAAATTATGGTACTTATTAGCTTTCAGCTCTCATTGCCCCTATCATAAGCATCTTTAGGTGATTAAGGTTAAAGTGAACAAACTATGGAGTATATGCTTGACAAAGTATAAGTTGGAAATCTCATGTCCCTTGAATACGAGGGATGCTCCTCATGCTACTCAAGTTTAGTTACTAGTAAGTTCTTGTCATAGTAAGTACATGTGTATCATAGAGAACCGCCAACGGGGTACCCCTTGCCCGATGATACAGAAGAATCCCCATATCAAAATGACAAGGCAAGCAGACAACGAGCATCTCAACAATCTTCTTATTTACCATGGGAAAATGGTGCTTTTTTCTCTTTCCTCTTTTCTCATATCTCTTTTTTTCTATTTTCTCTTTTTCTCAATCTCCATCTCTTTTTTATAAGAAGAATGCTTCATAGATTGCTCATTATGGTTAAACTGCATGTTTCCACCATGATTAGGCATGGATTAGACCGGTGGCCTAGGCATTTATCTAACACACATACATAACTCCATGGACTTACAAGCTCCCCTTTCATTTCACACCGACAACATCCATAGACAAAAGAGCATGATATCAACTAGGTACAATGTACAAGTGCAATGTTGAAAGCGTTCCCCATGACAGCATGGTTCTGCTAATCCCCAACATATAAGTGCAAGCATATACAACATAGATGACACAATGGTTCAAGTTTATTAGGGGCAAGAAAAGTAAAGTGTGCCATCAAGTTCGTGAGAGCTTTAATCACTAGTTTTCTCATAACAAGTTTAATTTAGAAGGTAGATAAAAACATGAATATACTTGGAATAGCAAATTATAATATGTAGGTGTGGTGGAATCTTTGGAATAACTTGGTTTTATTTGGAGTTGGATGCATGAGTGGAACTCATACTTGGTACATATGGAGGCTAGCAAAGGACTGGGAGCGACCAACTAAGAGAGCAATAATAGCCATAATCATGCAAAGCGACAAAACCTTATTAATTAAAGCATAAAGTGATATTACAAGTCGAAAACTAAATGATCATAGAGGCTATGGTGAGTTGGTATAGTCTTAACATGGTGTGAGCATGCGCCAAGTCAACCCAAATAAAGCATTAAAGGAGAATACCACAATATTATGCTTTTAATATGCTAAAACAACGCATGATTCTTTCAAGGCACATTAAGCAATCTCAATTATTTATAACATGTAATGCTACAACAAAAATCACTAAGCATAAAGCCAAAACAATATAAAGCATGACATGACAAAGCATAGGCCACAGTCAAAAACAAGCTCATTTGTACCACTTAAGCATGAACTTTTCCTACTCTTTTCCAATCCAAACCAACTTATTTGAAAACTAATGTATGAATGAGGGGGTCCAACCAATTTATTCAAGAAAACTAAGCAAACTAAGGAAACGAAAACCAAAAACAAAAACAAAAAACAAAGACGCTCCAAGAACAACACAATTGTGCATGAAACAATAAAAATGAAGTGTTTGGAAGAAACCTGAGATTTTTATTGATGAAGAAGGGGATTGCTTGGGCATACCCAAGCTTTGACGTTTATACCTCTTGAATATTTCTTGGGGTGACACAGGGTGGCATCCCCAATCTTGAGCTTTTGTCCATTCTTCATGTTATTCCATTACTCTTCCCTACACTTTAAAATTTCCTTCATACAAAACTTCACACAATCTTCATTAGCAACATTAGTGTACTCAAGATAATAAGTCTTTTGGTTAAGTTTCAACACAAGTAAACTTTCATTAAAACACAAGCTACTATATCACTTCCTTTGAAAAGTTCAAATGATCAAAGAGAACTCAAAGATAAAGAGATTAAGAGGCAAATGCAAATAATGGCAGAAATCTGTCAAAACAGACCAGCAGGTAAAAACCAATTTTTTCGAAGACCTTCTATTGCTCAAATCGAAAAGCTTTGAAATAACAAAAGTTGGATAACAACCTGGGGCAGAAGCACAAAAAATTACATCTCAAACCGACGTACAGAGATTTTTCATGAATTTGTACAGTGAAGCACAAAAATCTGTTTTGGGACAGCAACTTTTCCGAACATTACTTCTCTCTCATTAGAGGTTATTTTTGGCACAAAAACCACACAAAAATGATAAGGACAGGTTATTACTGAAGCAATAACTTCCAAGACTCAACTAAAACTTTTGGGTTATCTCCCAATAAGTACTTTTCTTTAACGCCTTTAAGTTAGGCATGATAGTTTGTGAAGATGCTCACATAGGAAATATCATTTGAAGTAAAAGAGAGCATCAAGAAACAAATTCAAAACACATTTAAGTCTAACACACTTCCTATGAAAAATAATCTTGTAAAGAAACAAGTCATGAAAGCACAAAACAACAAGCATAGGAAAGCAAAACAAGTGCAACTTCAAAATTTTCAACATAAAGAGAGGAAACTTAATGTTATTGAGATACATAATACCATGTTTCCCTCTCTCATAATAACTTTCAGTAGAAACATGAATAAAATTAACAATATAACTATCACATAAAACATTCTTATCATGAGCCACATGCATATAATAATTATTACTCTCCACATAAGCATAGTCATTCTTATTAATTATAGTGGGAGCAAATTCAAAAAAATAGCTATCATTATTATTCTCATCATCACAATCATCAAATATAGGAGGCATATTGTAGTCATAATTGATTTCCTCCTCAATAGTAGGTGGATAAAAAATATCATATTCATCATTGTAACCATCATATATTGGAGGTTTGGTATCATCATAAGCAATAGAATAGCTATCTTCCAAAGCTGGGTAACTAAAAGATCATTTTCATAAAAACTAGCTTCCCCAAGCTTAGAATTTTCCATAGCATTAGCAATAATGGTGTCCAAAGAATTCATACTAACAACATTGCTATTAGTATGCAAAAAAAGTTCCATAGGTTTTTTAATTTTCTCTTCAAACACTTCATGTCCTAACTCAAGATAAATACTATAAATCTCTCTAATTTTTTTTGTTTTCCATTAAGCCTAACTAGTGAAAACAAGAAACAAAAAGATAGAATTGCAGAATCTAAAGGAAATAACTTCGAGCACTCACATCGGAGGATGTAAGTACCTTTTACCTTACCTCCCCGGCAACGGCACCAGAAAATAGCTGGCTCGTTGTTGACGTGGGAGCTTCTTCTTTTTTATCCCTAGCAACGGCGCCAGAAAATAGCTTGATGTCCACGCACTTCTATTCTTGTAGACAGTTGTTGGGCCTCCAAGTGCAGAGGTTTGTAGAACAGCAGGAAGTTTCCCTTAAGTGGATTACCCAAGGTTTATCGAACTCAGGGAGGAAGTGGTCAAAGGTATCCCTCTCAAGCAACCCTGCAATCAAGATACAAGAAGTCTCTTGTGTCCCCAACACACCCAATACACTTGTCAGGTGTATAGGTGCACTAGTTCGGCGAAGAGATAGTGAAATACAAGTGGTATGGATAATTACAAGTGGTAACGGTGCTAGAAAATAGCTTGATGACGCGTGGAAGAGACTAAAGGCAAACCGAAATAAAGATGTAAGAAAGCAAACATGTAACAGATCTAATTGCAAATGGTGTTTCAACGTTTAGGAACAAGGCCTAGGGATCATACTTTCACTAGTGAACACTCTCATATAAATATCATCTCTTTATATACTACTCTGAACTACTCTTCGGTTGAACACTATATCCATGGTAGAGATATAACAGTACTCCTCAAAGTTTGCTTTCCCCATCTAGATAACCCCACTCTGTGACCTTGAGAACTAGATGGTTCCAACAAACACCACAATTTCATAGAAACATCCAACTCCAAATATAACTCATAACAAGTATTTGTAATCTCTAGCCTAAGTGCCACCATGGTGTGCACGTTGTCACTTTCACACACATGGGAAGAGAACAGATCTATTAAAGCACTTGAGTAGAAAGGTGGATCTACTTGATTACAAAGCTCATGATCACAATATGATCATGTATAGAGATAGAGATGAACACATAGCTACCAGTACAACCCTTAGCCTCAAGAGAGAACTACTCCCTCTTCATCATGGGAATCAGCAACGACGATGGAGATGGTGGTGGAGATCGATGGAGATGGCTCCAAGGGAACTTCCCCGTCCCGGCAGGGTGCTAGAACAAAGACTTTCTGTTCCCCGAATCTCCCCTTCGGTGGTGGCGGCGTTGTGGAACTTTTCGTGGCTGGAGGCTATTCTTTTTAGGGTTTTTGCATCGGGAGGCATCTTATAGGCTAAGAGGCAAGGTCGATGGGTGGCCAGGGGGCCCACACCATGCCTTGGAGCGGCCTAGGGCTGCCCGCGCCAAGGGGTGGTGTGGCCACCCTCTGGCCCCTCTTCGTGTCATCTTCTGGCTCCGTTAGTCTTCCGGTAAAATATAGACTTTGGATTTTGTCCAGTCCAATTCCGAGAATATTGATTTTCTGACTTTCCTGGAACCAAAAACAATAGAAAACAGGCAACTGGTACTATGGGATCTTGTTAATAGGTTTGTCCCAAAATGTGTATAAAAATACTCCAAAGTGTAGACAAAACATAAGAAAGTAGATAAAAACCAAACATCGAACATCAAAAATTATAGATATGTTAGCAACGTATCACTATGTTCTGCGGCAGAAGTCTCAGCCGCCCTCATGTTCTTGGCCTGAGTACTGTAAACCGGCTGAGGCGCCGCCACGCGTGAGTCAGTAGCGCGGTCTAGTTCCAAGCCTAGGTTACAGCCTTGCAGCGGCACCTGTCGGTTTGCACCGGGTAGGCGGGAGAAGCCGTGCACAGTGTTGTACTCACGCACGATGGCGTCCAGGCATCATTGATGTGCGGTGACTCTCCTGGCTTCCTCCAAGAGGTTCTGGCGTATGGTCTCCAGTGCAGCCACTGTGGCAGCCGGATCCAGCTCCATGGCGATGGGTATGCGAAGGTTTTGGATGAAATCCACCAAGGGGTCTGCGCCTTACTCGTGTGGAGCAACATCCTTGGCGCATGTCTCGTGCTCCATAGGTGGGTGGCGTCCTTTGTGAAGGGAATATGCCCGAGAGGCAATAATAAAGTGGTTATTATTTTATTCCATGTTTATGATAAATGTTTATTTTGCATGCTATAATTGTATTGATTGGAAACGTCAATACATGTGTGTTTAATAAAAAAATACATAGTTCCTAGTAATGCCTCTCATATAAACTAGCTCGTTAATTAACAAGATGATCAAGGTTTCCTGATCATGGACATTGGATGTTGTTAATAGCGAGGTCACAACATTGATGGAATGATGTGATGAACATTCATCCGAAGTATAGCATTATGATCAGCGTCATTATGTTTATATTGCTATAACATCATACAAAGTAATCTTAGTCCTTAGACCATGAGATCATGTTAATTGCTAACACCACAAGAGTATCTTGATAACATCAAACGTCACACCGTAACAGGGTGACTATAAAGGTGGGTTCAGTGCTACGAAGGTGTTATGTTGAGGCTCATGGATCGAGAGTGGGATTTGTCCATTTCGATGACGGATAGATATACTCTGGGCCCTCTCGGTGATATCACATTGAAATAGCTTGCAAGCAAGTGATGTGATCACTAGAATGTTATATCACGGGAACGAGAAAAGAGTGCATGTCGGTAACAAGATCAAACTAGGTATTTGGATACCGATGATGGAATCTCGAACATGTAATATATCACGAGACAAAGGGATTTAGTTACGACGTTAAAGGTTCACACGATCACAAGAGTCATCGTTGAATATGTGGGAGTTAGTACGGATCTACATGTCCCGCTGCTGATTATTGATCGAGAGGGGTCTCGATCATGTCTTCATTATTCGTGAACCATAGGCTGACACACTTAAGGTATACCGACACCATTTGGAGAAAATATGTTTCAGATAAAGATTTAAGAAAGCGCTGGAATCATATCGATGGAAACCGGAATTGTTTCAGGTGAAATTGCAGAAACGGGTTCTACATGTGATATTGAAATATTGCAGGGGGTTTTATGTGAATGTTTGTTAATTAATGTAATTGACAAAATTCTGAATAAAATAAATAAAATAGTTTTATTTAATGAGAGCTTGCATTAAATTTGGTGGAAATTTAATGCATGTGTGAGTGGAATTTTGAGTGGAGGCTTTTTATGGGAGTGGGAGCTCCACCCACATGAATGTGGAAGAGGTGGGGCACCACCATGGCTGTCACGCCATGGCCCTTGGGTGCCCCCCCTCTCCTCCTCACAAACCACACCTCCTCGTGAAGGATCTCTGTCCCCCTCTAGTTATTCCCCATGGTCTCGGATTAGCGAGATACATGTTCCCGGTGGCTTTATCTGGAAAGGAGTTGTTGCTTCTGTTGCTTTGTTGGAGTGAGGGACAGACGTTGTCGGGGTACCGGACGTGTGTGAGATCACGGATGCACCGCTGCTTTGCGGTGCTGGACTTTGTGGTGCTGGACTTGCTGGAGCTGGATCTGATGGACGTGCTGGAGCCGGACCTGCTAGACTTGGTGGTGCTGGACTTGCTGGAGCTGGATCTGATGGACGTGCTAGAGCCGGACCTGCTGGACTTCATCACGATCTTGAGATCAGCAAGTGTATGACTACATCATCCACGAGTTCCATCTCGTTAACAAAGCTTTGTTGTCTTCGAGGGTAAGTTCTCTATGGATGTTTATCCACCTGTTGCTTGTATCTAATAGATAGATCTTGGCGATAGTTCCCATCGTAGGCAATTTTTTGTTTTCTATGTTGCGAACCCAGCAGTGGTATCAGAGCCTGATCTATGCGTAGGTGCTTTACATGGGTAGTACACATATGTTTATATGTGGGCGATGATGATCATGTTATTGCTTCTTTCATGTATTTTGGATATTGGTGGCATAGTGGGATGAAGCGGCCCGGGCCAACATTACATGTCTTCATACATGAGACCGGTTCCACGACTGACATGCAACTAGTTTTGCATAAGTGGCTGGCGGGTGTCTGTCTCTCCTACTATATTCAATATCTGATTTACAACGAGTTGTTAATAACTTGGTTATCCTCGTTGTGGTTCCATGTTCGTAGGTAAGACCGGTTCTATCTCCGAAAGCCCTAAGCCAAGTAAAACTTGCAATGAATAAATTAGAGGCGTCTAGTTTAGATTGTTGCTGGCCTAGTGTATTGATATGGTAATGTTGGAAGTAGATGTATGGTAGATACTCTTACAACACACTTAACGTGTAAGTTCCATAGACCTTGGCCTTAGACACAATGGAATGGTAGAGATCATACCATGATGCATATGATGGTGATCAAATGCATGGACCATATCATTTCACTTTACACATTAGATGTTTGCATCATATATTGCTAGTTTGGCGTTTTAGTAGCATTTTAAGATGATCCCTCATTTAGATATCAAGATAAAAATGTGTTCTTCCTTAAGTATGCACCGTTCTATGGATCGTGTTTCAAGACATCACATGATGATCGGGTGTACTCGACTCTACGCTTTCATACAATGGGTGTAATACAGTTTTACACACACGAATACTAAGGTTCTTACTTAGCGAACCTAGCATGTACAGACACGGCATTGGAACACGGACCGAAAGGTTAAGCACGGGTCATGTAGTTGATGTGATGCCCATATTGATGCTCGCCTTTGAAGCTACACCGACTCACATGATGATCGGACTTGGTGTAGTGGATTTGGTTCATGTAATCACCAAAAAGGCACGAGGGATGTCGTTTTTGAGTGGGAGTTCATTTCTAATTTGGATTAGTCAAACTCAATTTGTCATAAACTAAATCAAAGTGAATTTTCATAATTTGTTGTAGTCATTGGCATCTGTTTACTACCATGCACTTAGTTTTAATTGAGATAATAGAACTATATAATTCTGGATATTTACTTTACGAACTGGTTTCGTATTGTTTTGAATGTCAATTTAAAGTTTATAAGTCCTATTGCAAACTTTCAGCAAACTCTATTTACTCCATGGAGTTTAATAAGTAGTATTAAATCAAGAGTAAGAATTCCAATGTTAGTATCTAAAGTATCATGTTTTGCCTCCATGATTCTTGATATTCAAAAGTTGTTTTAATATCGAGGTTATCTAGGAGCTGAAAATTGTTTCAGAAACCATCATGTGTGAAAGATATTGTGATATCTGAAACAATGTTTTTTTGGTTGCATTATGATAGAGTATAATTTAGCAAAATACATGTTCTCATATTGTATGAGAATTTGTGAAGGATGGAGATGCTAAGCATCCGGATCTCCCAAAAGGTTTTGGGAACTAACATTATACTCGCGATTCTTCCTTACAAGCTATAGTAGCTTGATCATGAAAGTTTTCATGATAAGGATGAATACAAGATGTAAGTAAAATGTTTACTACACTAATAGATTACTAAAGAATGGATTTTTTGAAAGAACACCAAACATTTGATGATGGTGATCCACTTCAAAGTGCAAGTTCAAAGGTATTAGTATTTGACTATATACACTTTGTACTATGCGTCATGTGAAGGACACCACTATTGATGTTGATAGATTCTTTTAAAAGAAAAGGAATTGTTGAAAGAGAATCTATAAAACAGAAAAGAAAAGGTTAGAGATGTCCAACTTAGGTATATAGAAGATATACCTATTATGGTTGTATTCCTTGCTTGTTAAACAATGTGGTTCTGAGGTATTGGATACCGAATTGGTTGGTATGAAGTGTCATACAGGACAACGCAATTCATGAACTGCAATGGCCTAAGTAACTAGCAAGAGAATAAGTGATGATGTTCATCGAAAACAAATAAAGTGTTATTGTGTTTTTCGTTGGCGTCAAACCTAGCCTTCGAGATCTGTTTTAATAATTGTTATTTTGTTCCGGTATTACGAGAACATTGGTTGTTCATATAATTACCGTATTCCATAAAGGATGGATGAACTTTTACAAGTCTAGTGGGAGAAATCACATGCATAAACACTATTGCTAAAATGTCGCAAGACAAATGATTGAAAGATCACTTATGAAGTGACATCATTGTTTAAATTATATTGGAAGGAAAACATGAAGAAACTCCATGTTGATGGATTTTTGGAGTCTTTGATTTTGATCAATTGACGCTTGTGAGACTTTCCTCGAGATAATTGAAACTCCGTCCATAGGCCAAAGAGGAACGGATGACTAACTTATTGGATATTAAACATATTGATGTATATAGTCCATTATATGTAGCCATATGCGATGGATCTTTTTTGCTTTATATGCTTTCTCCAGAAATTTGAGTGAATATATCTATATATTTACTTAATAAGGAAGAAGTATGAAACATTTGAAAATTGTTCAAAGACTTTCAAGATGAAGTGAAAAATCATTGTAACAAGAAAATAAAAGAGTTTATGATTTGATCATAAAGGAAGATATTTGAGTTACATGTTTAGCAAAACACTTAAGATTTGAGGAATTGTTCCATGATTTGTGTTTCCCGATAAACCATAGGAGTATGGCATATTCGAGAGATGAAATCAAACCATGTTTGACATGGTAAGATCAAAGGTGTCGTTTATAAAACTGCCATTATGTTTTAAGGATTGAAACTTTTGAAACTACCGCTTTACACTAAAAAGAGCATCATCGTGATCCGTTGAAATGACACCATATAAGTTATGGTTTGGGATAAAACCCGAATTGTCTTTTCTTAAATTTTGGTATGCTATGCATAAGTAAAATGTTTACAACCAAAGTCGGATAAGCACGTCTTTGTAGGTTATCCCAAAGAATTTGTTGGGAATTTCTCCATAACACCGAGGACAAAAGAGTTTTTTACTTGGAACGTCAAGTTTCTTGAGAAGGATTTTTTCGCGAAAAGTTAAGTGGGAGGACAATAGAACTTTGATAAGGTTGTTGAACCTTAGCTATATGTGCTAAGTAGCGCAGCGCCGGAAAGTGTCCCAGTGGCGGCCACAATGCTCATGGCTCCTGTGATTACAAAGGTTGTGATCTCGGAGATTAGAGTTCCTATTGAACCGTGTGGGTCGGTAAGAATCAATAGTGTGAGTTAATAAGCAAGTCGTTATTGTTTTGACAATTATGAACCGACTACATGCAAAGAAGCGATGATGGGCCCTGACTCCATAAAATGACTAGGACTCATAGAATCCGTGATAGTATCCATACACAAGAAATAAAGTTTCTGAACATGGAAGACCCTCCGGAAAGGCGTGAAGCCTATCGGTCGTGTTTGGATCTATAAAGAAATAGACATGGATATTTAACATCTATGAAATAGTCGACATGTCGGAAAGAAATTTACGACAATGTTCAAGGAGTTGACTATGCCAAGATTTGATCTTTCATAGAGATATTTAGTCTTGACGGATTAATGTAGCAACCACTACATATAATTTGATGTATGGTAATTGAACAAACAAAACAATGTTCTTCTAATCGAATGGTTACCTAGGACATGTACAAGACACGGTCTAAAGGGTTTTTTTAATTCAAAGGGTGCTATAATGGCATGCAAACTTCAATAGTTGAAGTAAGCATAGCGGAGTTGGAATCTTCACCATGATGAAACTGTTAAAAGAGTTTAAATTCATCGGAGATGATGAAGATGCTTGCATTTGCAAAAAATTAAGTGGGAGCGCTGAGACTTATTTCTAATACATTATGTAGAGGACATATTGTTGATTGGAAATGATGTATCTTGTATTGACACAAGTTAAGAATTTCATTAAAATAAGATTTTGATGAAAGACTTGGGCAAAAGCGGAATATTTGGCATCAATATCTATATGGATAGATTGAGGCGCTAATATGGTTGTGCAAGACATAGATATATGAGATATTGAAAGGGTCAATATAGAAACAACAAGAAAGGTTCTTGCTGCATGAAAAGGATTGTACCAAGATTCAAGTGTTTCAACACTTGGTGAGTAAAATAACATGAAGATTTTGATCGATTATACCGTGATATGTATATATCCATATATGTCCTATGCTCTAAATGTTATGAGCACATACCAGAATGATTCATAAGATGATCATTGGACGATAGTAAAGATATTCTTATGAGCTTTGGAAGAACTAAGAATATATCATGTATAAGTGACAAATAGTTAAAAGGAGTTCATTGTAAAGTGTTACATTGATACTAGTTTTGTCACAAGATACAAAATTAAAAATTTATCTCAATTTATACTATGGGTGGCACAATGTAATGGAAAGGATGTTCCATGATGGATTTGGATGAATTCCAAAGTTGAAACATTGTGATGGATACTACAACAAAAGGGTAAGTATATGACTACTATAGTAGCAGCAAAGGAGGGCATCTGTGTTATGTAGTTTGTTATCAAACTAGGTGTGATTCAAAGTGGGCTAATATTATGGAGATATATTGTATGACAATAATATCAACATATTTTAACCCGAACGAACTAAAGGTCTCACCAAAGGACCAAATTTATACAATGCCATCTCATTTGAGAATGAGTGATGCGTAGAGACGCAAAGACATGCAAATACACACGGACCTGAAACTGTCAGATTCGGAGATTATGTTAACCACTAGCAATCGCGTATATGCAACACCAGAAAGACATAGGTGTTCAATAGCAAAGTTTTTCAAACTAGATTATTGACTCTGGTGCAAGTGGGAGACTGAACAGAATATGCCCGAGAGGCAATAATAAAGTGGTTATTATCTTATTCCATGTTTATGATAAATGCTTATTTTGCATGCTATAATTGTATTAATTGGAAACGTTAATACATGTGTGTTTAATAAACAAAATATAAAGTTACTAGTAATGCCTCTCATCTAAACTAGCTCATTGATTAACAAGATGATCAAGATTTCCTAATCATGGACATTGGATGTTGTTAATAACGAGGTCACAACATTGGTGGAATGATGTGATGAACATTCATCCGAAGTATAGCATTACGATCAAAGTCATTATGTTTATATTGCTATAACATCATACGAAGCAATCTTAGTCCTTAGACCATGAGATCATGTTAATTGCTAACACCGAAAGAGTATCTTGATAACACCAAACATCACACCGTAACAGGGTGACTATAAAGGTGGGTTCAGTGCTACAAAGGTGTTATGTTGAGGCTCATGGATCAAGAGTGGGATTTTTCCATCCCGATGATGGATAGATATACTCTGGTCCCTCTCGGTGATATCACATTGAAATATGCAAGCAAGTGATGTGATCACTAGAATGTTATATCACGGGAACGAGAAAAGAGTGCATGTCGGTAACGAGATCAAACTAGGTATTTGGATACTGATGATCGAATCTCAGACATGTAATATATCACGAGACAAAGGGATTTAGTTACTAGCGTTAAAGGTTCTCACGATCACAGAAGTCATCATTGAATGTGTAGGAGTCAGTATGGATCTCCAGGTCCTACTTCTGATTATTGATCTGAGAGGTGTCTCGATCATGTCTGCATTATTCGGGAACCGTAGGGTGACACACTTAAGAGATACCGACACCATTTGTAGCAAATATGTTTCAGATAAAGATTTAAGAAAGCGCTGGAATTATTTCAATAGACACCGAAAGTGTTTCCGGTGAAATTGCTGAAATTGGTTCTGCATGTAATATTGAAATGTTGCAGGGGGTTTTATGTGAATGTTTGTAAATTAAAGTAATTAACAAAATTCTGAATAAAAATAACAAAAGAGTTTTATTAATTGAGAGAGCATTAAATTTGGAGAAATTTACTGCATTTAAAGTGGAGACTTTACAAGAGAATGTGAAGGGGCATTTTTATGTGGATGGATTACCACCACATGAATGGGGGAGGTGAATGGACACCCTCCATGGGCGCCGGCCATGGGAGGGGTACCCTCCCCTCCTCCTATAAAAGGCCCCCCACTCACACCTTCATACTCACACCTCCTCGTGAAGGATCTCTCTCCCCCTCTAGTATTATTCCCCCATGGTCTCGGATTAGCGAGATACATGTTCCCGGTGGATTTATCTGGAAAGGAGTTGCTGCTTCCGCTGCTTTGCTAGAGCGAGGGACGGAGGTTGTCGGGGTACCATACGTGTGTGTGATCACGGATGCATCGCTGCTTTGCGGTGCTGGACTTGGTGGTGCTGGACTTGCTGGTGCTAGATCTGAAGGGCGTGCTGGAGCCGGACCTGCTGGACTTCATCATGATCTTGAGATCAGCAAGTGTACGACTACATCATCCACGAGTTCCAACTCGTTAACAAAACTCGTTGTCTTCGAGGGTATGTTCTCCATGGATGTATATCCACTCGTTGCTCTCTATCTAGTAGATAGATCTTGGCGTATAGTTCACATCGTAAGAAATTTTTTGTTTTCTATGCTGCAAACCCAACAAGAAGATGTAAGTAAAATGTTTACTACACTAATAGATTACTAAAGAATGGATTTTTGAAAGAACACCAAACATTTGATGATGGTGATCCACTTCAAAGTGCAAGTCCAAAGGTATTAGTATTTCACTATATACACTTTGTACTATGTGTCATGTGAATGACACCACTAATGATGTTGATAGATTCTTTTAAAAGAAAAGGAATTGTTGAAAGAGAATCTATAAAATATTTGGCAAAAAAGAAAAGGTTGGAGATGTCCAACTTATGTATATAGAAGATATACATGTTATGGTTGTATTCCTTGCTTGTTAAACAATGTGGTTCTTAGGTATTAGATACCGGTATTGGATACCAAATTGGTTGGTGTGAAGTGTCATACAGAACAACACAATTCATGAACTGCAACGACCTAAGTAACTAGCAAGAGAATAAGTGATGATGTTCATCGAAAACAAATAAAGTGTTATTGTGTTTTTTCGTTGTCATCAAACCTAGCCTTCAAGATTTGTTTTAATAATTTTTATTTTGTTCCGGTTTTACGAGAACAATGGTTGTTCAAATAATTACCGTATTCCATAAAGGATGGATGAACTTTTACAAGTCTAGTTGGAGAAATCACATCCATAAACATTATTGCTAAAATGTCATAAGACAAATGGTTGGAAGATCACTTATGAAGTGACATCGCTGTTTGAATTATATTGAAAAGTAAACATGAAGAAACTCCATGTTGATGGATGTTTGGAGTCTATTGATTTTGATCAATTGACGCTTGTGAAACTTTCCTCGAGATAATTGAAACTCCGTCCATAGGCCAAAGAGGAACGGATGACAAACTTATTGGATATTATGCATGTTGATGTATATAGTCCATTATGTGTAGCCATATGCGATGGATCCTTTTGCTTCAGATGCTTTATCCAGAAATTTGAGTGAATATATCTATATATTTACTTAATAAGGAAGAAGTATGAAAACATTTGAAAATTGTTCAAAGACTTTCAAGATGAAGTGAAAAATCATTGTAACAAGAAAATAAAATAGTTTATGATTTGATCATAAAGGAAGATATTTGAGTTACAGGTTTAGCAAAACACCTAAGATTCAAGAATTATTCCATGAATTTGCATTTCCCGATACACCACAGGAGTATGGTATGTTTGAGAGATCAAATCAAACCTTGTTTGACATGGTAAGATCAAAGGTGTCATTTATAAAACTGCCATTATGTTTTAAGGATTAAAGCATTAGAGACTACCGCTTTTACACTGAAAGAGCACCATCGTGATCCGTTGAAATGACACCATATGAGTTATGGTTTGGGATAAAACCCAAAAAAAATTCTTAAATTTTGGTATGCTATGTGATACGTCCATTTTTGCAGCACTATTCTATGTCATAATTCACAATTATTCATTGATATATTTCGTATTGAGAGGTGATACTTATGTTATTTCATCTGTTTTTGCATGGTTGATGACTTTTGGAGCATGGACCGTTGTAGTCAGGATTCTGATGGAAAAGGTGCTGTTTGGAGGCAAAATTCGCGAAGATCAGAATATCTGGGAAAATATACAGAAAATCCTATTTTTCCAGAAGACGAAGGAAGCCAGAAGGGGGGCTGGAGATGGGCCACAAGGGGGCCACACCACCCCCTGGCGCGGGCAGCCCTAGGCCGCGCCAGCAGGTGGTGTGGCCGCCCTGGCCCACTCCAGGCTCTCCCCTCTGGCGTATATTATCCTCCCGAAACCCTAAGACTCGGGAGGTGACCACAGAAAGATTCCGTCGCCTCTGCGGGGCGGAAAACACCGAGAGAGAAAGATCTCTCCGGCAGACAGATTTCTACCAGGGGAATTCCTTCCCGGAGAGGGGAGATCGTCGCCATCAACACCACCATCAAGATGGACTTCATCGGGATCATCATCATCATCACCACCATAATCACCATCAGCACCATCATCACCATCTCCATATTCCTGTAACAATTGTGTTGAATCTTGCATAGTTCATAGGGGAAACTTTCCCGGTGTTGATTACTCTTTGTAGTTGATGCCATTGAGTGAACCATTGAATTATTGTTTATGTTCAGATTGTTATACATCATTATTCCATATCTGATCATGATCCATATGATGTCTTGTGCGTAGTTCGTTTTGTTCTTGAGGACATGGGAGAAGTCATGCTGTTAGTAGTGGAGTTGTGTTGAGAAATATTCAATAGTTTGATATTTAAGTTGTGGTGTACTTCTTCTAGTGGTGTCATGTGAACGTCGACTACATGACACTTCACCTATATGGGCCTATGGGAATGCATTGTGTATTTGTCTACTAATCGTATGGGTTACCGGAGTGACAGAAACCTGAACCCTGTTCGGAAACCATTGCACAAGGGACGTAAGGGTCTTAGAGTTGAAAGCTGTGGTAAGGTTTTTACCTTAATTACTTTCTTGTACTTACAGATGTTTGCAAGGGGTATAATCACAAGTATGTATTAGTCCTAGGAAGGTCGGTACATTAGCACAGGTTCACCCACACAACACTTAGCAAGCTAAAGAAGATTAATCAACTATATGAAGCGAAAGCACTTGACAGTCTTCCCATGTGTCCTCGAGAACGTTTGATCATCTTAAGTAATACAACTGGCTTGTCCTTTGCTGCATAAAGGATTGGGCCACTTGCTGCATTTATTCTTATTGTCTTTTATTTACTCGTACTTTGTTTACTTGCTTTATCAAAAACCCCTAAAAATCCGTCTGCTAAGTATTTGCAGAGAATTCCTGATCCATACCACTAGCCAGCACCTTTTGCTCCTCATTGGGTTCGACACTCTTACTTATCGAAAATACTGCGATACACCCCTATACTTGTGGGTCATCAAGACTGTTTTCTGGCGCCATTGCCGGGGAGTGAAGCGCTATTGGAAAGTGGAACTGGTAAAGGAAACTTCTACTATGAGTATTGTTTACTTCTATTAGTTGCTTTATTTTCATTATGGATAATTCTCTCAGTTTCTTATTTGGTAATGCTACTACCACTACTAAGGTAGTAGATAAACCACCACCTACTGAGAATGATTGTTTTAAAATACCTACAAGAATTATTGATCGTGTTATGGATAACTACTATGTTGGGGATGGAACCGTCCATCCCGGTGATCATTTACTCTTTATACACGAATTATGCGGGTTGTTCAAGTGTGCAGGTATTACTACAGATCAAGTTAAGAAGAAGTTATTCTCATTATCGCTGAAAGGAAGAGCGGAGGAATGGTATAACCTGCCGAAGAATGGTCAAGCTCTAGAATGGGAGGAAATAGTGCCTCTCTTTTATTCAAAGTTTTATCCTCCTAGTGAGATTCATAAAGATCGGAATCAAATATACAACTTTTGGCCTCTTGATGGAGAGAGTACAACTCAAGCTTGGGGGAGATTGAAGTTACTAATTCTCAAATGTCCCATTCATGAGCTCCCCAACAACATTATTATCGATAACTTTTATGCAAGGCTCCCTCTACATGATAAAAATTTATTGGATGCTTCGTGTGCTGGATCATTCACCCGTATGGAAGAAGAAGCCAAA
Source organism: Avena eriantha (assembly GCA_910589775.1). Lineage (NCBI taxonomy): Eukaryota > Viridiplantae > Streptophyta > Magnoliopsida > Poales > Poaceae > Avena > Avena eriantha. The sequence goes on from OU342740.1 coordinate 420,091,051, forward strand.
TGGGATCTTCTGGACCGTATTCAAGACAATGCTGAAGCCAGGGAGAATGACAAAGGTAGAAAGTCAGGTATAAATTATGATTATGAATGCATTGAATCTTTTATGGGAACTGATGACTTTCAAAATATTAAAAAAGCTTATGGTCTAGACTCTCAAGCTATTGCTTCTTATTTCAAGGCTTTTTCTTCCTACATTGAAGTGCCTAAAAAGAAGTGGAATAAGTATCATGAACCTTATAAAGATGTTGCTAAGAGTGTTCCTGCAAGAAATACTGAAGTTTATACTGCTAATCATGTTTTACCTAAACCTTACATTGAGAAAATGCCTTTCCCAGTTAAGATAAAGAAACGTTCTATGATAGCTAGTATGGTTAATGAAAGTACAAATAAAACTGTTGAACCTGATAAACAAAAGGTTGATGAACCTATAATAGCAAATGTGAAAGACTTTGTTACTAAATATGAGACAGAGGGACACCCTATCCTTTGTAAGGATACCTCTAATATTGTTTCACATAGTAGTGTGATGAGAGCTAGTATTCCTGTGTTTTCTGTTAGCATTAGTGATCATTGCTATGATGGTCCTTGTGATAGCTATATTGTTAATTTTATGCATGATACTCAAAGTTATTATGAGAGAGGGAAAAGTGTTCTTATGTATCTCAATAATATCAAGTTTCCTCGTTTTATGCTGAAAGTTTTTATGTTGCACTTGTTTTGCCTTCTTATGCAAGTAGCCTATGGTTTCAACAATTTGTTTGTTTACAAAATTCCCTTGCATAGGAAGTGGGTTAGACTTAAATGTGTGTATTTTTGCTTCTTAATGCTCTCTTTCACTTCAATTCATATTCCTATGAGAGCATCATCAAAATTATCATGCCCATCTTAATGGCTATAAAGAAAGAGCTTTTTGGGAGACAACCCAATTTGTTTTTGCTTTCAGTTTGTTTTTTTTCTTTGAGTATTGGAAGTTATTACTTCAGTAATAACCTCTCCTTATCCGTTTTGTTTGGTTTTGTGTCAAGATCAACCTCTAATGAGAGAGAAGTAAGATTTGGGGAAGTTGCTGTCCCGAAACAGATTTTTGTGCTTCACCGTAAAAATTCGCCAGACATCTCTGTATGTCGGATTAAGCTGTAATTTTTTGTGCTTCCGCCCCAGGTTGTTATTTAACTTTCTTTAGTTTTGCACTTTTTGATTTGAGCAACACAAGATTTTCTAAAAAATTGATCTTTACCTGCTGGTCTGTTTTGACAGATTTTGCCACTCTTGCATTTGCTTCTTTATTCGATGTCCTTTTTGAATTCTATTTGGGTTTTCGGAAGGAGTTGCCACAGTACCTTATGTTTTGATGGTTTTCAGTTGAAGTTGGACACAAAAGGTTTTATCACTTCACTTATACTAATGTTGCTAATGAGAACTGTGTGGAGTTTTGTGTGAAAGAAATTTCCAGGTAGTGGAGATAATGGTGTAATAAGGAAGAGAAGGGTTTTATGACTCAAGTAATAAGTGTATGAAGATGAAGATATCGATGTTATTCAAGTGGTGACTCCGGAAGAATCTACTATATACCAAATTCAGAGACCTGCGAAGTCCGTTTTCAAATAGGTAACAGTTCTGGTAAGAAAAGTTCCGCGAAAATACTATCCAACTATATTTTTTGCAGTTTTTAGTCAATAAGGAAAGCTACGAAGCGAAAAAGGGACGGAAACGGAGCTAGGGTGGCTCACACCACCCTGTGGCGCGGGCCCACCCCTGGCCGCGCCACCAGGTGGTGAGTCCACCCCGGACTCCGGCTCCGACTCGTTTTCTCCCAATACCTTCCTTTTGATATGAAAATTCGTAATATATAACCCCCCGGATCTTCCAAGGTTCGTATATCGTGTTTTCATCGTGTTTTTGTTTCGATCTGTTTCTGCTAGGAACTATTCTTGAAGTTTAGAAGCACAATGGTGTCCGCCAAGGATAAAGGGAAGGAGCCTATGGAGGAGGATCTCCAAGACCCCAAGTAGGGACTGGGACCTTTAGTCTCTTGCCCTGCATCAACGGAAGCCCTACGAGTCACTAAGGAGTTCTGCGATAAGTACCGAGACTTGCAGAGGAAGGTGGACGTGCTTCAATGGGAGAATAATAGGCTTCGCAAGACGCTAGAAGATTTCCTCACGTCAACTAAGAAAAGGATACCACCACCACCAAAGGAGTAATTCGTCATTAGGTTTGGCATCCCCTTGGTTTGTTCGAAGCTTGGGGGAGTGCCGCGGTATCATATCACTATCTTCTATCTTTTTACCTTATTAGTAGAGTCATATCATGAATAGAGGAGTGATTATGTAGTATGGTTTGCATTATGGAAGTGTCCCCTCTCTTGTTAGATGTGTATCCCTTGGTGTGAGTTGCCATTATGGATTATTCATGAGAAGTTCTATCATTTACTCTTTTGCATATCTTATATTAGTTTTCAATTCGTGGTTATATGATTGATCTTGTTGTTAGTATTGGTATCACTTTGGGATCATTGAGTTAATTTAGTTGGTTTTGGCACCTGGCTCGGTCAGTAGCAACACTATTTTTGAGAGTTGAATGAAAAAAGATAGAAGTACTTTGAAGAAAAATAATTTCATCTTTCTTTCTTGATTTTCTCATAAGTCTAGTATTCTCTAGTTAAGATCTTTTGTGCTTCCAAGGAAGATTGCATGTTTGTCTTTATCGCTTGTATGTTTGTTTCCTTCAACTCTTATACTTGCTACCCAGTCTTGCTAGCCAAAAACCTGTACTGAGAGGGAATTCTTCTCGTGCATCCAATCCTCAAAACCAAAACCTCTGCCATTTGTGTCCACCATACCTACCTATTAGCATTATTGCTATTCCAAGTAAATTCTTGTTTTATCTATCTCCCAAATTAAACTTGTTATGTGAAAATTAGTGATTAAAGCTCTCACGAACTTGATGGCACACTTTACTTTCTTGCACTTAATAAACTTTAACCATTGTGCTCACCTATGTTGCGGATATGCTTGCGCTTTGTAAATTGTGAATTAGCAGAACCATGCTGTCATGGGGAACGCTTTCAACATTGCACTGGTACTTTGTACCTAGTTAATATCATGTTCTTTTGTCTATGGATGTCGTCGGTGTGAAATGAAAGGGGAGCTTGTAAGTCCATGGAGTTATGCATGTGTGTTAGAGAAACGCCTGGGCCGCTAGTCTAATCCATGCTGACATGGTGGAAACCTGCAGCGTAACCATAACGAGTATCTATGAAGCATTCTTCTTATAAAAAAAGAGTCCGATATTGAGAAAAAAAGAGAAAAGAAAAAAGAGATATTATGAAAAGAGGAAAGATAGAAAAAAGCACCATATTCCCATGGTAAATAAGAAGATTGCTAAGATGCTTGTTGTCTACTTGCATTGTCATTTTGATATGGGGATTCTTCCGTATCATCGGGCAAGGGGTACCTCGTTGGCGGTTCTCTATGATACACATGCTTACGATGACAAGAACTTACCGGTGACTAAACTTGAGTAGCATGAGGAGCGGCCCTCGTATTCAAGGGACATGAGATTCTCAATTTACAACTTGTAAATGCATAACCTCATATTTGATCACTTTAACCTTAATCACCTAAAGATGCCTATGATAGGGGCAATGAGAGCTGAAAGCTAGTAAGAATCATAATTTTTGGTAGCTCTTTATGAGACTTGCAATCCATGCTTCCCTCTACGAAGGGCCTTTCTTTTACTTTGTAGTTGAGTCAGTAAACCTACTCCCTTCTATCTCAGCAAGTATTTTGAGTTGTTGTCTTTCATTCATTCATATGATGATTTATTCAAATCATGTTTCTTATGTTCCTTGTTTTGCACATTGCTCTTATCTTGATGTTTACTGCTTTGAAAGCTATCATTGAAAACCAGTTATTTGTGAACTCCAGCAAATTATCAACTATTCTTTGACCAAGAGCTAAGTTTGCCATTACCAATTATGATTCATTTTATGTATCTTTATTGTGTTTCCTTTACTCACTGCAAGTTGAGTTATATAATAGTGAATTGTCTTCTATTATGATCTATGTATTTGATGAATGTGATGCTTCTTGTCCGTATTCTTTTATCGACTCTTCACTCCATAAACCTGAGACCATGTTTAATGAGCTCAGTTTCGCTTGGGGACAAGCGAAGTCTATGCTTGGGGGAGTTGATATGTTCATTTTTCCATCACTATTGTATGTCATAATTCAATGTTATTCATTGATATATTTCGTATTGAGAGGTGATACTTATGTTATTTCATCTGTTTTTGCATGGTTGATGACTTTTGGAGCATTCACCGCTGTAGTCAGGATTCTGATGGAAAAGGTGTTGTTTGGAGGCAAAATTCGCAAAGATCAGAAAATCCGGGAAAATATACGGAAAATCCTATTTTTCCAGAATACGAAGGAAGCCAGAAGGGGGGCTGGAGATGGGCCACAGGGGGGCCACACCACCACCTGGCGCGGGCAGCCCTAGGCCGCACCAGCAGGTGGTGTGGCCGCCCTGGCCCACTCTAGGCTCTCCCCTCTGGCGTATATTATCCTCCCGAAACCCTAAGACTCAGGGGGCGACCACAGAAAAATTCCACCGCCTCTGCGGGGAGGAAAACACCGAGAGAGAAAGATCTCTCCGGCAGACAGATTTCTGCAAGGGGAATTCCTTCCCAGAGAGGGGAGATCGTCGCCATCAACACCACCATCAAGCTGGACTTCATCGGGATCATCATCATCATCACCACCACCACCATCATCACCATCAGCACCATCATCACCATCTCCATATTGTTGTAACAATTGTGTTGAATCTTGCATAGTTCATAGGGGAAACTTTCCTGGTGTTGATTACTCTTTGTAGTTGATGCCATTGAGTGAACCATTGAATTATTGTTTATGTTCAGATTGTTATACATCATTATTCCATCTCTGATCATGATCCATATGATGTCTTGTGAGTAGTTCGTTTTGTTCTTGAGGACATGGGAGAAGTCATGTTGTTAGTAGTGGAGTTGTGTTGAGAAATATTCAACAGTTTGATATTTAAGTTGTGGTGTACTTCTTCTAGTGGTGTCATGTGAACGTCGACTACATGACACTTCACCTATATGGGTCTAGGGGAATGCATTGTGTATTTGGCTACTAATCGTAGGGGTTGCCAGAGTGACAGAAACCTGAACCCCCGTTAGGAAACCATTGCACAAGGGATGTAAGGGTCTTAGAGTTTAAAGCTGTGGTTAGGTTTTTACCTTAATTACTTTCTTGTACTTACGGATGTTTGCAAGGGGTATAATCACAAGTATGTATTAGTCCTAGGAAGGTCGGTACATTAGCACAGGTTCACCCACACAACACTTAGCAAGCTAAAGAATATTAATCAACTATATAAAGCGAAAGCACTTGACAGTCTTCCCATGTGTCCTCGAGAATGTTTGGTCATCTTAAGTAATACAACCGACTTGTCCTTTGCTGCATAAAGGATTAGGCCACTTGCTGCATTTATTCTTATTGTCTTTTATTTACTCGTACTTTGTTTACTTGCTTTATCAAAAAACCCCTAAAAATCCGTTTGCTAAGTATTTGCAGTGAATTCCTGATCCATACCACTAGCCAGCACCTTCTCCTCCTCGTTGGTTCGACACTCTTACTTATCGAAAATACTGCGATACACCCCCTATACTTGTGGGTCATCACTATGCATAAGTAAAATGTTTACAACCAAAGTCGGATAATCATGTCTTTGTAGGTTATCCCAAAGAATTTTTTGGGAATTCCTCCATAACACCGAGGACAAAAGAGTTTGTCGCTTGGAACGTCAAGTTTCTTGAGAAGGAATTTTTTCGTGAAAAGTCAAGTGGGAGGACAATAGAACTTTGATAAGGTTGTTGAACCTTAGCTATATGTGCTAAGTAGCGCAGCGCCGGAAAGTGTCCCGATGGCATCCACAATGCTCATGGCTCCCATGATTACAAAGGGTGTGATCTTGGAGATTAGAGTTCCTGTTGAACCATGTGGGTCGGTAAGAATCAAATAGTAAGATTTGAAACAGAAGTCGTTATTGTTTTGGCAATGATGAACCGACTGCATGCAAAGAAGCGGTGATGGGCCCTGACTCCATAAAATGACTAGAAGTCATAGAATCCGTGATAGTATCCATACACGAGAAATCAAGTTTCTGAACTTGGAAGACCCTCCGGAAAGGCGTGAAGACTATCGGTCGTGTTTGGATCTATAAAGAAATAGACATGGATGTTTAACATCTATGAAATAGTCGACATGTCGGAAAGAAGTTTATGGCAATGTTCAAGGAGTTGACTATGACAAGATTTGATCTTTCATAGCGACATTTAGTCTTGACAGATTAATGTAGCAACCACTACATATAATTTGGTATATGGTAGTTGAATAAACAAAACAAGGTTCTTCTAATAGAATGGTTACCTAGGACGTATACATGACATAGTCCGAAGGGTTTTGTTAATTCAAAGGGTGCTAAAAGGGCATGCAAACTTCAATAGTTGAAGTGAGCATAGCGGAGTTGGAATCTTCACCATGATGAAAATGTTAAAGGAGTTTAAATTCATCGGAGATGATGAAGATGCTTGCATTTGCAAGAAATTAAGACATATTTCTAATACATTATGTAGAGGACATGGTGTTGATTGGAAATGATGTATCTTGTATTGACACAAGTTAAGAATTTCATTAAAATAGGATTTCAATGAAAGACTTGGGCAAACCGGAATATTCGGCATCAATGTCTATATGGATAGATTGAGGCGCTAATATGGTTGTGCCGACGTACATATATGAGATATTGAAAGGGTTCAATATGGAAACAACAAGAAAGGTTCTTGCTGCATGGAAAGGATTGTATCAAGATTCAAGTGTTTCAACACTTGGTGAGTAAAATCACATGAATATTTTGATCGATTATACCGTGATATGTATATATCCAAATATGTCCTATGCTCTAAATGTTATGAGAACATACCAGAATGATTCATAAGATGATCATTGGATGATGGTAAAGATATTCTTATGAGCTTTGGAAGAACTAAGAATATATCATGTATAAGTGACAAATAATTAAAGGTAGTTCATTGTAAAGTGTTACATTGATACTAGTTTTGTCACAAGATACAAATTAAATTTATCTCAATTTAGACTATGGGTGGCACAATGTAATGGAAAGGATGTTCCATGATGGATTTGGATGAGTTCCAAAGTTGAGACATCGTGTCGGATACTACAACAAAAGGGTAAGTATATGACTGCTATAGTAGCAGCAAAGGAGGGCATTTGTGTTAAGTAGTTTGTAATCAAACTAGGTGTGGTTCACAGTGGGCTAATACTATGAAGATATATTGTATGACAAGAATGTCAACATATTTTAACCCGAACGAACTAAAGGTCTCAACAAAGGACCAAATTTATACAATGTCATCTCATTTAAGAATGAGTGATGCATAGAGACGCAAAGACATGCAAATACAAACGGACCTGAAACTGTCAGATCCGGAGATTATGTTAACCACTAGCAATCGCGTATATGCAACACCAGAAAGCCATAGGTGTTCAATACGCAAAGTTTTTCAAACTAGATTATTGACTATAGTGCAAGTGGGATACTAAAGGGAATATGCCCGAGAGGCAATAATAAAGTGGTTATTATCTTATTCCATGTTTATGATAAATGTTTATTTTGCATGCTATAATTATATTGATTGGAAACGTCAATACATGTTTATTTAATAAACAAAATACAAAGTTCCTAGTAATGCCTCTCATATAAACTAGCTCGTTGATTAACAAGATGATCAAGGTTTCCTGATCATGGACATTGGATGCTGTTAATAACGAGGTCACAACATTGGTGGAATGACGTGATGAACATTCATCCGAAGTATAGCATTAAGATCAGAGTAATTATGTTTATATTGCTATAACATCATACGAAGTAATCTTAGTCCTTAGACCATGAGATCATGTTAATTGCTAACACCGGAAGAGTATCTTGATAACATCAAACGTCACACCGTAACAGGGTGACTATAAAGGTGGGTTCAGTGCTACGAAGGTGTTATGTTGAGGCTCATGGATCAAGAGTGGGAATTGTCCATCCCGATGACGGATAGATATACTCTGGGCCCTCTCGGTGATATCACATTGAAATAGCTTGCAAGCAAGTGATGTGATCACTAGAATGTTATATCACGGGAACGAGAAAAGAGTGCATGTCGGTAATGAGATCAAACTAGGTATTAGGATACCGATGATCGAATCTCGGACATGTAATATATCATGAGACAAAGGGATTTAGTTACGACGTTAAAGGTTCACACGATCGCAAGAGTCATCGTTGAATATGTGGGAGTCAGTACGGATCTCTAGGTCCCGCTGCTGATTATTGATCGGAGAGGGGTCTCGATCATGTCTATATTATTCGCGAACCGTAGGGTGACACGCTTAAGGGATACCGACACCATTTGGAGCAAATATGTTTCAGATAAAGATTTAAGAAAGCGCTGGAATCATTTCGATGGAAACCAGAATTGTTTTAGGTGAAATTGCAGAAACTGGTTCTGGATGTGATATTGAAATGTTGCAGGGGGTTTTATGTGAATGTTTGTTAATTAATGTAATTGAAAAAATTCTGAATAAAATAAATAAAATAGTTTTATTTAATGAGAGCTTGCCTTAAATTTGGTGTAAATTTAATGCATGTGTGAGTGGAATTTTGAGTGGAAGCTTTTTATGGGAGTGGGAGCTCCACCCGCATGAATGTGGAAGAGGTGGGGGCACCACCATGGCTGCCACGCCATGGCCCTTGGGTGCCCCCCTCTCCCCTATAAAAGGTCCCCTCTCATCCCCACAAACCACACCTCCTCGTGAAGGATCTCTCTCCCTTCTAGTTATCCCCACAAACCACATATTCTCGGTGGCTTTATCTGGAAAGGAGTTGCTGCTTTCGCTGCTTTGCTGGAGCGAGGGGCGGAGGTTGTCGGGGTACCGGACGTGTGTGCGATCACGGATGCACCGCTGCTTTGCGGTGCTGGACTTGGTGGTGCTGGACTTGCTGGAGTTGGATCTGATGGACGTGCTGGAGCCGGACCTGCTGGAGCTGGTGGTGCTGGACTTGCTAGAGCTGGATCTGATGCTGGAGCCAGACCTGCTAGACTTCATCACGATCTTGAGATCGGCAAATGTACGACTACATCATCCGTGAGTTCCATCTCGTTAACAAAGCTTTTTTGTCTTCGAGGGTAAGTTCTCTATGGATGTTTATCCATCCGTTGCTTGTATCTAATAGATAGATCTTGGCGATAGTTCCCATCGTAGGAAAAAATTTGTTTACTATGTTGCGAACCCAACACTTTGCCTGCGCCGGTCATCATGACCTCGACGCTACCGCTTGGAGCGGGGCGAAGAAACTTGGAGGCACGCCGAAGAAGGTGACGACTTTGCGAGGGAACTCCTTGGCGATGGTGGCGACATAGACGCAGTGGTCGCCGAAGTACATCACGGAGCCGTCACTTGGGAAAGTTTCCCCGTCGAAGAAGGATTTGTTGTCGAGGACGCAGTCGAACGAGCCGAAAGTGAGGACGAGGCCAGAGACGACTCGCTCACCGGCGAGGAGTGGAAGTTCCGTGCGAAAGATGACCCCAGTCGAAACGCTGTGCCCCACGGTGGGCACCAACTGTCGTGGTGTTGAACACGACAGTGCTATCGGGGATGACGTGAATGGGGACAATCAGGATGCTATCGGTGGCTACTCACAACGGATTGGACACAGACACTACAGAGACAGCGATGTCAAGCGCGACGGGGCGGTGGCGGTAGCGACCGAGGCAATGGTTGTTCGTTGGGGAGGATTAAGGAAGAAGAAGCCATTGGAGAGCGCGCGACGAAGAACTCACTTAGTGGGCGGCGCCGCGCCGGAGAGGGACAGGAGGGGGACGCCTGGAAAGTCATTCCAACCATAATCTATTTGTAATTATCATGATTTGCACAAAATCGATTGAATTCACTGGCTCTCGTGTGTGCCTCTGGCTGCGAGCGCTTGTTCCCCTGCTCCAACCATGTTTATGGGCTGCATCACCGTGTACAGCTCTCGTTCAACAAAGAGCCATGATGTCACGTAAAAAAAAAGAACCATGATGCCCATGGCCCACCGTTCTTCTCCCTAATACTAACACGTACGTGTAGAGGACTGTTCCGATAAACAGACTCATCACTCGCGTGCCCTAAAAAAATATAAGTTAAATTATGACGACGGGCACGGGACCCTGCCGCCGGTTAAGAATCGCGATGGCGACGGAATCGATGATCCCACTGCGTCCCTTCTTCCACCCCTCCCATCGTAATTGGTAGGACGAGCATTGTTTGATTTCCATCAGAATCTCTCTTCAAAGCCCCCCTCTTTTATTTGAATCTGGACTGATCAGAGCGTCTATGTGCAGGAGGGATTGGTCGAATCTTGCAGACGGGCCGGCGGGGCTGATCGCCGAGCGCCTGCTTGCCGATGATGCCGCAGACTACATCCGCTTCCGCGCAGTTTGCTACCCGTGGCGACAATTATCCACGGATCCGCGCGCTCATGGCATCCTGGATCGCCGCTTCCACCCACGCAGATGGATCATGCTCCGGGAAACAGTCGCCGCCCCCGACCACCGCCGGCTCCTCCTCAATGTCTCCACCGGCCAGTGCATCCGAACGCCACTGCCAGAGCTCAGTGGCCACTGTGTGTTTGGGCCCACCACCGAGGGCCTCCTCGTCCTGCTCCAGAGTAGCTCGTACGTCGTCCGCCTACTCAACCCGCTTACGGGACATGTAGCTGATCTACCGTCGACAACCACACTGCTCCACGATTTGGACCTCACGGAGGAATATGATTTCACCGAGGAATTCAATGTTTCAGCCGCTGGCCTTGCCGATGACTCCACGCTTGCTGTCTATTTCAGCGAGTCCAATATGTTAGTCGTGGCCAAGCTTGGCGACAAGTGTTGGACGCTGGTTGACGACCAAATGGGTTTAATCTCGCAATATTTCATTTGAAGGACGTTTCTATTGTCCTACCGACCGGGGTCTCATGGTAGTGGAGATTAGTGCAAACCAGCCGCCACATCTTGTGCTGGTTGCCGAGCTGACCAAGGTGTTCTCCCGTACACCGTCCACTATCCACCTGGTGGATAATGGCGGCGAGATGATATTGGTGTATCGTAACATACAACGGAAAAGGTTGAGAACGATGAGGTGTAATTTAATTACAACAGTTACAAAAGAATATGTAGAGTATGAAGCATATCGCGTAGACTTGAAGGCAATGAACACAAAACCTATGCTCGGACTTGGTGGGCGCGCTATATTTATAGGCTTCAGGTGTGCAATTTCACTGTCCCCTTCGATGTTTCCTTCCATTAAGAGTGACTCTATCTATGTAGGATGGGATGAGCTTATGTTGGGAAAAAGTCCCGAATTCAATGGGGTGTATTGCCTTATAGATGGAACATCTGAGCCTTGTGGCATCATCGAACATGGACCGTTCGATGAGGAATCTGGGAGTATAATTGGACCGTGGGGTATCAATGACTATCTATCTCGGTATGTCACAGAGATGGAAGATGATTAAGAGCATGTAAGGCGATGAATTAGAACATGTCTCAATGACCAAGTGGATTTTAATTATTTTCAAGCAAGCCACCAAGTGGATTTTAATTATTTTCAAGCAAGCCACCTGTGAGTTTTTTTGTTGTATTTCTATACTTTGTTACTATTTTTCCTCTTTGTTAGGATTTGTACTACTCCCTCCGTTTTAAAATATAAAATGTTTTAGGTTTGTGATGGTAATGTATCTAGACATCTTTTAGTGCGTAGATTCAGTGTGAACCTCTCCGAGTATACACACTAAAAGACGTCTAGATACATTATTGTTACAAAGCTTATAAGTGTCCATTATGCATGCAGTACTGATGCACCTACTAGCTAAACAGGAGAAAATATTCAGTAGTAATCAACAAGTAGCGCACTGGCCTAAAAAAACTGTCAAATATTACCATTAGCAAAAAATTGCTAGGGAAAGTTCGTCGATAATACTCAAAACTTCAAAGGAAATTTTCTGCTGTCATACCTGTCAATGCCAAATTTTATTTTGATACATAGGGAGTAGTAACAGTTGTTTAGGTAGTGGCCGGCTGACTGACAACGTTGGATGAGTATATTGGCACATTGACATAACTGTATATCGTCGCCAGGTCTGGCAAGCTTGGCCGAACAAACATGTGGAAATAAACATGAGTAATAGCTGTCAACAAACGTCCTGACAAATAGTAAAATACTATGAACATATTTAGAACCAAAACAAACACTTCTCTTCCCAAATGATGGTCTTGTAAGCTGGTGTTGGGTGAGAATTCATTTATTAAGTTTGCTATACTTAATAGCATAATTTGTCTTCCGTTGTTTGATGTTTGTGATCAATGACGACGGAACGATGATCCGCAGTCGGGGAAGAGCCCACCGAGTCCCGTCTCCTCCCCCTCACATCCCAAGTGGTAAGACGGGCATTATCTGATTTCCATCAAAGTTTCTCTCCAAGCTCTCTCTTTTACTATTTGAATCTGGACTGATTGGTCGAACCTTGCGGAGGGGCCGGCGGGACTGATCGCCGATCGCCTACTTGCCGACGATGTGGCGGACTACATCCGCTTCCGTGCAGTTTGCTGTCCATGGCGGCAACTCGCCATGGATCCGCGCGCACATGGGATCCTAGACCGCCGCTTCCACCCACGCAAATGGATTATGCTCCCGGAAAAGGTAGCCAAAAACCTTGACAACCGCCGCGTCCTACTCAACGTCTCCACTGGCCAGTGCATCCGGGTGGGTCTCCCGGAGCTCCGCGGCCAAAGTGTGTTTGGGCCCACCACGGAGGGTCTCCTCGTCCTGCTCGACAGGACCTCATATGTCGTTCGCCTACTCAACCCGCTCATGGGCCAGGTAACTGATCTTCCGGCGGCAACCACACTCCTTTGCTTAGATGATAGTCTCGACCCAACAGAGGAATTTGATCTCACAATAGAGGAGTTCGAGGTTTTAGCCACTGGCTTTGCCGATGAGTCCACATTTGTTGTCTATTTCCGCGAGGATGGTATAGCCGTTGCCAAGCCCGGGGATGAGTGTTGGACAGTGGTAAACAACCAAGGATCTGTAGATGATTCACAACCTATATCCATTGAAGGCCGCTTCTACTGCCCTACTAAACAGGGTCTCATGGTAGTGGAGACTAGTGCGAACCAGCAGCCACGGCTTGTGCAGGCTGCCGAGCTAATAACCAACGTGGCCCCACAAACATGCGTCCACTATCTACCCGGTGGACAACGGACGCGAGCTGATATTGTTATATCGTAACATAAGGTGGCAACGGTTCACCATGAGGAGGACGGGAAATTAAAGATTAAGAAAATAGAAAAATCCATAGAGTATAAGGCGTACCGGGTAGACTTGAAGGCCATGAACACAAAACCTGTCGTTGGACTCGGTGGGTGTGCTATATTTATAGGCTTGAAGAGGACAATTTTAGTGTCCACTTCGGTGTTCCCTTCCATCAAGACCGACTCCATCTATGTAGGATCGAATAATTTTATGTTGGATGAAACTATGGAGCTTTGTGGCATCTCCAAACATGGAGGCTTCGATGAATCTGGTAGTGAAATTGGACCACGGGGTATCGATGACTATCTATCCAGGTATGTTAGAGAGTTTGATAATAATTAAGAGTGGGTCTGATAGATGATAATTAGGGCATGTCTAAGTGACCATGTGGATTTCATTTTTTTCGGACAAGCTAGTTGTGAGTTTTTTGTTGTATTTTCTACTCATTCTTCTTCTTCTCTTTATTAGTGTTTGTATACTAGAAAATGTATGGATGGTGGCTAAAATTGTGTAATCTATTTTATGTTTCCTCGGTTACATTTTGAGAGCATTTTTTTTTAGTTTCATTCACATGTGAGTTTAGTAGTGGAATCCCACCAGCGACAAATTCATGAGTGCTCGTCTGCTCGCTGGTGCGGTCATGCCCGATTTTGTAGGTATCATGTCATTGTTGCACTAGCGGTGAACTCATCAATGAGCAGACTGGATTGGATCACAAAAAACCAAAGTGAATTGAGCATTTGTTCTTGAGTATATCATATATGCAACGAATTAAACATTTGACTAGATCAGATTATATTAAGTATTTTATTATAGAAAATTAGATGTATGCTTGGAGAGATGGGCGGATCCAGTGTCCCTATAGGCGGACAGCCGCCCAGGCTTGCCAGCGGCACAAGTATTGCAATTTGTGATTGCCTAAAGAGATTTCATCCAAAATTAGTCAGCTTAAACTCGTTTGTCCAGACTTTTGAATTTATTTTGATCCACCGCTGCTTGGGGAAAATTAAGTAAACAACTAAGATCAATATTTTGGAACCGAGGCCGAGAGCTTTACATTCATTAGATAAGAAAAGTTTTATCAGTATATAAGAGAAAAAAACGGCGCCCACAATCCGTCCTAGGTTGACCAAATGCATCATTGACCAACCTGGGCAAGACAACACAAACTTGACACACTCGACATGTGTTGTCATCTGGTGCCGCACTGTGGTGGAGCGAATCAGCGACACCGATTTCACAATGTGTAAGACACTAGTGAAATGTAAAACTCGATGTGCCGGGTATGCATGGCAGAATTGACTCGAGGACGGTCGCATCTGGGCATGCAGGGGAACACAAGACGCTGGGAAACGATACTAGTCTCAGAGTAAGCCTTACTCATCCCCAATTTGGCGTTTTTTTAGCATGGAGGGAGTGGAGGTGGGCCTGGGGATTACATGATGGGCTGGTCTACTAGGCCGCTTACTTTGTTTTCTCCTTTTTCTAAGTGAAGAGATAGGCCTACTAGGTCGCTGCGCGCCCGAGAACAAGAGTTTTATCAGTTTAGAGCAGGTACAATGCAAGGTGCTTAGCACGGTGTTTAGAAAAATAACTCGGTTTTTTTTAAGCATCGGTGCTTATTTATACTAGATAGATGCTTAACTAGGCACCTCTCCTATAGAAATAAGCATCAATGCTTAACAAAATGGTTGGTTTATTTTTGTAAGCACTCTTCTAAGCAGCTCCCATTATACATGCTCTTATAAGAAGAAAAAACGGGGCAAGAGCAGTAATTACAACCGCCCACAATCCAGCCTAGGTTGACCAAATGCACCATTGACCAACCTGGGCATGACAACACAAACTTGACACACTCTTAATCATTGTCATCTTGTACCGCACCGTGGTCGAGCGAATCAGCGACACCGATTTTACAATGTGTAGGACTAGTGAAATGGAAAACTCGAGGTGCCGGGTATGGCACAATTGACTCGAGGACGGCCGTATATGGGCGTGCAAGAGACACGATACTATTCTCGGAGCCTTGTTTTTTTCTGAAGGCAGACATGCATCGATGTCAGATGTGTATCTACTGCATTCATTTCATTAGGAGAGAACAACCCACTACAGAGTACAGAGCTTTAGCAGAGAAAGATAGAGGAGGTGTCCAGAAAATCCTGTTATTTCACTCTCTCGCCAGATGTGCCAACACACTATAGGAATCGCAAGCTACGCCGAGAGCCAAAAGCCGTCGGCGTAGCCCCGATCCCCATCGGCGTAGGCTACGTCGAGGGCTGCCCTCGGCGTAGCTCCTCGGCAACGATCTCCCTCGGCGGAGCGTGAGGAGGCCGTCGACGTATGGAAAAACCGTCGACGTAGGCTAAGCCGACGGCAGCCCTCGCCGTAGCTACCGTCGGCATAGCCTAACGACCAGTTGCAAAAAAAAATTTAAAAAAAAATTCAAAAAAAAAATTAAATTATTTTCCCTATTTTTTTAATGTTTGAATTCTTTGACTCGTTAATCTCTCGCTTGGAACAATTTTAACATTAATTACACTTAATCTTAGGTCAAATTGCACTTATGATGAAACTTCCCGACCGGTCACCCATCCTAGGACTACTCCACCCCCAGCATGCTTAACTTCTCTGTTATTTCAAAATCTATTCCCGCAAAGCAGTTTATACACTGTTGTCAATACTATGATATCAAACCTATTAACTCTTATATCATCATGTCACATGTTTGTATTTTTTGAAATTACAAACAATTATTTAAGTAAACAACAATGAATAAGTAAAAATATTATTGAATTCAAATAAAAATAAAATGATTTTATTTATTTTGTATTTTTCTATTTAATATGGAATAATTAATATCTCTAAATCCGTAAATCGGAATTCGACAAATAATATGTCTAAATTGATCAGAAAAATGATAGGAATCCAAATATGATATCCATATCAACTTATAACTAATTATGACGTGATTCTAGCCATAATTTTACCCCCATTTTTGCGCTCAGAAAATGGAAAATGGCTTTTTGGTGCGATGAAAAGGAAAACTTCCTCCTGCAACATTATTCGCCATCCCATGATGCACATGTATGCACAATGTAGACACATTATTACAAACTATGCCTTGATTCTAGCCAGAATATTGGTCATTTGACCCCAAAGTCAATAAACCTCGAATGAGATAGGTCATTTTGTGAAGGTTTTTTTGAGATATAATCAATATACCAAGATTGATATTTTTCCTTGCAACTATATCACATAATATGACACCACGCGAAGGTTTCACATTGTTTGGATCCTTTTTGAATTTTTTATTCCCGTTTCAAACTATCGTCAAACTTTGTCAAACGACGGGCATGAAGATTCTTAGCTCGAGGCTGAGCCTCGCTAAACTTGAAGTGGATCTCTGATGAAATAGCATATTATGAACCTAAAAATGATTTTTGTAAAAAATAATGAGCATCCGGTCATGTACCTATAGTTCATATCTGACCCACTTCCTACTGATTCGGCAAAAAATTGTCTTTTTCACCAGGGATGAACGGAAAGGTTTGAGATCCCCCTGTTAGGACATTATCCATGTAAGGTGGTCTAGTATTTTTGAAAAAAGGGGTGGTAGTATTTTGAATTAGCCATTTGGTGGTTGCTTCACAAAACCCCCCATTTTTTGCGCTCGGAAAATGGAAAATGGCTTTTTGGTGCAATGAAAATGAAAACTTCCTCCTGCAACATTGTTCGCCATCCCATGATGCACATTCATGCACAATATGAGCATATTATTACAAACTATGCCTGGATTCTATCCATAACATTGGTCATTTGACCCGAAAGTCAATAAACCTCGAATGAGATAGGTCATTGTGTGAAGGTTTTTTTAAAACATAATCAATATACCAAGTTTGATATTTTTCCTTGCAACTATAGCACATAATATGACACCAGCGAAGGTTTCGTATTGTTTGGATCCTTTTTGAATTTTTTATGCCCGTTTCAAACTATCGTCAAACTTTGTCGAACGACGGGCATGAAGATTCTTAGCTCGGGGCTGAGCCTCGCTAAACTTGAAGTGGATCTCTGATGAAATAGCATATTATGAACCTAAAAATGATTTTTGTAAAAAATAATGAGCATCCGATCATGTACCTATAGTTCATATCTGACCCACTTCCTACCGATTCGGCAAAAAATTGTCTTTTTCACCAGGGATAGACGGAAAGGTTTGAGATCCCCCTGTTAGGACATTATCCATGTAAGGTGGTCTAGTATTTCTGAAAAAAGGGATGGTAGCATTTTGAGTTAGCCATTTGGTGGTTGCTTCACAAAACCCCCCGTTTTTTGCGCTCGGAAAATAGAAAATGGCTTTTTGGTGTGATAAAAAGGAAAACTTCCTCATGCAACATTGTTCTCCATCCCATGATTCACATTCATGCACAATATGGGTACATTATCACAAACTATGCCTTGATTCTAGCCATAACATTGGTCATTTGACCCGAAAATCAATAAATCTCGAATGAGATAGGTCATTTTGTGAAGGTTTTTTGAGACATAATCAATATACCAAGTTTGATATTTTTCCTTGCAACTATATCACATAATATGACCCCGCGCGAAGGTTTCACATTGTTTGGATCGTTTTTGATTTTTTTATGCTCGTTTTAAACTATATGTAATATTTTATGTTTTACTTAATTTTTATTTACAAATGTGTAATATTTGAGTGTAGATAGATAGATCTTATTTTTTTGCAAATTTTGATATATTATTTGTATTTTTCTGAATTAGAATGATTTAGTTATGATTTTTCAAAGATTAATGAGATAAAAGGGAAAATAGCTATGCCGAGGACAGCCGTCGGCGTAGCTCTCGTACACCGAGGGCAATTCTACGCCGACGGCCAGCTTCCAAGGCCGCCCAGCTCGTGACCTACGCCGACGGCCCCGACGGCTGGCCGTCGGCGTAGCTATCTATTCCTGTAGTGACAGGTAGCTACAGACTTGTTGCTTTATTTTTTCTGGTGTTTCATTACAAGCATATAAATAGCACTTGGAACAGGATTATAGAAACCCTAAAATTCCTACACTAGTCCGACTGCAAGACCCTACTAAACTAACAGTCGGACGTGCGCACGTTGACGCCGACGTCCATGAACTGGCCGTCCTTTTCCGCAAGCAGCCTCTTGATGTGCGTCGTCATCTTCCCGATGTCCTTCCTGGCCGCTGCGGCATTAGCGGTGACGGAGGCGAGCTCCTTGTACGTGCGTGGCATGCCGAGGTTGCGGCACGCCACGTAGAGGCAGGCCGCGTAGACGGCGTCTTGGTTCCAGCCACGTATCCAGCTGCCCTTGGCCTCTTCCATCAGCTTCTTAAACGTCTCCTTGGCCTGGTCCTGGACGGTGGCGACGATGCAGAGCCGGTCCGCCATGTCGGCGATGGCCCTGAAGCCTTCCACGAGGTTCTTGTCACGGCGTCGATGGATACCGACATCCTCAGCTCGGCGGCGTAGGACTTCTTGGCGTTGTTGGAGTAGATGATGGGAGTGGAGAGCATGGCGTCGAGGAAGAGGTCGCCGACGAGGCTTGGGTCGCAGACGGGACTCGGAGCGCTCGTCGGTGATGTAGTGTGCGTCGAGGACGAGCGCGCACTGGGTGCAGATTGTGTCGCCTGTGGTATGGTCGATGACCAGCACCGTCTCGCCGGGGCAGTCCGGGCAGCTATAGTACATGGCTGTGGATCAATGCTGTGAGGAGCGCAAGGAAGGAGCAGCTGTTTATAGGTTGGGGTGTGGGCATACAGTGACATCGAGTTTAACTCGGAGTCGAACACATGTACACCGATCGAGTTTGATTGCAAGCCGAGATGTGCCGGTCAGGCAACTGGTCCGACTCTAGTCACTAGTAGTAGAAAACAGGCCGATGGACAGAACGATATTGTTGGCCGATGGACAGAAAGAAACCCTGCTAGTTTTTCTTCTTGCTTTATTTATTGGGATAATCTTCTCCTTTATGTAGCTGAAGGGCGTATCGTCGTTTTAGAAAGATGATACCAATAAAGCTAGTAGAAAAAAATATGAATCATGAAGGCCACCTTGCCACAATAACAACACTCACCACGTAAGGTTGGCAAGGATGGTAATCCCCCCTGAGCAGGAGGAGGACATTTTCATAAGGGAAATGATATTACTCCCCGGGGGATCGAACAAAACGATCTCCCGGGTCGTTCACTCGGGACGCGGAGGCAGAGAGACCCACCACGCGCCTCCTTCCTTTTCTCTCCCTAGCGTTCTTCCTGGCGCTGCGTCGCCATTTTTTCCCCGCCGCTGTAGCTCCCGCTCTCGCGTACTCGCGCACCGCCACTCCACCACTCCACGTCCTACCGGGGCCGCCAGCTTCCCGCCGCGCCTGCTGCCCTGCTTTTCCTCGCGCCGGTTCCTCGCACTGCCGCCGTCGCCGTTGACGGAGCTCGCGTCCTCGCGCGCTGCCGCGGGTCACCGTCCCCGGAGCTCGCGT
This sequence comes from Avena eriantha, assembly GCA_910589775.1. Classification (NCBI taxonomy): domain Eukaryota; kingdom Viridiplantae; phylum Streptophyta; class Magnoliopsida; order Poales; family Poaceae; genus Avena; species Avena eriantha. The sequence continues at coordinate 420,111,006 of OU342740.1, forward strand.
CCTCGCGCGCCGCCGCAGGTCGCGCCGCCGCGGCTTGCAGGCCATGGAGGAGGTCCAAACTTCGATGTGCCCGTCCCATTCTCCGACGAACTCAAGCAACCGCACCCCGACCTCCTTTTCCTACCGCGCCCCTCTGAGATCTGCTGACCTTGGACCACCCGCCGCTACAAGCTCTGCCACTGAATCGACCGCCGCCAGGGTCCCGATTTTTGCTACATGGAGTCGTCGGAGGTGCTACCGAAGGCCAGCGTCGTTGCTACATACGGCATCGAAGGTAGCTACGTGTGGCCTGCGGCTATCAGCGGTGCTACGTGCGACCGACGGCAGTGCTACAAATGGCGTCAGGTTTTGCTACATGCGATCGATGATACTGCTACAAGCGGCATCAAGTTTTGCTACCAAGGGGTCGGCGGCATTGCTACAAGTGGGCGTTGAGTTTTGCTACAAACGGTGCGAAGCCCTGCTATAGGGGCACAATGGCCTTGCTACAGAGGTACGACGGCGTCTTCTCCGGCGACGTCGTGTGCTCCATCGATAGAGGCTTTTTTGCTACAATTGTTATCTTTTTTTTGCTACAACCATTTTATGATTTTGCTACAACAGCGTAAAATTTTTGCTACACGGATTCCGGCGAGGTCTACCGGCGAAAGTCTCCGACGAGGTCGTATCTGCTACATTAGCACAACTTTTTGCTACAAGGTCGCCGGCGAGGTCTCCGGCGAACTCTCCGGCGAGGTCTAGTATGTCTGTTCTATTTTTCGGGTCGAACCGTTTTTTGCTACATGTAGCAAAAGCGGGCCGTTTTGTAGCAAAAGCGGGAATTGGATCTATTTTAGGGACACGTGGCACGCAGAGGACCCGGGGGATCGGGGAAGTTATCCCCGGGGGACGCGTAGCGCTTCCCTTTTCATAATCAGGATGCGCACAGCCGACACAAGTCCAGAAAATGAGAAAAAACGGTAGACGAATTACATGGAGCTCAAAAAAGAAACAACAAAATGCCTAAAAAAGACTAAGACAACCTGGTGCGAAAATCATGCTGCCACCCATGTTGGCAAAAAATATACGTCGTTGTATTCTCCAAGTGTGTACATACCTCCATAAATAGGTCACGACAGTCCACCCGGTGTAGAGGCAACCACGAATGGAGCGTAGCGGTGCACCGGTAGATAACATGCATAGGAGAAGATATTTTATCATTAAAAACCTTATCATTTCTACACAATCATAGCGACCAGATAATGGCAAGCGCTCACATCCTAATAAAAATTCTGTACTTATAATCTATCCCATGTAGCCAATTGCCGAATATATTCGCAACGCTAAGAGGGGAACTCCATCAAGTAACTACTTGGATGATTGACCATATAAACCTAGCGAATTTGCATTCAAAGAAAAGATGTTTAATTGTCTCATCCTGGTCACGAAAAACACATTGCTTACTTCCTTATCAATTCCTTCTAACAAGGTTATACTTTATTAGGATGACTTCCTGACAAAGATACCATACGAATATTTTTTCCTTTAGTGGTATCTTCATCTTTCAAATTTTCTGTTATTATCAACAAGCACTGAAGGCGTGATCAAATCTCTATATATGGATTCTACATATAACTTCCCATTCTCACGTAGATTCCATTTGAACTCGTCAAAACCATCAGAAAATGCACCATAGTTAAACATTGTAACAGAGCATTCCCACGATGTAAATATGGGTCTGAATAAGTTTCTCTTGAACGTCACACTAGGAGAGGAGGATTCCAGCACATGAGTGTAGCATTTTCTAGCCACTTATCCTCCCAGAACCTTACCTCTGATCCATCCCTAATGGAAAAGTGCTGAATCTGAAGAAATGTTACTTCGTACTCATCAACCCAGCCTATAAATGCGAATATCCCGGCTTCCAGAGCACTTGAGATAACACTTTCGAGCCAACATATTCCCTCACAGGAGGGTTTTCCATATACCATCTTCAGTAAGTAGCTTCAAAAACCATTTACCTAGTAGAGCGATATTTTTGATCTCCAAGTCATTAATACCTAGTCAACCTTGGTCTTTGGGGCAAAAAACCACACCCCATTTTGTTAGCCGATATTTTTTTCTCACTATCTCCTTGCCTCAATAATCTAGATTTAAAATAATCTAAATTTTGCAAGATTTTTTTGAGGAGCAAGAAAAAAGAGATCATATACAGTACCATATTGGTGAGTACCGAATTTATGAGTATCGGCCTTCCACCTAGAGATAGCAATTTGCCTTTCCAAATATCGAGCCTTTTCTGCAGTCTCTCCTCGACTAATTTTCATTTAGCATTTGAGTCTCCGATGATGTATCAGTATTCGCAAATAGTTGATAGGAAATTATCCATTTCCGCAACCAAAAAGGTCAGCATAAAGGTTGACCTCGTCTTGAGCCTCTCCAAAGCAAAACAATTCACTTTTATGGAAGTTAGTTTTCAAACCGGATAATTTCTCGAATACTAATAATATCAGTTTGACATTCTTAGCCTTCTTTAAGTTACGTTCCATTAAAATAATTGTGTCGTCGGCATATTGAATAGATAGACCACCATCAACTAAATGTGAAACTATACCTTCAATTTGTCGTCAGACTTAGCATGCTCTATCAAGATTTCCAACATACATGTCACTATATTAAATAGTATATGCGATAGTGGATCATCTTGTCTCAATCATTTTCTTGTCTGAAAGTATTTACCAACGTCATCACTAACTTTAATAGTCTCACTACCTCTGGACACGAAACTATGGATTAGAGTCCGCCACTCATCAGAAAAACCTTTCATTTTGAGTGTTTATTGGAGAAAAGACCATTTGACTTTGTTATAAGATTTTTTGAAATCAATTTTTACAAGCACACCGGTCATCTTTTTCCTATGTAATTCGTGCACTGTTTCATGTAGAATTACTGCATCATCTAGGATATTTCTTCCTTGAAAGCATATTGTGAAGGGCGAACTACATGGTCCACAACTGAATTAAGCCGAATAGTTGATGTTTTGGTGAAAATTTTAAAACTAGCATTAAGGAGTCATATCGGTCTATACTGTTGTATCCTTTCAGCCTCATTAACTTTTTGTAATAATATTATTTCACCAAAGTTTAAGAAAAAGGGTCCAATTGATCATCATGAAAAAGCAGAATAAATCTAGAAGGTCTGACTTGATTACTTGCCGAAAGTTTTGATAAAACTCAGCGAGGAAGCCATCTGGACCCGGTGCTTTGTTATGTTTCATCTTGAAAAACGTCTTTCTTAATTTCCTCTTCAGTGTAAGGAGCAATTAGGAAGTTGTTCTCCTCTACCGAAACTTGAGGAATATCATTTGTCTAAGAATCGTCCATGGAGAAATTGCATTCCTCTAGAGACCCAAACAGACTTTTGTAATAGTTCGTAATATGTGACTTTGGTTGATCGTGACCTTCGATCATGCCTTCATATTATACTAGAGAATGAATAAGTTTCTTCCAATGTCTGCCATTAGCGACACCATGGAAGTATATTGTATTTGAGTCTCCTTTTAGGATGAATTTAGCTTTAGATCTTTGATACCACTTGATCCCCTCCTCCCACAGTAGTTGAGCTATTTCCGCATTTGATTGGCTCTTAAGCTTAATTTCTTGTGCAGATAATGACCTAACTTTTGTGAGAGCCTCTGATTCATCAATTATGGATGATAATCAAAGCTTCTCCTTCTTTAGGATACTAGTCGTATGTCTAGCCCATATAACTAGAAATTTGCGTAAAGCACATATTTTATTATATTATTCCATCTTTGAATGGAAGTATGACCACGTATCAGTTTATCCCACACATTCTTAACCATCTCATGGAAGCCATCACGGTACAGCTACCCAATTTTGAACATGAATTGGGGCTTACTTAGTGAACAAGGCAACCCTGTGGAAAGAATGATTTCATCATGATCTGATAGATCCTCAATATGTTCTAGTGCGTGTACAGTTACCATAGGGGACTTAGATTCCCATTTGGTATCTATAACCACTTGGTCTAGTTTTTTGGATGTTGGTTCTAGGAGACTGTTCGTCCAAGTAAACTTTCTACCAATCATAGAAACCTATCTTAAGTGTTCCAACACTTTGCTTTTTTCCTTTGCTTTTTAATTTGCCTTCGTTTTAGTTTATTTGTTTTACTTTGTTATCTTTTCTAAAACCCTTGCTTGGTCGCAAGTTATTTTCTATTCTTTAATCCCTATCCTCAAAAATACAAAAAGATTTTTCCGTTTTTCCTTTTTCGTAAATGTAGATTCATACTTTGCCCCTTTGCTTTAATATCATTATGAGAGTAATCATATTTGAGTTTTGAAGAAACACATCCCTATAAGAAAGAGGATCATGAAGAAACTTATAAGAGGTATGTCCTATGTCTCCCAGTTATGAAGTTTGAGTTGTTTATCTTAGTTGGTTGATTTGCTAAGATGCCATGCTAGTGGGAAGTAATTTAATATGGTTAGAGTAAGACGTTTTATTGGTATGATGATTAGTTGTTGAAGATCTTGCTCTAGTTCTTTTAGTTAACCGAGTCTTGTCTTGGAAATAATATTGCCAAACAAGTACAGTAAGAAAAAGTCTGAAATTTATGACTTGTTTGATGAATGATTGTCTTGAGAGTATACCCTTAATGATACTTAACCACATAGATATTTTGGTAGTCTTGACGACACTCATGAAAGGAGTTATTTGATTGAAATAAAATCTAGTGATAATTGTGATGCATGCCAAAACTAACCTTGTGGATCAAACCACAGTACTAGCTAAAGAAAGAGAAAGAAGTGAGACAGTTTTGATCTATGTCTCTAATGCACACCTTCGGGATGCCAACAACTCCGTTAGCTTTTGAATGATCTATGGTATAATCCTAGATTTCGGCTATGAGTTGATGACATGAGTGGCATCTGTGTCAATGTATGGTCAAAAGTATTGGTACTCGCAAATGTTATGCAAACACTTGCAAAAAAAACAAATAGCGATCCTTGAAAAAAAAGAAAGAAAAAATATATATATGAGGATCCACATAACAAGTCCTTGGCATGGTCTTATTACTACTTTACGAATTTTTCTTTAAAGACAATTATTGGATTAGAAGTGTTTTAGATAGACTTGATTTATTGATGTGGGTGTAAATAAGACACTTCATTATTATACTACCTGGGACATGAAACTCTCTTACTCAATTATGCTATTTAAACATTCTAGTGTTCCTCTGCAAGCTGAGAGTTAATTAGAGGAATTGGGTTGATTGATACACTTCTAGTTACTTATACTTATATTAAACTTTACTTTGATTATCTTGACTTATCGAAGCTTGTATAGTATTCTTGTCACCTCTCTAACTTTGATAAGCTTCGCAAATGAATGAAGTGTTGAGCACATATGACTACCGACTGTAAGTGAATTCTTATTTTCGTTGTTTCAAGTTTAAATGCTGAATTCCTTATGGTTCTTTTGGTTCTTCTTGCTCGAGGATGATCAAGGTTTGAGATTTGGGGAAGTTGATGGCTCCGATTTTTGCCATCTTCCATTACGTTTAAACGTTGTTTTTTGGTCAAGCAATTGCCAAAGAGACTCTCAACATTTACCACTAATGACTAATAATTGCAAAGATATGCAAATCCCTTCTTTGATTTATGTTGTGTAGGAAATCGCGACTTTTAAAGCGAAATAAGGAGTCATAATGAAGGATTTTGAGGAAGTACACACGGCCAAGTAATTTGAGAGGCGTTCCAGGGCGCCTGAGGCTCCAGCCATGGGCCAGAGAGCCGCCATTCTCAGATTTGAATCACAACAACACCAAAGGAGATCCACACCATTGTTCATCATTTTTCATCACTTCCACCATCCATCCACTAGCCATAGCCATTGCTTGTACTTTAGATCACCTTGTGATTTGGCGACCATTGTAAGAATATTTGATTTCAATCTAAGTACTTGTATGATGTTTTTTTATCTCCGATCTATTTGTTATGAGTGAGTAGTCCTCACGGGTGGCGGGTTGGGGAGAAACCTCGCAGCGATTATGTGCATCTAGATCATGGGAGAATTGTATTTTGTTTGAAATTGTGATTTGTATCTTTTGTTTCTTCGTCACTTGTCTCGATCTGTGGACTTGTAGGTACCCAAGATCTCATAGATTGATAAAGGCTTGAGGTGAGATACTTGGCTAGCGGCGATTTCATAGGAACCTCAGTGACAGAAAGGGTAGTACGATCTTTGCTTAGCGCCCCATTCGGGATCAACAACAACATCACCACTTAAAGCTTTGATCTGTGTTTACACTTAATAGTCGTTTGTAACCCTTGGCTTCGGTGTACTCTCGGTTGGATTAAAAGTCTATTGATATACCCGTTGCATCATGATGGCTCTAGAATACTAGGATGTGTTGTCCACAAGAGATTATCTCAATACAAACATTATACATGACTATATTTATTATTATCTTTTATCCCATTTGATGTGCAGCTGCAGGTGGATCTTCACGCCTGGCCTGTCTCCATCGATTGATTCAAAACCTGCTATAAGGTAAACTAGATTGGTCCGGTCAACTAAGTAAAACAAACAAAGTCTTATAGACGTGTCCTTTTTATTACCTTTTAGCAGTGCTTTCTAAGGTTCGATTAAACCTAACTCTTCTAGGAAAAGAGCTATTATACTATATCCGTGAAATCAAGGTCTAGAAGGATATTGCTGCTTTTTATGTCGCGATGCACGATTGGATCGTTGCAATCATGGTGCAAGTAGGAGAGAGCTTGAGCTACGTCCGTCATGACAACTATTCTCTTGGACCAGTCAAGTTCCTTCGCTAGCTCTTGCTCATGAAGAATGGATGATAAACTTCCCCTCTCGATAAGATCATACACAAGGAATTTGCACCGGGAGTGGGAGCAGAATCCATACAGCTTGACGATGCATCGGTGCCTGATTTTGGTCAGCACTTCAATCTCGGCTTGAAATGTTCCCTCATCGCTATATTCTTCCAGTAAGTGGAGGAGCATGACAGCAAAAATAATCCCGCCTTCCAGCTCAGCTCTGAAGACAGATCCGTATCCTCCAACACCAATGCAGTATTTCTCATCGAAATTTTCTGTTGCGCTGATTATTTCTTCGAATGCAATCTTCCCATCGAAATTTCATATGGAAAGTATATCTCTAGACTTGCTTTCACTGCTACTTTTTATCGATTTTCTTCTCCGGTAAACAACCACCATGCTTGCTATTGTGAGGCAAGCGAAGGAAAATGGTGCAACAAAAGCAAGAAGCACCATACTTGGATGTTTAGTGTGGAGGTGATCTCTGTCAAGCTTCGGTGCTTTACACATCGGTAAGCCATATGGTTTGCCGCATAACTCAATATTATGGCCAAGTGAGATAGAAGCTGCAGTGATATACGGAACTCTGCCAGCCAAAGTGTTAAATGATAAATTCAGCCTAGATAGGCCCAGATTAGAAAAAGTCGATGGGATGGCACCACTTAAATTGTTTTTACTCAAATCAAGCTCATATAGATTAGAAAGATACCCAAGTTCTTGTGGTATCTGTTCTGTCAATAAGTTATCTGATATGAGTAATGACGATAAATAGAAACAGTATCCTATCTGAGATGGAATGCTTCCCACTACGGGAAAAAATGTCGCTGCCGTGTAGACACGGCTTTGCCGTGTGCCAAATAGATTAGAACACGGCAAAGTGTGCAACCTAAAAAGTACACGGCAAAGTACACGAACACGGCAAATTTCTGAAAAAGAACACGGCAAAAAAATATACACGGTAAAGACCTACAAAGGAACACGGCAAAGAAAAAAACTCTGCAAAGTCAACAGCGACACACGGCATATGTGTCATCACGGCAACGAGGTGGGACCCGTGACCCCACAGGTCCACTTGACGAAAATGAGCTAACGGCTACAGACGGTGGCCTCTTTGCCGTGTGCCCTCGCCTGCCCTTTGCCGTGTGTATTTCGTAGTATACACGGCAAAGGGCCTTTGCCGTGTGTATTCCGCAGTATACACGGCAAAGTTCTTTTTTTTTCTTTTTTTTCCTTTTATCACATTACTCTTAGGAAAATCATAAAAAAATCATTCTAATTCAGAAAAATAGAAATAATATATCAAAATTTGTAGAAAAATAAGATCTATCTATCTACACTCAAATATTAGATAAATCTTCATGCTCGCCGTTTTGACCATAGTTTAAAACAGGCATAAAAATTTCAAAAATGATCGAAACAATGTGAAACCTTCGCGTGAAGTCATATTATGTGACATAGTTATGAGGAAAAATATTAAAGTTTGTATATTGATTATGTCTCAAAAAACCTTCACAAAATGACCTATCTCATTCGAGGTTTCCTGACTCTCGGTTCAGATGATCAATGTTATGGGCAGAATCGTGACATAGTTTGTGATAATATGCCCATATTGTGCATACATGTGCATCATGGGATTGCGAACAATGTTGCAGGAGAGAGTTTTCCTTTTTATCACACGGAAAAGCCATTTCCTATTTTCGGAGCGCAAAAATCGGGCATTTTGTGAAGCAACACCAAATGTTTAATTCAAAAATGCTACCACCCCATTTTTCAAAAAACTAGACAGCCTTACATGAACAATGTCCCAACCGGGGATTTTAAAACCTTTTCATCCACCCATGGTGAAAAAGACAAATTTCTGCCGAATCGGTAGGAAGTAGGTCAGATATGAACTACAGATACATGATTTAATGCTCATGATTTTTTACAAAAATCATTTTTAGGTTCAAAATATGATGTTTCTTCAGAGATCTAATGCAAGTTTAGTGAGGCTCGGCCTTGAGCTAAGAATCTTCATGCCCTCCATTCGATTAGGGTTTGACGATAGTTTCAAATGACCATAACTAAATCAAAAAAAAATCAAAAAAATGCGAGAGCTTCGCGTGGTGTCATATTTTGTGACATAGTTGGGAGTAAAAATAGCAAACTTGGTATATTGATTATGTCTCAAAAAAACCTTCACAAAATGACATATCTCATTCGAGGTTTCTTGACTTTCGGTTCAAATGACCAATGTTATGGACATAATCGCGACATAGTTTGTGATAATGTGCCCATATTGTGCATACATGTGCATCATGGGATTGCAAACAATATTGCAGGAGGAAGTTTTCCTTTTTATCGCACGAAAAAGCCATTTCCTATTTTCGGAGCGCAAAAATCGGGGCATTTTGTGAAGCAACACCAAATGTTTAATTCAAAAATGATAGCACCCCATTTAAAAAAAATACTAGACCATCTTACATGAACAATGTCCCAACTGGGGCTTTTAAAACCTTTTTGTCCATCCCTAGTGAAAAAGATAAATTTCTGCCAAATCGATAGGAAGTAGGTCAGATATGAACTACAGATACATGATTTAATGCTCATGATTTTTTACAAAAATCATTTTTAGGTTCACAATATGATGTTTCTTCAGAGATCCAATGCAAGTTTAGTGAGGCTCAGCCTCGAGCTAAGAATCTTCATGCCCTCCATTCGATTAGGGTTTGACGATAGTTTCAAATGCCCATAACTAAATCAAAAAAATGCGAGACCTTCGCGAGGTGTCATATTTTGTGACATAGTTAGGAGGAAAAATATCAAACTTGGTATATTGATTATGTCTTAAAAAAACCTTCACAAAATGACCTATCTCATTCGAGGTTTCGTGACTTTCGGTTCAAATGACCAATGTTATGGGCATAATCGCGACATAGTTTGTGATAATGTGCCCATATTATGCATACATGTGCATCATGGGATTACGAACAATGTTGCAGGAGGAAGTTTTCCTTTTTATTACACCGAAAAGCCATTTCCTATTTTCGAAGCGCAAAAATTGGTGCATTTTGTGAAGCAACACCAAATGTTCAATTCAAAAATGGTACCACCCCATTTTTCAAAAATAATAGACCACCTTACATGAACAATGTCCCAACCCGTGATTTTAAAACCTTTTCATCCACCCCTGGTGAAAAGGACAAATTTATGCCGAACTAGGTCAGATATGAACTACAGATATGAACTACAGATTTTTAGGTTCATAGTTAGGAGGAAAAATATCAAACTTGGTATATTGATTGTCTTAAAAAAACCTTCACAAAATGACCTATCTCATTTGAGGTTTCTTGACTTTCGGTTCAAATGACCAATGTTATGGGCATAATCGCGACATAGTTTGTGATAATGTGCCCATATTGTACATACATGTGCCTCATGGGATTGCGAACAATATTGCAGGAGGAAGTTTTCCTTTTTTCGCACGGAAAAGCCATTTCCTATTTTCGGAGGGCAAAAATCGGGGCATTTTGTGAAGCAACACCAAATGTTCAATTCAAAAATACTACCACCCCATTTTTCAAAAATACTAGAACACCTTACATGAACAATATCCCAACCAGGGATTTTAAAACCTTTTCATCCACCCCTGGTGAAAAAGACAAATTTCTGCCGAATTGGTAGGAAGTGAGTCAAATATGAACTGTAGGTACATGACTAATGCTCATGATTTTTTACAAAAATATTTTTTGGTTGAAAATATGATATGAGTGTCATATTTGGATTCTTCTCATTTTTCTGATCGATTTAGATATTTTATTTGTCAAATTCCGATTGACGGATTTAAATATATGAATTATTCCATATTAAATAGAAAAAGGCAAAAAAATCATTTTATTTTTTATTTGGATTCAAGATTATTATTACTTATTTATTGTTGTCTACTTAAATAATTGTTTGGAATCTAAAACTGAGATGTATGACATCATGGTCCAAGAGTTAATAGGATTGATATGAAAGTATTATCGACAAGGTATGATTTTTTTTTGAAAGCTCATTCGAAAGGAACAAAGAAGTTAAGCGTGCTAGGACTAGAGTAGTGTTAGGATGGGTGACCATAGGGGAAGTTTGATTATGAGTGCAATTTGACATAATATTAAACATATTTATAGTTAAAAGTATCCCATATGAGAGACTAACAATTAAAAAATATTCAAAAAAGTTTGAAAAAAACAATTGATTTTTTTTAAAAATTTATTTTAAAAAGGCAGCCTCTTTGCCGTGTACGTGACACACGGCAAAGGCAGCCTCTGCCGTGTAGGATTTATGGACAACACACGGCAAAGACAGCCTTTGCCGTGTAGAATTTATGGGTGACACACGGCAAAGGCTGCCTCTGCCGTGTTGGATTTATGAACGACACACGGCAAAGAATAGACACCGTCATCTTCAATGGGAACCGTTATGTCACTTTACTTTGCCGTGTCTACGTGTAAGACACACGCCTTTGCCGTGTCTACGTGTAAGAAAACACACGGCAAAGGGCCTTTGCCGTGGCAAACGTTGCCGTGTGGCATGCCGTGTTCCAGAAGGCCTTTGGCGTGTATATTGCCTACACGGTAGCGACATTTTTTGCCGTAGTGTCCCAAAAACCGATTTCTACTTAGGTCCAGGTGTGAGAGAAGAACAAGAGATCCCAACTCTGGTGGTATTATGCCATTTAATTGATTGTTGGAAAGATCCAAGTATTGTAAACTCGTTAAACTTCCTATGCTTCTAGGAATATAACCCTTGAACTGATTGTTGGAAAGATCCAAGTATTGTAAAATCACTAAATTTCCTATGCTTCTAGAAAACGTCACTGGGATGGCTCCACTTAAATTGTTTCTACTCAAATCCAGCTCATATAGGATGGTAAGATGCCCAAGTTCTTGTGGTATCTGTTCTGTCAAAAAGTTATCTGATATGAGTAATGACGATAAATAATGACAGTGTCCTATCTCTGGTGGTATTATGCCATTTAGTTGATTATTGGAAAGATCCAAGTATTGTAAACTCGTTAGATTTCCTATGCTTCTAGGAATAGGGCCAGTTAAGTTGTTGTTGTTTAAAGAGAGGTATGTTAAGTTCCTTAGTGTGCCTAGTGTAGTAGGCAGAAATCCATCAAGTAGATTATAGGATAGATCCAAGAATTCAAGCATGGCAAGAGAACCAACGTTTGATGGGATTCGGCCTGAGAGAGAGTTGCCCTGGAGGTTGAGGTGGGAAAGATGAAGCAAGCCTGCAAATTTGATTACCTTTAAATTGTGCAGAAATATAATATGGAAAATAAGTTGTTAAACTTATGGTCTACACAGTTAAATATGGTCAACATTTGCAGGTACCGAGTCAAGTAAAGTTGTTGCAACTTAAGCTAAGCATCTTCAAGTCATCCGCTGAGCCAATTGTATAAGGAACATGCACATATAAGAGTGAATTGTAAGAGAAATCGATGGAGGTTAGTTTTGTACAATTACCTATAGATGGTGGAATAGATCCTTCAAGACGATTCCGGGATAGATCCAAGTAGTCAATGTTGACAAGATCACCAAAGCTTGATGGGATTGGGCCCGAGAGAGAGTTGTAACTGAGGTCCAGGTACAAAAGATGGGGCATGTCCGCAAAGTGGAGCCTGTCCAACCTGCCATTCAGGCCAGACATTGGAAGAGAAATATTTGACACGACAAAGGCAGAATCACCCTGGTCACGGCCATGAGAAGGCACCACGGTGCTGCAGGTAACACCGGTCCAGTTACAGGGGCTGGTTCCCTTTCTCCATGAGTCCAGATAATAGTACTCATCTTCTAGGCTAGATATCCATCGGAGAAGAGCATCTGCCTGCCTATTCAGTGTTGACTGCGTAGAATTGGAGGCGCAAGAGAGGCGTGGCAAGGCAAGAAGGAGCAGCAGCAGCTGCCCCAAGGCTGGGAGAAGGCTCATGTTGAGCGGGTGATCTAGTGCAGGTGAGGCTCCAAAGCACACATATTGCATACATGGATTTATAGTCTGTTGATCTTGTTGACTGTTCTAAAGAAAGTGATTGTGAGGCTTGCCGTGCAGCCCATGCAAGGCCAGATTGTGGAGCTGATTCCCCGGAGGACCGCGTGCAAGACCATGCTTGTGCAGATTCTGCTCCACACAAGCATGCATCATTGACCTGTTTTTTTCTTTATCCACATACTGAATGAAGACCACCGCTCCTGAATAATCTGACGCTGCAGGAACAAACAGCAGACAAGTCACAAGTTCACAACCTTTTCTGCCACAAGATGTCGAACCAGATAATGGGAGCCAAGAAACATCTTTAGTTCTTTACATCCATAAAGAACCGGATCTTTAGAGACGTAATTGCTTTTCCAATGGGTACGAGATGCAGGAATTGCAGGCCCTAAAGCTTATCAGAGATTGCAGACGTTCTAGATGGATGCCGTTCTCCTCCTGTCCCTTCTTTTGATCCATCAGGCGTTCACGGATAGCCAGTGTTCAACTGTTGATTGACCGCAACCTGTAGTTGGCAATTGAATCGATTTATTACAAGAATGCGACTGGACTGCATTCGCAACTAAATGCGACTGCACTGCTACCTGTTCGTGGTCGTATTACCTGCAGTTCGCTGCCCTCCCCGTAGCCGATTGAGAGTGGTGAGGTCGTTCGGACACGGCGAACGGCGACCGGCCTGAGACAGCTTGGAATGGCTATTCGACCGGAGGCGGGGGGAACTCGCAGATGTAGCAGCGCGTCAGGGCTGGGGGACGGTGGCGGCGGCGTAGGAGATGCGGAAGGTGAGGCAATCGAGGCAATGGTTGTTCATTGGGGATACCGTAGGGGGAGGTGAGGCCATCGGAGAACTCGTTTGGTGGGCGGCGCCGCGCCGGAGAGCCGAGGGGAGCTCTTGTACACCGCCCGACGCAACGCCGTACGGAGGCGCCGCACACCCCACACACAGGAGACGCTCAGTTGAGCCACGGCCCGTCAGGTACTCTTTCTTTTTTCTTTTTCTCTTTTTCTTTATGTTATTTCTTTTTCTTTTCATTTCCTGTTTCTTTTTGTGTTTTTCAAAATCTAACATTTTTAAAATCTTAATATTTTTTAAAAAATATGAATGTTTTTTTTAAAACTGGACTTGTTAAAATTCTGAACGTTTTTAAATCTGAACAATTTTATAATCAGTTTTTTTTCAAATATGAATATTTTAAATCTAAGCCGCCGTCCTCCTACACCCTGCGCCGCCCTACCTGCGTCGCCTCGCTCGCCATGTCACCATGCCTCGCCGCTGCATCTTCCTCTTCTGGCCGCGCGTAGGCCGAAACAGACGCACCGACGACGGGAGGGGGCACCACCGTCGCGCCGCACCGAGGACCGCCAGCCAGAAGCTCCACCGCCGGTCTAGTTCGACGCCACCTGATCTGCACCGCCGCCAGGAGCCGCCGCCCGCGAGGGAGCCCAAGCGCCGGGTAAAGGAGGTCCCGCCGCCGGCGGCACCGGGCGGTCTTTGCCAAGCGGCGGCGGGCGGGGAGCAGGGAGGAGGTGGGGAGAGGCGGCGGCGGGCTATGGTTGCGCCTCGGCCGCCCTCGCGGGGGCGACGCAAGACGCGGGTTCGGGCTCCCGTATGTACAATTCCAAGAGGAGAAACACACAAAATTAGACACCATATCACCTACGAACAAGCTGGAGTTATACAATGCCATGGTATAATATTACATTAAATTAGTTTGATGTTTCCCGAAAAAAAATTAGTTTGACATCCCCGAAAAAAATTAGTTTGATGTGCGTAGTCTATAGTAGCCGACCCCATAGGCAAATTTTTCTAGATTCGCTCCTGCTTCTCATTAATTTTATACGCCAATATTTCGGGGGTGGAGGCGGTATGTATGATTCTAAGAGGAGAAGCACACAAAATTAAACACCATATCACCTAAGAACAAGAGCTAGGAGTTGCTAGAAGAATCACCGCAAGACCCAAGACTTCTTGCCTTCCCCCACAATCAGGTCAGGACCGCATCGAACAGGCTAGCGATATTTAGTTATATGATGTTGAATACGACCGTATTACGCCGCTTCCAAATCAACCGAGCTGTGTGTGGATGGTCATTATTGAGGTGTGCTGCTTCCGGTCCACGAAGAATTCCTCTACGGCTTACAAGGAGGTCATGCTCGAGAACATGTGACAACATCTCAGGTCCTGAACCAAGCCAAACAGTAGTTTTCGCAATAGTTCTGGCGAGAGTCGCGAGACTATGACTAGCCCTATTTTGTTCACGGTCCATTTTTACAATAGAAATGCTTGATTGTGTAAACTAAATTCAGTGGCCATATGCTTGCTCAGTTCTCTAATATAACATGCTTTAGCAAACTGAAAATGTTTTATATATTAGAGAACTGTGTGTTAGCACCTATTTTGGGTTGTTTGCTGGCTAAGAAAAAAGACCGGTTAAAGACTAAGAAAGACATGGACGCGTTTGGTTATGAGCCGGATTTAGAAGGAGATTACGACAAGCTTTATCATAAGCTCAAAATCACCTTTGGTACAGGCCAATTTGTAGCAGCTTTGGTTCAAAGCCGATTTCTAGCCGTCTTGGTCCAATACCAAAATCTTATAGCTTTGCCTAAGGCATAAATCTGGCCGACTTGGTACCCGAATTCTGGCTGACTTAGCCCAAGGCCAAATTCTTGCCGACATGGCCGAAGAACAAAATATGTCAGTCTTTGGCCCAAGACCGAAATCTGGCCGACTTGGCCCACGGTCAAAATCTGGCCAACTTGCTTAAGACAAAATCTAAGTTTGGCCGATTTAAGCACGAAAATCAGGAAAAAAAATCCGCTTTAGACATACGAGGACTCTCACAAGGCTAACGGGAGTTGGCTTATGCCTAAAAACTAGAATCTAGATGCGTCAAGCACGAAGGCGAAGACGAGTTTGACTCCAACATGGAAGGATCAAGGCCGCTTCTCAAAAGAGCCAATACGGGTATTTGGGTCCAGATCCAGTATAAAGATTTACCTAGTTTTGGAGCTACAATTTGACTAGAATTCCTCCATGTAAACGTGTAGAATTGTTATCCAAAACTTGTATGGAAAGCCTAGCCACATCATATATATGTGAGAGGTGACGGCCGTTTGAAATTAAGGAAACAATCGACAAATATTAATACATCCACATTTTTTTATTCTCAAACCCTTGTTTCCGCTTCCACTTCTTCGGGGATTTCACATATTCCGTTCATTGAATCGATAATCGATCTCAGAGTGGTCAGATGGGCTTAGCTCAACCTATAGTGCTGGAATCCTTGACTGGTCCTGCCTGAAAAACTGGGACTTCGAGTCTAAAAAAAGCGTTAGCCAGACCATCTTGCATATTGCGCTTCTGGCTAGCCTCCTTCGAACTGAATTGGGGAGCATCTTCTGTGGTGTCGAGAGTGTACGAGAGAATATCTAGTGCTACCACGCCCTTAGATGCTACCGTGCTACCACTTCGAAAATTCAAATTTTATGTTTCAAATTTTTTTGATTTTTTTAGATGTTCACAAGATCCGTGTCTATAATCCCTAATAGTTTCATAACCAAATTCATGGCACATGGCACACACAGAGAAATAAAAAGACAAAATGCTATGTGAATAGTGTCATTCTATGGTATTTTGTGTTTTTACCTTTTTGTGCCACTTTTCATGTTGGATTTGTCTTTTTTGTATTTCTGTATCATGAATTTGGTTATGCAAGTATTAGGCATTGTAGACACTGATCTTGTGAACGTTCACAAATTTTTTTCGAAATTTTTTGAAACATAAAATTTAAATTTTAGAAAGTGGTAGCACGGTAGCACCAAGGGGATGATAACAGTAGATATTCTCTCGAGAGTGCACAAGGTCGTGCCAGTGTAACTCGAATTATGTACGGTCTTGTCCAAGGCGGCCGATTCTAAGTCTAACACTGACGAAGTAGATTTCAAAAGCTGGTTGATCCGTTGAAATTTTGGTAGCAAAGACACACAACACGTCTGATAAGCTCCACCTGTTAGACGTACAACACTACTTTATTTTATTTTATACGTATATATCCCGATATCCGTATACGGACGACACCTCGCTGCCACACGTAGATACTGCGGTCGCGCACCGTCGTCTCTTTTCTCTGTCTTGCTTGCAGTATGGACGAAGGTTGCAAACTGGGACAGATCAAGAGAGATCAGCAGAAAGAGAAAATAAAGTGACATATAGAACTTTTGGCCATGAATCATATGATGGTGTCTCTTCAGACACTCTTCGCTTCTGTATCCTAGATGTTGATGAGTGAGTACTATACTGCTCTGGAATGTTTGGAAGGGACACGTAATGACCATCTGCTATTTGACAATAGTGATTATGAATGATTGACACTGCACGCAGTAATTAACACTGGCAGATAACTAATGGCGTGCGTTGCATGCATGGCGACCACAAGCAATGATAATCTTCAAAGCATGTGTGCTGCGCTTGATGGGTGCATGCCTCGACCTATGTGTTCCTTGGTTGAACTGCTCATACCTGACAATCAATCTCGTATAATCTGCTACTTTTAACAACTTGCTCGATGGCTAAAGCTTTTTGTTTTCCACTTTACCTTCAGAAGAAATGATCCGAATTCAGGGACCCATTTTCTGAAGAATTTATCCAGCAAATATGCCTGTCAAAGTTTACTTTGCGAAATTTCAATGCCTTGCTAGTTACTTGATTGGCCACAATAAGTCTTGTTTTTACAGGTCTCGGTTGGCTCCTTGATTCAGGGGATACAGAGTGCAAAGTCTTTACTTGTAGCTGAAGATGAAACCTGAATCATTTTGTAGGAAAGTAACTTGCCTTGTCACCGTAGTGTGTTGATGAAAAGGTCCTCTAAAGAGCAAACAAGTCATCCTCTGTAAACTTTTCACTTGGTACCTCCATGTCAGTATATCACCAATAGTCTACCCCATGAGTCCGACACGAGTATGACACGCGCGCAAAAATGAGAGAACGCAACAAGGTTCAGGTCCCTGTAAATTCCATGAGCATGCACAGGACAGCTGAGGGACCTGTTACTTTCAGTGCTGGGAATTACTTAAAAGTGAGCCGGACATTTCCCTGCCGATCCTGGTACCCATGTCCCTTTCCTTCCTCAGCTACACTGATGAGATCAAACTGATCAGCAGCTACTATAACCAATTAGTATACACACAGCTCACTGTCAATTGAGCTATCTGTCAATGCTAAGCGTGGCCCTCGCTATTCGTGCCTGCCTGCATGCTTGCTCCTCATGCTTAACCACAGGCCTGAATCATGCCAATCCATGCTGTGAATCCTCATGCTTGTCTACATAGCTGTCCCCATATGCTGAACTCATTTGCCGAATTACTGATGCAGACAGATCTGCGCCATCTATGCTGATAATGGTTGTTGTGGACCTGGATGATGCATTGAATTTGCACCCATTCATGGTGGGATAAGTTCCTGGCAATGGTAGGATAAGTTCCTACCAAACCAGATGAACAACCCCTTGGATCCATGGAGGTAGGTTACATTTAAATTCGAAAATGAAACAATTTCGGCCCCTCAACTATAAGTGAGTTCCATATTTGTTCACTGGACTCCAATTCTAGGCATTTTAACATTTTAGAGGCGGTAAAAACAGACAAATGCCTCAGTCAAAGAGGCATGACCGATGATGTTGAAGTGGTGGTGCTACGCACACGTGTCAACCAACCCCCAAAAAAAGTGTTGAAAAATCAAAACAAAACTAGAGAAAATAAGAAACTACGAATTATAAATGTGATCATCTAAGGAAACAAATCTATAGAGCTTAGTAGAGTCTTGGAGTTATTAAAATAAAATGATTGTTCCTACAAAAATTAATTATTAGAACTAAAAAAATCGTGAAACAATACAAAAAAAACGACCATTCATGAAAATTGCAATTTTTAATGTTTTGAGAAACTATTCATAAGATTTTTAGGATTTGCAATCATTTTTCAAATTATTTTTTCTGAATTTTTAAGTTATTTGTAAATGTACCTGGTTATAATTTTTGCATTGACAGATTTATATTTTGTTTTTCCTGAACTTCCAACTTTCAATTTTAATATGTGTTCTCAATTCTATGATTCCCCTTGGTAAATTTACTGCTATTTTGCAAACTTTGTGTTTTCTCTTGGCTTTATTTATGTTGACAACCCTGGCACATGTGCCACTACCGGAGAAGAGGCAGGCGACGACAGCCAAACACTATGCCGACACCTATTTTTTGGGGTTGTCGCTGTAGGCCCCGAGGCGGGCAACCGAGCAAACAAGCCGCCGACCAAGGTTTGCCATCGGCGTAGGATGGGATAGGCCGACGGCAGCCGTCGACGTAGGGTATTGGACATGACGCGATGCGACGGCGTCAAGGCTACTAAGCCGTTCGCATATCTTTCACACCTACGTCGACGACATAGCTATTTTCCCTTTTTGGGACATTAATCCTAAAAAAATCATTCTAATTCATAAAAATACAAATAATATATCAAAATTTGCAGAAAAATAAGATCTACCTATCTAAACTAAAATATTACATATTTTGTTGAATAAAATATAAAAACATTACATATACTTTCGTATAACACATTTTTCATTTTCCGAGTGCCAAAAACGGGGTGTTTTATGAATCAACCACCAAATAAAAGTTTTAAAATGGTACCCTATTTTTCTAAAATACTAGACAACCTTCCATGGATAATATCCCAACCGGGGAGTCTTAAACCTTTTAGTCCACCCCTCATGAAAAATACAAAATTATGTCAAATCGGTAGGAAGTGAGTCAGATTTGAACTACAGGTATATGATCTGATGCTCATGATTTTTTGGAAAAATCATTTTTAGGTTCACAGTGTGCTATTTCATAAGAGATCCACTGCAAGTTTAGCGAGGCTTAGCCCCGAGCAAAGAATTTTCATGCTCGCCATTTTGACCATAGTTTGAAACAGGCATAAGAAATTCAAAAATGATTCAAACAATGTAAAAAACTTTGTGTGGTGTCATATTGTATGACATTTTTACAATCTCAAAAATTTCTTCTCAGAAATGAGCTATCATGTTCGAGGTTTCATGGTTTTCATGCCAAAAGACCAATGTTATGGCTAGAATCGCAGCGTAGTTTGTGATAATATGCCCATATTGTTCACACATGTGCATCTTAGGATGGATAACAATGTTGTAGGAGGAAGTTTTCTTTTTCGTCGCACCAAAAGGCTATTTCCCATTTTCCGAGTGCCAAAAACGGGGTGTTTTATGAAGCAACTGCCAAATAAAAGTTTCAAAATGGTACCACCCTATTTTTAAAATACTAGACAACCTTCCAAGAACAATGTCCTAGGCGGGGTATATTAAACCTTTTCATCCACCCTACGTAAAAAAGATAAATTCTTGTCGAACGATAGGAAGTGGGTCAGATTTGAACTACAAGTACATGATCTGATGCTCATGATTTTTTGAAAAAAATAATTTTTAGGATCACAATATGCTATTTCATCAGAGATCCACTACAAGTCTAGCAAGGCTCCGCCCCGAGCTAAGGATTTTTTAGAATCCTAAAATTCAAAAGGGAAATTTTGCTACGGTTTTTTGAAGATTTGAACACTATTAAATAAATTTTATTTAGAAAACCTTGCAGTATACTATTAAAAATACATGATGCATGATTAAGTAGATGATAGGAATGTCATGTTTGGATACTTCTGATTTAGACATATTATTTGTTGAATTTTGATTTACGGATTTAAAAATATGAATTATTCCATATTAAATAGAAAAAGGCAAAAAATATTCATTTTATTGTTATTTGAATTCAAGATTATTATTACTTATTCATTTTTGTTTATCTAAATTATTGTTTGAAATTTAAAAAATAAAGGCATGTGACACCATGGTCCAAGGGTTAATAGGATTGATACGGTAGTATTATCAATAAACTCTAATTTCGTTATCAGAAGCTTATCCGAAAGGATCATAGAAGTTAAGCACGCTAGGTGGAGTAGTCTGAGGGTAAGTGATCAATCAGGAAGTTTGACCATGAGTGAACATGAGTGAAATTTGACTGGAGATTAAGCGTACTTAGATTTAAAAAGACGCTTGCGAAATTAACGAGTCAAACAAATAAAAAAATACATTTGTGAGATTAACGAGTGAAAAAAATTGAAAAAAAATCTAGACCCTGTGGGCGCTACACCGACGGCAAGAAGGGCTACGCCTATGGAGCAAGACGCTACGCCGACGGGAGTTGGACGTCGGCGCCTGCCTCTTCGTGTTTAGATTCACAGAGATTGGGCAAAGTTTATGGACCAAATCTGGAATCCACCAAGAGAGGAGGGACCAAAAGTATGGCTTCTAAAAGGTTGAAAGTAAAATAGAGCATATTTTCTTCCAAATATGGCTTTCCAATTCGAAGCTTGTAAAATAATGGTTTTTTTTTTAGAGAAGGAAAACAGTGGATGCTTTCTGTCGTCATACTAAATTATCCTGTTAGTGCATGTGTCCCAATGTTTTGACAGTTTTTTACTCAGACTATTGCTTGGAGAAGGCCACTGGATTTGACCCCCCATGGAGGGCCGACCAGCGTGGCATCCATGAGCAGCACCCGGAGCATGGGTTGCAGGTGATGATGATGCCGCATGATTCTCCCAGCAAAAAAACGCACCACCTTTCCTTGCAACCAAAGCCAACCCACTCACACTCACACTCTCACATGCACAGGCGCAACCATTGCCATTGCCACTCGCGCCACTCTCTCCTATATAGCCTACTAGAACAAGAACAGAGCAGCTCCGGTCAGCGGTGGAGAGCGCAATGGCGGGCGGGTGCAAGGCGGCGATCGGGTGCGTGGACGCGCGGGTGCCGGTGCGCGCCAGCTACGTGAGCCTCTACAAGTGGCCCGAGTCCGACGCCGAGTTCGTGCGCTCCGTGGCCATGGCGCGGCGCCACCACCACCAACCAGAGAGCCCCGCGGCGTGCTACAGCGGCGGCAGCACCAGCATGCGCCGTTCTGCCGGGGCCGGGGTTGACGGGTACGGCGGCGAGAGCCCGAGGGTGGTGGACAGCTACTCGTGCCGGCAGATGTACCTCCGCAGCTACACCTTCTCCACGAAGAAGGAGACGGTCCCAGAGCGCACCATGGCGTGCCTCGGCCGCGTCCGCGAGCGCGCTGCCGTTTTCCCCAGCTTCCTCCCACACCGCGGCGGCGGAGGCGGGTCTGACGCTGGAAGCTCCTTCGGCAGCTCGAGCGGCGGTGGTCAGTACCCCGGGAGGGATCAGGACGGCGGGCACCGCGGCAGCGAGGGGCGGAGGAAGCGCAGGAGGAGGAGGAAGAAGAAGGGGTGCGCCGTGGTGAGGAGGCTGCAGGAGGCGTCGTGCGGCGCGGTGCGGGCCATCTTTCGCCGCCTGCTTGCCTGCACCACAACCGTCGACGTCGAGGTCGCGGAGCCGCCGCCGTCCGGCCGGTGAATGCCGGCGTAGTGCACATGCCGGACTTGGCCTATGTTGATTTTGGTGTGTCCATTTGTTAGTAATTAATATATTTTGGTAATTATTTTTCTACTCGAGTTACAGAACTGCAGTACAGGAGTGTAGGAGCTACCACTCGTAGCATATGCGTACATCATCAGTTTGTAACTCGTTTGTCTGTGCTATTTATTTTCTGTTACATATATGTATACAATCAGCTACGGTTATCTATTATTCGGTGGTTTGAGCTCTTTGAAAATTTTAGAACTTTGAAATTTTTAAAATTAAATGGCTTTTTTAATCTAAAAAAATTAAATCAAAATCATTTTTCGAATCTAAATAATTTTAAAATTCAAACATTTTAAAATCTAAACAATTTTCAAACATGAACATTTTCAAAATCCTTATAATTTTTTAAATCAGAATATTTTGCAAAATCCTAAATTTTTCATAGTCTAATCATTTTTTGAATCCGAACACTTCCAAAATCCGAAATTTTACAAAATCTTAACATTTTCTAAATTTGTTTTTTAAATACTCGAAAACATAAAAGAAATAAAAACAAAAGAAAAAGAAACGGAAATTAAAAAAGAAGAAAATGAAAAAGAACCTGTAAATAGGCCTCGCCCAACTTCGAAATTCTTGAGGCGACGCCCCGCTCGTGTCGCGTAGCTAGGTAGGTAAGAATTGGGAGGTTCCCGTCGGTGGGCCTTTTCTATGAATATGTTGTTTGTGTGCGAGCTGTGTGACCCATGGGCTTGGTTCACCCAATGGAGGCTTTTTTTGGCCCTGCAATAGAGCCATTTTCTGAGGTAGCGCCAATGTGGACTGATTTGAAGATCTTTCCAGCAACGACAACTTCTTGCGGTATGAGCCATCGCTCGGTGTAGAGATCACATCTTGATACTTCCCGTGTTTGGCATAGAGAGGTTTTATTTTTCTAATAATCCACTCATCTATTAATCATCATGAAACAACCGTACAAATAGCACTAAAATTAATGAAAATTACAAATAAATTATTGGACTATCTAGCGACGTCTACATAAACTAGTGTGAGCCGAAAGCGCAACGGTCCTTTGCCCCTCCATCACCGGCAAAATTTATCGTAGTAGAGTTTTTTTTATAGTAGACAGATGAAAAGTTATCATGCTAAGTCCGCAAAAGACCATCGTATCCAGTTATGATCGTATCAAACTACAATCATCGATCAAATCGGAAAAGGCTAACCTAAAACAGAGAACGTATGTGTTTGGGAATCGCCACACAATTGGGACGTCCTCGTATTGCTAATATATAGTGTTACAGCCTTGGAGTACAAGGAATATCTCGAAGACACACAATCAGCTATACAGATGTTCGGTTATACACTACGTACATGGCTCAAAAACAACACCAACAAACATGAAAAATGATTAGACTAAGAGATCCGCCAAACAAACGACTTCACATTTCCTTTGTTGGTGCTAGACGTACAACCGAAGCTTTATTCTGACTTCAAAATGTAACCACCGCTATACCATCCTGAAGAAGACACAAGAAAACGACCAAAATAAAAACAAAAACCCTCCCACCGACGAGAAGCCATGATCCATCACGCTTACAAGGCCCTAAGACCAAGGAAGGAAGAGCGGACCACCGGCATCGCCAGCGAGAGGGACGGAATCCCTAGATGGGGTTTAGAGCATCTCCACTCATTGGTCGTTCCTAGGCCCAAATCCGGGCGTATTTTGGGCCGGACTGAACTAGATTTCGGCCTGGGAATGCCGGGTTTCCCACCCGCGTTACCAGGCCAAGTTCCCGCGTTTGGCCAAATTTCAGCAAATTTCGGCGAACTTTGACGAATATAGGCGGTTTTCATTAATTAAAGGCAAATATAGTATATTACATCAAATTCGGGCGAACACCTGAATTTTAATTCGAAAAACTTAAAAAGGTCGTTGTCGCCACCGATGCCGGACGCCGTTTATACATGCCGAAGTTGCTGTAGAAGGAGGTGTAGCCGGGGTCGGCCTTGCCATCGTCGTCGCCGTCGTCGTCGCTCGGCGACTAGGGTGGGCGGGAGCAACCTTGGTCGTCGTCGCCGCACCTCCAGGGCTGGTACAAGGAGCCGGCGTCATCGTCGCCATCGAGAACGACGAGCGGCGCGCCATCTTAGGCGAGATGGAGGCCAGCCCAAACCTGGTGCTCGGCCTGTTCCTGCTGACTCTGGACATGGCGGCGCTCCGTCTCCTCCCAGTCCGCCCTAGACCAGGCGAGGATGTCCGGCGACGAAGGCTCCGGCGAGGGGACGGCGTCACGGAGGGATTGCTCCATCGCCATCTTCATGGCGAAGGCATCCTCGTCGACGAGGACCGCCCAATCTACCGGTTCTATCTTTGGCTGACGGAGGTGGAGGCAGCCAGTGGGCGGCGTAGGTGCGCGTGGCTCGTTGATGACGATGCCATTAGACCTGGTCCTTGGCGGTGAGCGGACCGGCGTCTCCGGCTCGCGCTTGAGAGGCCATAGTGGCGGCGAGACGAGCGGCGCGAAACCGGAGGAGCGGGAGGCCGAGCTTGTGGAGGAGGAGGAGCCAGCCATTCTCCTCGGCAGCCAGTTGGCCGGAGGACGGCGCATGACCCTTGCCGTGGGCGTCGGGTTGCGGGGGAAGCCGAGGCGGGGAACGTTGTCGGAGAGGATGTGGTCGAGCACCGAGGCGAGCGTGCGCCCTAGAACGCTCCACCAACGGCGCCTCCCCGCCGCGTTGCTGCGTTTCGGCGGAGAATCCGGTCCTTCGTGGCGGGCGAGCTCCTGCAAACGCCGGTCGGCGAAGAACTGCTCCCAGAAGAGCAAGTTCCTCGGATCTTCGGCGAGATCGGGGTCCTCCATGGCCGCGATCGCGGCCTCGATCTCCTCGGCCATCTCCTCATGTAACTACCTTAGTGAATTACGCTCTTAGTTACATGCCTGGATGAACGAAAGTGGTTAAAATAGTACGGTGGGGCCCAGGGCCACTCACGGTACACCTTTCGACCGTCCTAACCACTTTCAGAACATCGGGACAAGAACGAGCCGCGTAATCAGCAGGCGAAGGGATCAACTACATACACAAATGAGTATTTATGCAAGCCACATACAACAGTCCTCAGAGCCATTCCATCTTAAAGAAATAAAAATATTGCAACACCATACGGCAAGATTCAAATATCCTAGATAGAGATAATAATTTAGGATAGCTCCTCATACAGCAAACATCAGAGTATCAGGCGGCAACCGAAAACAAGATCCGAGTACGGATAAGAAGCAAATCGGCATAAGATGCCACATAAATAAACACATCCCGCCCACAGATCTCACGGATCCCCGTTCCCGGAATCTCTACACCGAGTGATCGTTGCCAACATCATCTGTATCCTCCACCCAGTATCCATCTTGTGAATACACCTGTTCATCTGAATCAAACAATTTATCGTGTGAGACCCTGGGGGTACTCAGCAAGTCTTTATGCCACTAAAGGGGACACAACCTGGGGTGACGCAATTGCAGCAAAAGATAAAGTTTAGCAATTCTATAAATACTCGTTAACCATCCTCCTCGGGTGTCCGTGAATTAAGAACAACAGTTTTCCGTGAATTAAGAACAACAGTTACAACAATATAATTAACAGATCCATCCTCCTCCTCGCTTACCAACGAGGAAGCGGACGAACAACCCATCCGTTGGCAGTTTTATTAACCATTCCATGAGTATTGCACTATTTACTAGTCAAGTACTTAGTCAAATTAAAAGCGGTACTTTAGTTATACTTGTCTATGATCGAGAAATTGTGCTCCAAGTCGTCCATAACCGCGGACACGGCTTTCAGAAAGATTTACCCTGCAGGGGTGCACAAATAGCAACACACACTCGATCAACCTCGGAAAAACCAACTCAAAACCCAACGAGGCATTCACGACAAAGCGATCACAGGATTCCGAAATATTTCAGGGGGCCACCCCATTAAGCTACCCGCAACGAAGTTGGCCGGCTCCGAGACGGACCCAAGATTTGTGTCAATGGCTGTAAACGACTGGGAACCCGAAAGTGTGACTGGGCTTGTCGATACCGCGAAAACATTCCACGATCCAAAACAGTACATGTGCTCCGTGGACAATCTTAATAAAGCAGTAACTTGGCATAAGTACAGGATAGTAATAAGAATGAGAATGAATCAAAGAATAAGATAGAGGCAATAGGTACTATATGTATGCAAGCATGTGGTAGTGCTTGCCTGGCAGCTCAGTTGAAGCGAGAGATGGATCTGGGTAGTACTCCTGTGATTTCTGGTAATTCTCCTGCTGGGCGTCTATTCGAAGAAGAACCAAACAAACAAGGGCCAACATAAATAAAGTGCACAAGCATATGAATTAAAATACGATAAGCAAACAAGCATGCCATGATGAATGATGCACAAATTACATGGCATTAAAGTAGCATGGCATGGTGGGGTGTCGGGTACAAGAATAAAGCATTTTATTATTTATTTAGTCCAATTTTTGTTGTCATAAGCAGTTCTGATTATTAAATATGACCTGATGCATGCTTCAATACAGAACAAGGAATGCATCGATAGAACGGGCTCGTCGCGCTGATCGATTTAGACATATTATTTGACAAATTTGGAGTTATAGAAATAAAGTTATTAATTTATTAAGAAAAGAGCATTTTATTGTAATTTTAATCATCTCGAAATTTTAAAGTGGTCAAACAATATTTTGAATAGCATATTTGAATTCCTCACATTTTTCTGATTCAAAATCATATATTATTTGTATTAATTGGATTTATAATTTAAAAGTTATTTAAAATCTGATTTGAATCTGAATTTAAACAATTTCTGGAAAAGTTTATTTTAAAACAGAAAAGCAGAAAACGTTTTATACTTCAGACAGACCCAGCCCCAGACGCTGACGGGTGGGCCAGCAGCTGGCTGGGACACACGCGCACGGAAAAGCTTTTCTCACCATGGCGTACTTAGCCTCTGCGAATGACAGATGAGCCAGCGGCTACGGGCCCACGTGACAGCGGCTGAACCCGCAGGGGCTGACAGGTGGGGGCATGCTGGACCGCGGGTTAAGTGTGCCGAAAAGACGGGTGCCTTTTTGTAAAAAGTGCACAGCGGCTGGCAGGTGGGGTCGGCTGGACCACGGGTTGAGCGCGAGATAAAAAGAGGGGGCTATTTGAAAATCGACCACCGAGCCCACTTTAGATCTTCTTCTCGTTCTGACGAGACTGTCGGACACGCGGCGCATGGCACGGCGGAGCGGAGACTCGATCCCGCGACGCGGGGCGCGCGCGTAGAGAAGCGGTACCAGCGCGGTAGGACGGTGTAGTTGTCAGGGAGTAGCTACGCGGCTAGGTGAGGCTCTATGCGGCGCGGAAACTTGCAGACACCAGCGATTGACGGCGCACCGAGGGCGTTCGGTGAAACGCACGACGAGGCAGAGGGTCTACGACGAGGCGGAGGATGTCTGGGCGGGAGAGGAACTCACCGGGGGGTGGTTGGCGGCGGCGGATCGGCTTGGGGCGCAGCAGGGCGACGACGAGGCTGGCGGCCGGCGACCTAGGGTTTCGTCAGGGCGTCGCGGTACTGTGGCGGAAGTGGGGCTCCTCCTCCTCGCTGGCGGATACGGGGCGAAGTAGAGGATCCTCCTCGGTCTCCTCGACCACCTCCACGTCGTGCACGCCGGCAGGAACAAGGAGTAGGCGGTGGTGTTGGTGGGGATCGGCGAGAGGGAAGATGGCGTCGGTGGAGAGGCAGGGGAAAGAGGGCAAGGCCCTGGGGTGGATCTGGGCGATGGCAGGAGGTGTGAGGAAGGAGGTAAAGCGAGAGGGAGAGAGGAGAGGCCGCCGTGGGGATCAGGTTGGAGATAAAGTGGCTTCGTCCACTTTTCCTCCTCCTCCTCACGTGCTCGACGTGAGCAGCCAGGCAGGGGCAGGGTAGGGTGGAGGCTGCCAGGTGGGGACGGCGTGGTGGTGCAGCTGGGGCCAGCATGGCATAGAGGAAGGGAGAGAAAAGAGAGAGGGAGGCTCGGGTTAGCTAGGTTAGGAGGGAGTAGATGGCTCGGGTTAGGGTTTGGGTATGTTAGAGAGGGTAGCTGGGGTGGGGCCTGCTGGTAGGGAGAGAGAGAGAGGGAAGCCTCGGCATGGAGAGATGGTAGCTAGGGTTAGGGTTTTGTTAGATGTTAGGGTTTGGAGAGAGGGCTAGAGTGAGAGATTAGAGAGAGAGGGTAGGTGTTAGGGTTTGGTTAGAGTCACCCTTAGTCATACATGGATGGAGGTGAGAAGGAGAGGAATGAGAGAATATGGGGTATGATTTTAGCATAATTAACAACAAGCTCCATCAAGTGGGTGGTGATGACATGGAGATAGAGATGGGAGAAAAAGGTGATGAGAGAAATGATCTCACATGACCCTATATGTGTAATTGCACTTGTGAGGGTAGATGAGAAGGGGGCCTTGATGCACATGGCAAGGTTACAAGATTAAGGTGGAAAAATGATTTAGAGGAAGAGGAAGCTTAAGAAGATAATCCACTCATAAAAAAAATAAAAACCAAAGGAGAACACATGGTGGTGATGGTTGCATGGCCCATGCAAAATATTAAATACCATGTTTTATTTTGTGAAAACAATAATAATAATAATATGGCATTATTCTTATGCAATCCTAAGAAGTGGAATAAAGGTCAAGCAAAAAGGAGTTAGAATTAGATCCACCCCAACCCACATGAGCTAGAATAAATATCAAAAGAAAAAGAAATACAAGCTCATGGGTAAATGGAATGGTGGAATTATAAGGTGGTGAAAAGAAAGGTGATGAAGTTGAATAAAAGATATGCCCCCAACTCAACTTGGGCATTAAACAATATATCAATAACCAAATACAATATCAAGAGGCAAATACCATTAATAATACATATGAGAGAAGAATCAAAGAAAAAGGGTTTTATATGATGCTCAAATACAAGGTGGCATGATGACATGAGCATGATATGATTATGATGCAACAAATGTATATAGGAAGTAGCCATTATATTACTAGACCAAGTAGCATTACCATTGTTAGACAATTGGGATGCTACACCTCGCCTGCCGGCACTGACGGCACTGTGATCCGCCGAGGCTGAGCTTCCAGCCGGCCGGGACCCGGGTGTCCGGCGGCGCCATGTAGCCCGCGTCATGGAGGAGTCGGGCCTCCCACGCCTGGAGTGTGCGTGTGCCGAAGCCATTCTCCGCCGCGGGATCGCCGGGGAATCTCTCGCCCATGGTAGGGAGGTGGTGAGAGGGGAAGGCTTCGCCGGAGTTGGGGGTCTGCGAGAGTGTGGACGTAGCCGGCCAGACGCGTGGTCTATATAGGCGGCGAGTGGCGGAGGGGTGTAGCGGCGAGGGCGGGAAGTTAATGCCCGCCGGTCCTTCGTGGGAGCCGAGGCGATGGCGGCGGGAAGTTAATGCCCGATGGTCCTCGCGGTGTTCCGATGCGGGAGGATGAGGACGGACCGGCTTCTGCCGCTGACTGGGCGGGTCCACTCGGCGAATGGCTTTTTTCCGCCGAATTCGTTTTGTCCGGCGTTCCAGCGCGTTCCCGGCGCCGCGGGAACGGCCTGGGAATGCCGGACGTATTTTGGGCCAAATTCGGACGAAACCGGGGTCTGGGAACGCGACTGGGCCGAATTTCAGCGTCCGGACCAAAAATACGCCATGCGAACTGCGTGCTAGAAAGCCGAGTGGAGATGCTCTTGAGGAGCCGCCTTCCGATCGCCTCTTCGCTCACCTTCTCACCGTTCCTTTTGACGCGCAAACATAATGCAGACTGACTCAGAAACCACAGTATCGTGCAGTTTGTCGATATGCCAACACATGGCGGCATGGTGCTCCCAGCCAAGTGTGTCTCTCAGCCTCGTCAAACAAACGGAGCAATCGGTTGCTCCACTAACCCCTAACCCGCCCCTTTTGTTCGCCTTCAGAGAGATAGATTAGTAGAGACACACTACCATAATATTAGCAGCTGCTGCGCGCACTAGCACGCACTTCCTGCAGACACACTCAGAAACCACGGAGACAAAGTGCTCCTTATCCACCTTTCGCTTTCCGTTATTGTAAGGACAATTTCGGATCGTGCCCGGCCACCATGCTATCTATATACACGGTTTGGGTGCTGTGTTCAGTTGGAAGTACCAGTAGTGCTCGAGAAGCTGGGTTCAATTCAGAGAGAGCGAGCGAGAGAAAGAAGAAGAAGAAGAATGAGCTTCAAGAAAGTCGTCCATGGAGTTTCAGTTGTCATGCTGCTTTTGCTCATCGTCTTCTTGGTTCCTGCAGCAGGTTAGTAATTCTCCTGTTTGTTCCCAGTTGATTTTGGTTTCTTTTTATTTTATAGCAGAACAGTAGTCGTTTGTCTTATGTAGGTTTAGATTGAAAGGAAGACTGGAAGCATGGTAGATTCAAGGCCGTCAAATTGCATATAGTTTGTACAGAAACTGAACTGTTTACTCTACTTTGCAGGAGGGAGGCAGCTGGCCGGAGAAAAGACTCAAAAGGTATGAGAATCTAGTGATGTGTAGCCCTGCACAAGAGCAAAGTTAAGTTCTTGAGAGCTGATGATCTATATATATAGCCCGGCCCAGTTCATGAATTGAGTATTTTCTCTCGGTTTCGTCTGTAAAAATGACTCTCCTTAAATATCTGCATAACAGGCACATAGACTCGATCTCTACATATGGAACTATCTTTATATAATATATGAACTCTTATTATTGTTCTCATCCTGCATAATTCAGGACCATTACAACGCCGAGGGAACAGAAGCTCCAGGCAACCATATGAGGAACCTCATGGTCAGGACAAACGACTACGGTCGCTACGACCCGACTCCGGCGTTCTCCAAGCCTCGCTTCAAGCCTATACCCCACTGATCCATCGACAGGATCGCTTCTTTCACGATCCTGCAGTCTGCACACGACTACATGGTTAAGATAAATGACAATATATATAGTACATGACTAGTTAGATTAGAATTGATGTGTAATATGTATGTTTCTGTAGAGTATGCGGATCATAGATATTATAGGTTGTTAACATATACTACTATAGTAATGTTACGATTGTATGTTTCCCGTTCATCTCATCTGGAAACTCTACCTATTGGATGAGTGTATCCCACACATTTCCCTCTCGCAACGGATGACAATAATCGCGTTCTATTTTCAAGCTAAAATTTCCCCTCTCTCCTGAGTCGCTCCCGTGAGCGAATGGGAGAACCCTAGCTCCGCCAGCTCCCTCCGGCCTCCCCCCCCCCCCCCTCTCTGCCTCTAGAGGGCCTGACCAGGCGAAGCCCATCCAGCAGCGGGGCTCTCTCACCCCTTTGCGCAACAAGGGGTGGCACCACCGTTCTAAGGCGCTACGTTGCGTGGGGCGCAATGGCGTGACAACGTCCGTCCGATGGCGACGCGGGAGGAAGCTACGGCGGCGGTGCGTGCCCGCCCTAGTTGGCTGCGGCTGGCCATGGAGGACGATGAGGGATAGGGGCGGTGTAGGCCACGTGCGGCCATCTTTGCATCGACAGGTGGAGGGGCGGTGCAGTAGAGTTAGAGCGCGGCTGCTTCGGCACGGTGGTCCAGCGAAGGTCAACCTCAACCTGGCGGTGGTCTAGCCAGGTAGACTTGGCGGCGGGTGACGTGGTAGTTGCGTGCGGTCGACTGGTTGCCAGAGCACGGCAGGTGGCGCCCTCCCGGCCTATATATGGGCCATTTGGGGCCCATCTGGGCCTGAGCGGGCCTCCTCAACGCGGCGGGGGCATCCCTGGTGGATGGAGGAGCGGGTACCAGTGTCGGGGGTAGCGTGCCTGCTGCAGTGCTGCGGCGGGGATTTATGAGCCCAATTTGGGCTCGGACGGGCCAGGCCGGTAAGGGCCCGGTGTCCATGCTGATGTATATGGCCGGCTACTACCGGCGTCCGGTGGAGGTCGTCCCTTCCCACGTGATACTGTACTAACGCCCCTCATCGGTGTCCCTTCTTCTCGGTCTTACCAGCCTCGCAACATGGGTCATGGTGAGACGATGGTGTTGACTTCAAGACCGTGGTGGTGTGTGTTGGTAGGTGGCAAGATCGGTGGAGCGCTAGAGACCGTCTGAGAATGTGGTTTTTGGGGGTTGGGAGAAATGCATGTCATCACGGCACTGACGCGGTAGTGCCTGTGGGTGTCGCCGTCCTTTCTAAAGGGCGTCAGATTACGTCTTCCCCACCTCGTGTAGTGTACCGAGGGAAACCCTAGGACCAGCCCGGGCAACAATATCCTCGTCATCGCTTCCCTTCTTCGAGGTGCTTCTTGGTACGTGACGCTTTGGAGTGCTAGGAGCATGGTGGCAATAATTCGGAGGACGCAATGGTGGCGATTCATCTTCGTTTTCGTCGAGCCACCAATATCGGTATTGTTTTTCTCTTCTTTTCTCTTTCCCGTTTCTTTTGGCCATGCATTGTGCTGTTTGTCCCAGCAATGATCTCGGCTTTGTTTCTGATGGTTGATATATTAATATATCGAGACCAAAACATGCTTAAGGATTTGACCTAGTGACAAAACGTAGCGCTAGCACACACTCCACCAAACTTTCACAGTAGAAAATTGTGACTGATATCTTGATTTCGACCGGCAATGCATTGCGAACCGATATAATGTATGTACATATTTAATCTACTATTACACGAACAAACCAGCTCCCGAAGAAAAATAATTGATTAGTAATGATAATGAGCAATGCGAGAGGCTATCTTTCAAATAGAACACAATAAAGACCCAGACACTACAGGAAACAGGAGCTACACCGACGACAGAAGCCTCCAACATAGCCCCGATTTCCGTCGGCGCCCCGTCAGCTCGGACTTGTTTGTGTCGACGTAGAGGAAGCAGTCGGCATAGATCGTGGGCCAACAGCCAAACCGAGCCATCGGCATAGCCCGATGGGGCCCGCTTAGATGGCCTAACCGCCGTTTGGTGCTGGTAGGGATGGCACCCGCCGGGTTTGGGGCCGGGTCCAACCCCCCATACCCGCCCCTTTTAATTAGTCGGGTCTCATATTTTACTAGACCCGCGACCCGGCTGGATTCGGGGCCCCAACGGGTACCCGCCAGCGCGTGAGACGGGAGCGATGCTAGCGCATACGGAAAGAAAACAATGGCTAGATTAGAATTGATGTGTAATAATATATGTTTGTTTCTGTAGAGTATGCGGATCATAGATATTATAGGTTACACACCGGTGGGTAAGTTAACATGTATACTATAGTAATGTTATGATTTTACGTTTCCAGTTCATCTCATCTAGCAACTCTACCTATCAGATGAGTGTATCCCCTAGTTCCTCTCTTCCAACGGTTGACAATCAAGTTCTATCTTACCTAGTTACATAACGCAGCGTTAGCACACACGTGCAAGGAAAAAATGTATCAAACCGAGCGAGCCTGCAGAAAAAACTGACCAAAACACAAACTGCGTCGCAGCCGAGCCGCTCCAAGGTGCGCGCCATGGCCACGGAGAACAAGAATCTGCCTGTCAGCCAATTAAAAACAGATTTATTTTTACCCGTAGTGTTTAACTTTTTAAATTTCCA
Source organism: Avena eriantha (assembly GCA_910589775.1). Classification (NCBI taxonomy): domain Eukaryota; kingdom Viridiplantae; phylum Streptophyta; class Magnoliopsida; order Poales; family Poaceae; genus Avena; species Avena eriantha. The sequence continues at coordinate 420,144,967 of OU342740.1, forward strand.
ACTGAAAACGTAGTTCTTCATGGATATATCCCACCCCGCTAGCGGTTCACCCTACATTCATTTGCATTGCACCTCACGTTCTTGCCTCTTGGATGGTCCAACTAGAAATTTTGGGAAGCAAATCACAGTGTATTTCGGAAGAGAATAGAAGAGAGGTTCAGATTTGACCTAGCACTATATATGGGTGTATCGGCATTTTCTTAGGCTTGTAAATGTTGGAATATTAGGCAATTTCCTCATGAGATTAATTACTGAAATCAACATTATGTAAGCACTAGCAGATCTAAACACATGCAGCCAAACAGCCACATCTACTAGATCTGAAAATCTAGCAAGAACTAGTGCATACAAAAGGAAGAATAGCACGTACAGGTTGACCGAGAAGGTCGTCACCGTAGCAGCACCTTGATCATTGTTGTTGTCGCCCATGGTGCTGATGAGGTCGTCGGTTGTCAAAGAAGAACATGCGAACGGAGGCGAGCAGTCGCGTCGAGACGCTCCCCAAAAACCTTATCGCCCGTCTTCCGGTGCAGGATCTCATCCCGGACAGCAGTGCACGCAGCCGCCGGGATGGGGAAGCCTAGAGAGCAGCGCAGCAAGAGGAACACACAGCGAGAGAGACTGAGAAAAGAACTGGATGCATCTAGATCTGTCTGTCTCTAGCTCTATGTCCTGGGAGGTGAGCCGACCGAGTCGCCACGCGGTGGAAGACAAGGACACGCGTCAAACATGCACACGAATGTTGACACGTACCCAACAGCTGGTGCACCAAGCAAAAATTTAACCTTTCACAAAACGAGTTTCTAACTCGAACTCGATTCACGAAACGCGACGCACGTGCGGGCGAGGCGAGGCGGGCGGAGGAGGAGGAGGAGCGCGCGTGGACTCCTTCTCTTCTCACTCACTTAGTGGGAGTGAAACAACTCACCTTATAAGCTGGTCCAACTCTCTCCCAACTAGCAATGTGGGACTAAACTTTCTCTCTCACAGAGCTCCCAAGCTGCCATAGTAGATGAGTCTTGAGATTTCAGGATTTATTAGACTAGATGGGCTGCCTACATGGGCCGCAGCCCATATAAATCTAACAATCCCCCACCAAATCTCAGAGGCACATTATATGGCACATCAGTTCCAATCACTGTTTAATATACCTGCAGTTCAGTGGAGACTGTTAAATTGAACTTCTACCTAGACAAAGAGATACGCTTACTACAACTGAACAATGGACTATGCCTTGAATTGCCAGTCTTGCGCAACAAGTTTCACTCAATGTCGTTACTGGTACTTGGCTGCCATAGGCTACCCCTCGGGTGGAGCTTATAAGTCATACTCCTCGGCCTTTCATGAGCTTCCTAGAGATTCACCCAAATCTCATACACTGTGACCACCAGTGTAGCTCATATATGTGTGTTCTTTCAAGATCGTTCTGTAGGACAGCGTCTTTGCTCCCAAGGAGACAGACAGAACACATTAAGATATAATTAACCTTCCTTACAGTATACTATGAGAGAATTGCATCTGCAGTGGAGTGGGAGTATTAAAAGTTTCTCTTAACTCAGTTGTTTCGGTTTGTTTTCCCAGGTCCTAATTCACGGGATCTCTGATCACATAGGTTGGGTTACCCCCTTGACAACTCACGTGAGTCTCAAACCCATCTCCCTTGATACATTTTCTATCAAATTTCTTGATAGTCCTTTCGTAAAAGGATCTGCCAGATTCTTAGCCATTTGGACATAATCCAATGCTATAACTCCGGAGTTTCTCAGCTTTCTGACAGACTTCAGTCTTCTCTTGACATGTCTTGAACTCTTCATATTATCCTTAGAACTATTCACTTTGACAATCACAGTTTGGTTGTCACAGTTCATAAGGATTGCCGGTATTGATTTTTCAACCATAGGCAAATCTGTTAAGAGTTCATGAAGCCATTCTACTTCAATAGTCGTAGTATCTAATGCTGTGAGTTCTGCTTCCATAGTTGACCTCGTTAAGATGGTCTGCTTCCAAGACTTCCATGAAACAGCGCCACCACCAAGAGTGAATATATATCCACTTGTGGCCTTTATCTCATCGGCATCTGATATCCAGTTTGCATCACTATACCCTTCAAGTACTCTCGGATACCCGGTATAATGAATTCCATAGCTCACGGTTCCCTTTATATAGCGCATGAGCATGCCAGTGATCATCTCTCCGGTTGGCCACAAACCGGCTAAGTTTGCTCACAGCAAACGAGATGTCAGGCCTCCTAGCGCAAGCTAAATACATAAGTGAGCCAATAATCTGAGAGTATCTCAATTGATCTCTAGTTGTCTTTTGATTCTTTCGAAGCAAAACACTAGGATCATAAGGTGTGGGAGAGGATTTGCAATCATCATATCCAAATCTGCTCAACACCTTCTTCACATAATGTGATTGCACAAGTGTAATCTCATTATTCTCATCTCTTAGTAGCTTGATGTTTAGGATAACATCAGCTTCTCTAAGATCCTTCATCTCAAAACATTGAGACAAGAAGGTTTTGACCTGATTAATCACTTTTAGACTTGTCCCAAAAATTAATATGTCATCAACATAGAGACATAGGACAACTCCCTCGCCCCCACCATGGCGGTAGTACACACATTTGTCGGCTTCATTTACAACAAAGTTCACAGATGTCAAAGTTCTTTCAAATTTCTCATGCCATTGCTTGGGAGCTTTTTTGAGGCCATACAAAGATTTCTTCAATTTACACACCTTTCTCTCTTAACCTTCTAGTACAAAACCATCAGGCTGTTCCATGTAAATTTCCTCATCCAACTCTCCATTTAGGAAAGCCATCTTAACGTCCATTTGATGAACAAGAAGACTGTGTGAGGCAGCCAGTGACAGTAGTACTCGAATTGTGGTCAATCTAGCCACAGGTGAGTAAGTATCAAATAAATCTTCGCCTTCCTTTTGGGTATAGCCTTTAGCCACAAGCCGGGCTTTGTACTTTTCAATAGTACCATCAGCCCTAAGCTTCTTTTTAAATACCCATTTACATCCTACAGGTTTACACTCATACAGACGTTCTGATATCTCCCACGTTCCATTAGCCAAGATGAAATCCATCTCGCTTTGAACCTCTTCCTTCCAGTAGTCTGCATCCGGAGATGCAAAAGCTTCTGAAATGGTAGTGGGAGTGTCATCCACTAGGTACACAATGAAATCATTACCAAAAGACCTTGTGGTCCTTTGTCTCTTGCTCCTTGTGAGAGCTTCATTGTCATCCTCATCCGAATCTAAACTCTCATCATCTGATTGTTCATTAGTCTCTATGGGAGTTTCAGGTTCAGAAACTGGATCATATTCCTTATTCGATATGCTAGGCATATCTCTCATAGGAAATATATCCTCAAAGAATGTAGCATATCTTGATTCAAAAATGGTACCGACACTCATGTCGTCCATTTCAGATTTCACGACAAGAAATCTGTAAGCAATGTTGTGAGAAGCATAGCCAAGAAAGACACAATCCACAGTTTTCGGTCCAAGCTTACGCTTCTTGTTGATTGACACGTTGACCTTTGCCAAACAACCCCAAGTTCGTAAGCATGAGAGTGTCAACCTTTTCTTTTCCCATTCTTCAAATGGTGTAATATCTTTATTCTTAGTTGGAACACGGTTTAGGACATGACACGAAGTCAATATAGCCTCCCCCACCATTCCTTGGATAAACCGGTAGTGTCTAACATGGCGTTAACTAAATCTTCTAGAGTCCAGTTTTTCCTCTCAGCAATCCCATTGGATTGAGGGGAATTGGGAGGCGTCCTTTCATGTATAATACCATGTTCCGAACAGAATAAATTGAACTCATTAGAAAAGTACTCTCCACCATGATCGGACCGAATTCTTTTGATCTTTCTCTCAAGTTGATTTTCAACTTCTGCTTTATAGATTTTAAAGAAATCTACAGCCTCATCTTTAGTTTTCAAGAGATATACATAACAGTACCTAGTAGAATCATCAATCAAAGTCATGAAATATTTCTTTCCACTAATTGTCAACACACCATTCATCTCACATAGATCTGAATGTATAAGATCAAGAGGTGCCAAGTTTCTTTCCTCTACAGGCTTATGAGGATTGCGAGGATGCTTTGCTTGCACACAAGCATGACACTTAGAGCCTTTGACAATAGTAAATTTCGGAATTAAACTCATACCATCAAGCCACGACATACAACCGAAATTAATATGACAAAGTCGTGAATGCCAAACATTAGTTTCATTACTAGTAGTGCAAACATGGTTCACTACATCATCACAGAAGTCTACCAATGAAAAACGGAACATGCCTCCGTATTCATAGCCTTTTCCAACAAAGGTTCCATACTTAGATAGTACCACTTTTTTGGACTCAAATACCAACTTAAACCCATCTTTCATAAGACGAGAACCACTAACGAGATTCTTCTTGATAGAAGGGACATGCTGCACGTTCTTCAATTGCACGATCTTGCCCGAAGTAAACTTCAGATATACGGTGCTAGCACTAAGAACAGTAGCATGTAACCCATTCCCCATCATGACTGAGGAATCTCGAGCCTGATAAGAGGTGAACATGGAAATGTCAGCACACACATGAACATTGGCACCCGTATCAACCCACCATTCTGTAAGTTGAAATACTGAAAAAACAGTAGGTAATAAATTACCGTACCCAGAACCTAAAGTTCCTGCATCAGTATTGCCAATGACCATGTTGACAGATTTAAAACTCTGTCCAGCCTGACCCTTCTTGTCTTTCTTCTGTGGACAACGATGAGCCCAATGGCCAATCTCGCCACACACCTAGCAAGGTTCTTTCTTTTCCTTGTTCTGCCCCTTCTTCTTCTTGAAGTTGGTAGTCTGGCATATTTTGTTATTTCCTTTGGACTTGTGGGCATTTTTCTGCACCATATTGGCAGCAGAATGTCCCTCGGCTCCACTAGTGTGTTTGTCTTTTGCCCTCGCCTTCTCTTCAACATCCAGCGAACCAATAAGGTACTCAAAAGAGAGCTCATGCCTCTGATGTTTCAGAGAAGTGGCAAAGTTCCTCCATGAAGGAGGAAGCTTAGCGACAATGCATCCCGCGACAAACTTGTCCGGAAGCACACACTTGAGGAGTTTGAGTTCCTTTGACATGATCTGTAGCTCATGAGCCTGTTCTACTACAGATCGGTTTCCAACCATCTTGTAGTCATTGAACTGCTCCATAGCATACAGTTCACCACCGGCATCGGCAACACCGAACTTAGCGTCCAACGCATTCCACAGTTCCTTGGCATCACGGATATGCAAATATGCATCAACCAACTTGTCTCCAAGCACACTGAGTACAGAGCCAACAAAAAGTACAATGGCCTCCCTGAACGCTCTCTCTTCCTTGAGAGTAAGCGGACCTCTGAGAGTGCCATCTGCAACTTTTTCTATGCCCATAGTAGTGAGCCACAAGAGGGTTTTTCCTTGCCATCTCTTAAAATTAGCACCCATAAAAGGGCTCGGTTTCAGCGAAGCAGCAAAGGCAGATGACGAAAAATGCCTAAATAAATAAGGTTTTTGGATTGTTGGAATATTAGGAAATTTCCCCATGAGATTAATTACCGAAATCAACATTATGTAAGCACTAGCAGATCTAAAGACATGCAGCCAAACAACCACATCTACTAGATCTAAAAATCTAGCAAGAACTAGTGCATACAAAAGGAAGAATAACATGTACAGGTTGACCGGGAAGGTCGTCACCGTAGCAGCACCTTGGTCATTGTTGTTGTCGCCCATGGTGCTGATGAGGTCGTCGGTTGTCGAATAAGAACACGCAAACGGAGGCGAGCAGTCGCACCGAGACGCTCCACAAAAACCTTATCGCCCGTCTCCCGGTGCAGGATCTCAACGGATGGGGTTTTGGAGGCCTGCTCTCCCGGACAGCAGTGCACGCAGCCGCCGGGATGGGGAAGCCTAGAGAGCAGCGCAGCAAGAGGAACACACAACGAGAGAGACTGAGAAAAGAACTGGATGCTGATGCACTCGACGATCGACGTAGAGCTCGTTGGGAACCCCAAGAGGAAGGTATGATGAGCACAGCAGAAAGTTTCCCTCAATTATGAAACCAAGGTTTAATCGAATCAGTAGGAGCAAGGAAACACCCCAAAGGTGTTGCTAGCTGAGTTTTGGTAGGGAGCACTACCGGTGCTAGTAGCAACGTGGAGACCTGCACAACACAACCACATAACTTTGTCCCCAACTTGCGATGAGGTTGTCAATCTCACCGTGTTTTGCGGAAAACAAAGGATTAAACGTATCGAATGGAAAGAAGTAAAAGTTTACAGAAAGTAAACACAAAGCAGTAAACAGTTGTAGATTGTATGTAAAGTAAAAGGACCGGGATCCATAATTCACTAGAGGTGGCTCTCCTTAGATAGATAAAATGCTGGGTGAACAAATTACAACGGGGCAATTGACAAACACCGAGAAAGCAATACATGCATATACTAATCATCTTGACTCCTCTGAGACTTGATTGGGCATTACACCATAATACATAGACCGCCATCCAACTGCATCTATGACTAATAATCCACCTTCAGATTATCATCCGAACCACTTCCAGTATTAAGTTGCAAGCAACAGATTATTGCTTTATGAACTGTGTGTAAAGTAAACAATATAATTGTTCTATGAACAAAGAATCGTTGTTTTCTCCCTAGTAGCAATAGCACATCTAGTACCTTAGAGATTTCTGTCAGTTCCCCAGATTACCAGAGGCATGAACCCACTATCGAGCATAAATACTAACTCTTGGAGTTGCTAGCATCTACTTGGCCAAGATAGCTACTAACAACGGAAAGCATGCAAGATCTCAAATAACAAAGACATGATAGAATCAATAATCAATCTGAAATAGCATGTCAATATCCATTGGATCCCCGCAAACACAACATGTATGGATTACAAATAGATGATCTTGATCATGAACGGAGCTCACAAGATCTAAACATGAAAACACAAAGGAGGAGAAACCAGCCATCTAGCTACTACATGGATCCGTAGTCCAAGGATGAACTACTCACGCATCACACCGGAGGCTTGCATGGTAATGAAGAAGGCCTCAAGGGTGAATTCCCCTCTCCGGCAGGGTGCCGGGAAGAGCTTCAGATCCCCCCGATCTAGGGACAGAGACGACGACAGCTACATACTCTTTCGTGGATTTTTTATCAGATACTTAGGGTTTTCGTCCCGAGGGCAACTTATAGGCGGAAGGAGAGGCCGAGGGGGTGCTGGGGTCGGCTAGACCACCCCTGGCGCGGGCCAGGCCTGGCCGCGTGGCCAGGTGGTGTGGTCGGCCCCTGGCCCCTCTCCGTCTCGTATTCTGGTACTTGATCCCTTCCGAAAAAATAGGCACTTTGGCTTTTGTCCCGTCCAATTCCAAGAATATTCATTTTCTGACTTTTCTGGAACCAAAAACAGCAGAAAACGGGCAGCTGCCACTGTGGCTCTTGTTAATAGGTTAGTCCAAGAAATCATAATAAAAGTACTCCAAAGTTGGAACAAAACACAAGAAAGTGGATAAAACTAAGCATGGAACATCAAAAATTATAGATACGTTTGCAATGTTTCAACATCCCCAAGCTTAACTCCTGCTCGTCCTCGAGTAGGTAAGTGATAAAAAGAAAGAATTTTTGAGGTGACATGCAGCATCAAAGACTTGATCAAAGTATTTGCAAAACATTCAAAGCTGGGATCATAGTACTTCAATCATAACATGAAAGACAAAGTTCTAGCAATAAGCAAAGAAACTATGATGCAACATGAAAAGGCACAAACAAAAGATTCATGCATAACAATGCTTTGCAAGACATTTGTTTGTTTCACATAAAGAAAACATAGCATAAAAGTATTCAGCTTGTCCCAAATATAAATGCATATGACACCTTCAGAGTTCATAAGAGTGACTAGATACAATAGTTTCAAACAAGCAATAACAAGTTATGCATCAATCAACTAGTCTTGGGACAATGCACATAGAACTAAGAATGGCCACTATGCTCTCAAAGTAGTGCATAAAGATAGAAGGTGGAGACTCAATATAATGGTGGAAGAAAAGCCTTTTGTAAAAGGAAGTAGGGATTCAAGTCTCATAAAGAGCTTCCAAAAATTATGGTACTTGTAGTTTTCAGCTCTCATTGCCCCTATCATAAGCATCTTGAAGGTGATTAAAGTTAAAGTGACACAACTAAGAGGATATGCTTGACAAGTTATAAACCGAAATCTCATGCCCCTTACTTACGAAGACCGATCCTCATGCTACTCAACTTCAGTCACGAGTAAGCTCTTGTCATTGTAAGTATATGTGTATCATTAAGAACCACCAACGGGGTACCCCTTGCACATGATACTGGAGCTTTCCCATAATCAAAATGAGGGCAAGCAGACAATGAGCATCTCATCGATCTTTTTATTTGCTATTTGCATAGGTTTTTATTGAGGATGCTTCATATAGTGCTCATTATGGTGATGCTGCAAGTTTCCACCATGATTAGGCATGGCTTAGGCTAGCGGCCCAGGCGTTTCTCTAACACACATACAAACTCCATGATCTTACAAGTTCCACTTTTATTTCACACCGCCGGGATCCGTAAGCAAAAGAACATAATATCAACGGGGTACAAAGTACAAGTGCAATGTCAAAAGCGTTCCCCATGAAACATGGTTCTGCTAATTTCAACTTATAAAGCGCAAGCATATACGCAACAAAGAAGGACCCAATGGTTCAAGTTTATTAGAGGCAATAAAGTAAAGTGTGCCATCAAGTTCGTGAGAGCTTTAATCACTAGTTTTCTCATAACAAGTGGAAGGTAAACAAAAGCATGAATATACTTGGAATAGCATAAGCTAATAGGTAGGTATGGTGGACTCTTTGGAATAACTTGGTTTAGGGAGTTGGATGCATGAGTGGAACTCATACTTGTTGTGGAGGCTAGCAAAAGACTGGGAGCGACAAACTAAGAGAGCAATAATGGCCATAATCATGCAGAGCGACAAAACATCATTGATCAAAGCATAAAGTGATACCACAAGTTGAAAACTAAAGGATCATAAAGGCTATGGTGACTTGAGATAGTCATAACATGGTGTGCATGTGCCAAGTCAACCCAAATAAAGCATCAAAGGAGAATACCACTATACTATGCTTTATTATGCTAAAACAACGCATGATTCATCCAAGGCACATTAAGCAATCTCAGTTGTTTATAACAAGTCATGCTACAGCAAAGAATACTAAGCATAAAGCCAAAACAATATCAAGCATGGCATGACAAAGCATAGGCCACAGTCGAAAACGAGCTCTTTTTACCACATAAGCATGAGCTTTCCTACTCTTTTCCAAACCAAACCAAACTATTTGCAAACCAAAGTATGAAAGAGGGGGTCCAACCAACTTATTCAGAAAACTAAGCAAACCAAGCAAACTAAAAACGAAAACGAAAAAGAAGACGCTCTAAGAAAAACACAACTGTGCATGAAACAATAAAAATGAAGCGTTTGGAAGAAACCTGAGATTTTTATTGATGAAGAAGGGGGATGCCTTGGGCATCCCCAAGCTTTGACGCTTGTACTTCTTGGATATTTCTTGGGGTGACACGCATGGCATCCCCAAGCTTGAGCTTTATTCCATCCTTCATCTCATTACTCATTCCTTCCATACACCTAAATTTTTTCCTTCATACAACACTTCACACAATCTTATTAGCAACATTAGTGCACTTAAGATAAATAAGTCTTAAGGTTCAGTTCTAACACCAAATAAACTTCCATTAGAACACTAGCTACTGTAGCAATTCCCTCAAAAAGCTTAGTTTCCCAAAGGAACTCAAGAAGGAACTAACAAGAAGCAAATGTAGAAAATGGCAGAAATCTGTCAAAACAGACCAGCAGGTAAAGATGAATTTTTTAGAAGATCTTATGTTGCTCAAATCAAAAATTGCTTAACTAACAAAAGTTAGATAACAACCTGGGGCAGAAGCACAACAAATTACAGATCAATCAGACGTACAGAGCTCTCTCAGGAATTTTTACGGTGAAGCACAGAAATCTGTTTCGGGACAGCAACTTTCCCAATCATTACTTCACTCTCATTAGAGGTTACTATTGGCACAAAAAACAAATAAAAAGGATAAGGAGAGGTTATTACAGAGGTAATAACTTCCAAGACTCAACTAAAACTTTTGGGTTATCTCCCAACAAGTACTTTTCTTTAACGCCTTTAAGTTAGCATAAGAACCAAAGAAAGAATCAAGTGTTCTGAAATGAAGAAACATTGAGATCAATACCAGAAATATTTTCAACAAGGCAAGGTATATCATCCAAATAAGTTCTAGAGGATCCTCTCTCAATGCTCTTAGGTTCACTATTCTCATCAAAAGGGTTTGCATGAACAATCCAATCAAGATTCTTTTCTATGGCATCATGTATTGCTACTAGTTTAAAGGGTATTGGTATCTTAGGTTCCTCCCCATTAGGTTCGGTTTTGTTCATCTTTTCTCGTGTACCAACAACATCTACACATGAGCCTAGCATATTGAAACGTTCAAAAACTTTTCTAGCTTCCTTGGAAACATCATAGAACTCCTTAAACAAAGTTTCTAGAATAAAATCCCTCTTTTCAGGATCCTCAATTTCTTTAAGCTTAAGAAACCTTACTTGCATTAAGGGATTGAGGTTAACAAACCTAGCTTCTAACATGTGAACTAAAGAAACTGCAGCAATCTCATAGTTTGGAGCAAGTTCTACGAGGGACCTATCCTCAGTATCCTTATGCTTACTAACATGATTAAAGAATTCTTTAATGTTATCTTTCCCAATTATAGAACCACTACCAATTGGAAGGTCTTTCAGGGTGAATGTAGGGATCAACATGGTGAGCAAAGGGAGAAGTGACAACTAAAGGAGACTTAATTTTTGTGTGTTTTTGATAAAGAAAGCAAACAAGTAAAACTAATTTTTTTTGTGTTTTTTGAAGAACAAAACAAGCAAATAAAGCAAAAAGAAACAAAGCAAAACAAAAACAACAAAGTAAAGAGATTGGTTATGAGGGACTCCCCTTGTGAAGATGTCCTTGACTCCCCGGCAACGGTGCCAGAAAAAGTCCTGATGCACTCGACGATCGACGTAGAGCTCGTTGGGAACCCCAAGAGGAAGGTGTGATGAGCACAACAGAAAGTTTCTCTCAATTATGAAACCAAGGTTTAATCGAACCAGTAGGAGCAAGGAAACACCCCAAAGGTGTTGCTAGCTGAGCTTTGGCAGGGCGCACTATCGGTGCTAGTAGCAACGTGGAGACCTGCACAACACAACCACAGAACTTTGTCCCCAACTTGCGATGAGGTTGTCAATCTCATCGTGTTTTGCGGAAAACAAAGGATTAAATGTATCGAATGGAAAGAAGTAAAAGTTTATAAAAAGTAAACACAAAGCAGTAAACAGTTGTAGACTGTATGTAAAGTAAAAGGACCGGGATCCATAGTTCACTAGAGGTGGCTCTCCTTAGATAGATAACATGCTGGGTGAATAAATTACAGCGGGGCAATTGGCAAACACCGAGAAAGCAATACATGCATATACTAATCACCTTGACTCCTCTGAGACTTGATTGTACATTACAACATAATACATAGACCGCCATCCAACTGCATCTATGACTAATAATCCACCTTCAGGTTATCATCCGAACCCCCTCCAGTATTAAGTTGCAAGCAACAGATTATTGCTTTACGAACTGTGTGTAAAGTAAACAATATAATTGTTCTATGAACAAAGGATCGTTGTTTTCTCCCTAGTAGCAACAACACATCTAGTACCTTAGAGATTTCTGTCAGTTCTCCAGATTACCAGAGGCATGAACCCACTATCAAGCATAAATACTAACTCTTGGAGTTGCTAGCATCTACTTGGCCAAGATAGCTACTAACAACGGAAAGCATGCAAGATCTCAAATAACAAAGACATGATAGAATCAATAATCAATCTGAAATAGCATCTCAATATCCATCGGATCCCCGCAAACACAACATGTATGGATTACAAATAGATGATCTTGATCATGAACGGAGCTCACAAGATCTAAACATGAAAACACAAAGGAGGAGAAACCAGCCATCTAGCTACTACATGGATCTGTAGTCCAAGGATGAACTACTCACGCATCACACTGGAGGCTTGCATGGTGATGAAGAAGGCCTCCAGGGTGAATTCCCCTCTCCGGCAGGGTGCCGGGAAGAGATTCAGATCCCCCCGATCTAGGGACAGAGACGACGGCGGCTACAGACTCTTTCGTGGATTTTTGATCGGGTACTTAGGGTTTTCGTCCTGAGGGCAACTTATAGGCGGAAGGAGAGGCCGAGGGGGTGCTGGGGTCGGCCAGACCACCCCCTGGCGCGGGCCAGGCCTGGCCACGTGGCCAGGTGGTGTGGCCGGCCCCTGGCCCCTCTCCGTCTCGTATTCTGGCACTTGATCCCTTCCAGAAAAATAGGCACTTTGGCTTTTGTCCCGTCCAATTCCGAGAATATTCATTTTCTGACTTTCCTGGAACCAAAAACAGCAGAAAACAGGCAGCTGGCACTGTGGCTCTTGTTAATAGGTTAGTCCAAGAAATCATAATAAAAATACTCCAAAGTTGGAACAAAACACAAGAAAGTGGATAAAACTAAGCATAGAACATCAAAAATTATAGATACATTTGTAATGTATCAGATGCATCTAGATCTGTCTGTCTCTCGCTCTATATCCTAGGAGGTGAGCCGACCGAGTCGCCACGCGGTGGAAGACAAGGACACGCGTCAAACATGCACACGAATGTTGACACGTACCCAAAATTTAGTCTTCCACAAAACGAGTTTCTAACTCGAACTCGATTCACGAAACATGACGCGCGTGCGGGCGAGGCGAGGCGGGCGGCGGAGGAGGAGGAGTGCGCGTGGACTCCTTCTCTTCTCACTCACTTAGTGGGAGTGAAACAACTCACCTTATAAGCTGGTCCAACTCTCTCCCAATTAGCAATGTGGGACTAAACTTTGTCTCCCACAGAGCTCCCAAGCTACCACAGTAGATGGGCCTTGAGATTTCAGGATTTATTAGACTAGATGGGCTGTCTACATAGGCCGCCCATATAAATCTAACAGTAAATCAAACTCATTTTTTATCAATAAATCGAAACGCAAAGCTTTTTGGATTTTCGCGAAAAAAATATTTAACCTAGCACAATCATCGATCATTCTGAACACATAGAAATTAGATTGATGAAGTATGACATTCATTAAGAAGGATTATGGTGGACATCAAAGGCCATCTTCAACGACCGATGCATTTGCACATTTGGTGTCGGTTTGGTCCTCGTGGACAGCCGGACACCCAAACCACAACCCAAATGGGCCACACCCCCTCCTCTTCGGACCATGCGAACGAGGCCCAAATTTGGGCTGATTTGTGTCTGGCCGAGCAGAAGACAGACCAATAGCACATCCTCCTGCGTCCGTCCTGTGTCCACCGCTAGCCCACCAGCCAGCAACCCAACAACCATAGTTAGCTTAATTAAATGCGACCAAGCAGGTAAATAAAAGGACAGCGGTCTCGGAGGAACATACGCCCCGTCCCTATCCTCTCCCCACTCTCGTCCCCCGTCCATGATGACACATAAGTGGTCCGACACCGCCAAGAACGACCACGAGGGCGGCTCCTCGAGCGGTAGCTGTGGCCGTGGCACGCCACCGCGCCGGCCACGGTAGAGGACATACGTCTCCGTTGACGTCACATCAATGTGCTTCAATCAGCGTATCCCAGTGCCCTACCTCGACGGGTGGCACTTGAACCTGCACCATATGCCAATGCCACTCATCCCTCTGCCCGGTGCTGCCTGCCAGGCCGAGATCCAACCCCATCGCACCTACCTCCAACCCAACCTGGCCAACAACCTAGCCTATGCCGTAGGGTCGAGTTTGTGGGACGACTGGTTAAATAGCGAGCACGACAATCATCGGCGCTCCTACTTCACCTTGGACTACGCGGAAGTCCTATTGTCCCGCCGTCGCCGAGATCCCTATCCCGCTGCATCATGACGTGAAAGTTGAGGAGGAGGAGGAATACCCACCGCTGCACCAGCACAATGGACTGGTGGAAGAGGATGAAGCCGCCCGTATGGCCATGGAGGCCTCAAAGGAGGAGGTCGACCTCGCAGAACTGTCCAGGAGAACCGACTGGTGGATGAGAGCATCAGCTGTTCTAAGGGATGAATCGAAGGAGGCTCCTAGGATGACCCGGCCGACCCAACGGGTGAGCCGATGCCGGCTCCACTGACCCAAAATACATTCAAGGCCTACCCGTCCTACTCAATGGCCTCGAAAATTTGGGTTGATACGGTAGCCTAGCCTAGCGGGCCAACCCGGCCCATTCCCATCTTGAATGTGGATTACTAAAATAAGCAACGTCTAGACCATCTGGTACCACTAAAATAAGCAGCACCTGATATTAAAGTAAGCTAATCTAGTCTATACTTCCTCCATCTTAAAATATAAGATGTTTTAGTTTTGTGAAATAAGTTTATCTAGACCCATTTTAGTGTATAGGTTTACTCTAAACCTACATTAATCTACACACACTAAAAGGATCTAGATAAACTAAACTTCTTATACCGTACAAAGCTAAAATATCTTATATTTTAAAATGGAAAGAGTAGAAACGATGTTAAACTAATTCTCAACAACACACACTAAAGCAGGCAGCCGCTGCTAATTGAACTACTTGAGCAGTGCAGAGCACACACATCAGTTACTAAGCAGAAGTGAGAAACGAGCACAAGTGCAATCGGAGATCTAGACGCACCGGAGCTCCGCAGGACAGGGGGCCGCGGGAAGAGGCGCCGGCGCTGCCAGGTTCTCCCATTCATCTCAGTTCCCCTTCGATTTGTTCCGCTCCAGTCTCCCGTTCCTCTCTATTGAGTCGATTCCCCTTCGATTTATTCCGCTCGGGCCTACACAGCTCACGGGAGGAGCTAATCAGGTAATCCCCTGTGTTTTCCCCCTGTTTTTTGATAAATCGAGCATTGCTTGAAAAGAAGAGTACATGAACCGCGTTCAAGCAATCTGTTTTGAGTTTCAGTGCAGAGCTTCCTTGTTTTTTTTTTTTTTTTTGAGTTTCAGTGCAGAGCATTGCTTGAAAAGAAGAGTACATGAACTGCGTTCAAGCAATCTGTTTTGAGTTTCAGTGCAGAGCTTCCTTGTTTCTAAGGAGCCATTAATAACATTGTGCACAAATTCACACCTAGAACCAATATATGCACTTTTGTCTGAAAAGAAAAAAACACTATTATTACGTTGAATTTGGTCTTATTTGAGTGGTTATCTTTGAACCATAGAGATGGATGATACAGCTGAACTGGAAGCCCTGGAGCACATAATAAGTAATGAATGTGCAGAGCCAATCAAGCTGTCGTACGGTCTTATGAGATCCATTACAGACAGCTTTTCTAACGAAATTGGTCGTGGCGGATTTGGAGTTGTTTACAAGGTATATGGCCTGTTCTCACAGATGCTAACCTTTTTGTTTTTTACAAAATGCCCTGTAAATGCTAATTCCGTGAATGAAACAGGGAGTTCTTCGAAACGGAGATGTTGCTGTGAAGAAACTATCTAATCCGCACGCTTTGTCTGATAAGCAACTCTTGGATGAGATCACGTGTTTAAAAAAGGCAAAGCACGCGAATATAGTGAGATTTCTGGGTTACTGTTCGGAAACACAGGGGGAAGTGCTTGAATTCAATGGTGCAATTGTAATGGCTGAGGTGCTGAATAAGTTGCTCTGCTTTGAGTATGTTCCGAATGGGAATATTCAGCATTATCTTCAACAAGGTATAGGGGGCTAACAACCACATTTTTATTAAATAATGATTATTTGTTAAATTTCTTAGAGTTGTTGCTTCCCAAGGAAATTACCAGATGTTTTATCCTTTTGTCGGAAACATCATTATTCTTTTCTTGAATTGATCAGCTATATAGTATCCATTTCAATACACATCTCGACGCATATAAATTTTACTAGTGCATGATAGATTATCCCGACACTGACAATTACACTAATTTAGCTCAAATGGTCTTTATAAGCTCATGGAAAAAAGGTGATCCCCATTAAATCAATATGTGAATAGCAGCTAAGAGCATTTAGTACAACTTTTGAAGTTGAGATTTGAAAATTTTCAACTCGAAGTCCAATTGAAATTTGAAACCTCGAGATGAAAGTTGTTTTATTCTATTTCTTTCTAATTTAGTTTACGTGTTTTAGGAGGCGGGCCAAAATAAAGCAAATATAGCCACTTGTTATTGTACGGCTGTCCAGGGGTAGGGTGGGTAAGTGTAGGGTAGAGATAGGGAAGTGTGAAGCTATTTGTTTTATGCCTATTTATGGTCTCATGTACAACAGACGACTTATGATATCTTTTTCTAGCTTGATCAATTTCTCGTGCAAAACTCATAGTGCAACCATGAATGACGAATATGTTATAAAGTCTGAACAACCTTTTGTTCCCTTTTCCAGAGAAACCTCATGGAGACAGCTGGCATGTACGATACAAAATGATTAGAGGAATTTGTCAAGGGCTGCAATATCTTCATGACCAAAACATCAACCATCTAGATTTGAAACCTGAAAATGTTATGCTTGACGCTAACATGAATCCAAAAATTACCGACTTTGGTTTGTCAAGATGCTTAGACCAAGGACAGTCCAAACATATTACTCAACACATACTTGGAACACCGTAGGCTAAGCCAGCCCATTGACATATTTGTTTGTTTAGTTTTCTCTGTCCAAAGATACTTTGAATTAACTATCACCTTATTAATGCAGGCGATATATTGCACCAGAAGTCATAGACAAAGGAGAAATATCGTTGAAGACAGACATATACGCTCTGGGTATTATTATCATAGAACTATTAACAGGGATCAACAAGATAGGCCTTGAGAATGTAAGTAGAATTTAACTTACATGTTGGATGGTAGACTTGTGATCAACAAGAATATATTCTGTTTTTTACTGTAGTTGTGACAGTTTGGTAACTTTTTTATGGCTTTTATCTTGTTTATAATGTTTTTGCCCAAACTATCAAACTATACCCACTTGTTAGGATAATATTGCAGCTGACTGTAGATAACGCTCATGCTTATTTGTTGGGGACTAGTCTATATTATGCCAAGAAATCTGAACTATCAACTAGACCCACTTGTTAGGACAATGTTGCAGCTGACTGCGTGGATAACTCTCATGCTTATTCATTGGGGACTTATCGATATTATAACAAGAAATTTAAACTATCATTTTGAATCAGGTTAGTTAAATCATATGAAACCATGTTGAATTCTACTGAATAGGTGCCACTAGTCACATTGCAAAGCCTGTACAAATTTTCAGTCTAAAAAAAGTCAGACTACAATACTTGCCGCGTCGAATACGCCCCAACTGAATATTACTTTGAGTTTTCCACTCAGCAATGTCATGGTGACATGTAGGTCTATCTTGTCATGCATGGTGTTTACCATATATCTCATTGGTGTTTCATTTGCCCACTGGAGATGATCCTCGTGATTGATGAATGTATTTCCCTTGTATTTGTTGTATTAGGGGTGAAATGTATATATTTTTAAAACCTAACAATAGTTGTCAAGTGAAACATGGAGTAACAAATCTTTGCATACCTGTGTTGCATATATTGCTTTTGTGTTCCAATATATCAGGGAAGGTGCTGCCATCTTTACTGTATGTTTAAACTTAATTTGCAGTGGGATGAATCGTTAGAGGTGGACTGTCCCCGAGTGAGGAGGTGCAGCGAAATGGCTCGGAAATGCATAGACCCTGATAAACATAACCGACCTACCATACACAAAGTAGTTAGAGATCTTGACGAATTGGAGAGCATGATTCCATGGTATTCCATGAACCAGGTAAGTAGGATTAATTCAAGGCTACATTGTTTTATATGTTGGGTTTATCTGTGCAAATTCCACCGTTACAACATTATCCATAATCCTCCCTAATCAATCTACCTATTTAGGATTATGATGTTAGAAGTGATGCTTACATATATGCATACTTTTTGTACGGGCTGTGCATATATAACCATGGGATATATTTCCTGCCATTTTGGTGGAGGTTAATGTACAGACACGTACAAGCAATTAATGTAGGAGATGTGTCTCTTTAATTGTTCTTCATCCATCATTAACCTGACTGAGTTTGCAGTTTTAGAGCATATTTGGTTCAAGGTAATTTCATAGTATTTTGGGGGATTGAAGGAATTTTTTCTTATGGAGATTTTTTCGTTTATAGCATTGGAAACCACAGGAACTTCTTTCATTATCTGTTTGTTAAGAGTGAAAACCAGAGCTATGTCAGTCATAACCTTCATACAGAAATAAAGTTCGAAAGTGTGGTCAAGAATGTGGATCTTCTTTTGGTTTATAGCATTGGAAACATACGCACTCAACTATATATACTTTGTACATGCAGGCCACCTGCACTGTGTTTCCTGTGACAGAGCTGGTTGATGTGCACCCCCTCCAGCTCAAGTTCTCCTTCGTGCCAGACAAAGAGATGCATTGTCACCTGAGCCTTACTAACAAGACAAATGGCAGAATCTATTGTATTATTATATCAGAAGTCCCGGATAGGTACAAAGGATTATTCAAAGGCTTTATGTCACCAATGCTCACAGTAGCTATGACATTGCATAGAGAAGCGGAAAAAGAGCTTCCTTTAGACATGGATGAGTTGGAGATACATGTGTTTAACATGGAACATCCAGCAAGATTCGGTGCAAATGTCTCTAGGAAACTAGTAAAGCTATCAAGGGAAAACGTCAAGCCCTCTATAGATACATCCAAGAAACTCCATGAGCTGTTGGGGGGTGAGGAGCACCGGGTGATGTTGAAAGTTGCTGTCGTCTCCAAGCTGGATGATGGTCGAGTTGTAAGTATGTCTCATGCATGCATATATAATACCATTAGTTTTTCCAAGCTACTAAATTTGTTCCATAATGTAGAACGTTTTGGCAAACTAAATTTAACTAATTAGTTTGCCAAAATGTTCGACATTATGGAACGGAGGTAGTAGATTTTATTGTTGATTATGTGGTTGTATCATTTAGTGGTGGATGCTCCTGGCAGAAGAAATAAGTTAGTGGTGGGTACCAGACCAGTAAAAACAAAATTTTCGTGGGATACTAGAGACCCAAAATATATGAGTATTGCTTCCATGGATGTGCATCCCACAGAGCCATGGTGAGTGAGTTGTCCCCTACGCGTTTACGTGGACAACAACATTAGTATATCTCCAATACTTCATCTCTCCGTAATATTTTCTTGTAGGGTATTGATCATTTCAGATACAGACATTGTGTACATTTGGAACTGGCAGACTGATGAGAAATTAGGAGAATGCCTGTACCCTGGAGGGGTTCGTCATGACCGTCCTGTGGCTAAATTTGTCGCTCTGAAGCAATGGGTTGTAGTTGGGGACCAGGAAGGGTCCATCATTGTGCACATGTGTCCCTCAATGGATAAAGTAAAGGAATTCGAAGCTCACCGTTATGACGTAACTTCATTGGATGTTCACCCGACTCGTCCATTCCTACTGTCGTGTAGTATACCAACTTTTTCGCTAAAGCTTTGGGACTGGGACCGCAACTGGTGCTGTACCCAAATATTTGAAATCACTGGACTTGTCTCACAAGTCATGTTTCACCCCAAGTACACCAATAGTTTTGCTGTCCTTCACGATGATGGTATAGTCAAGGTTTGTCTTCCCTAATCAACAATTTTCTATTTTTGTCATCTGCACTCTTATTATAGTGCCATAATCGAGAATTTAACTAGTTAGTTCCTTTTTGTCATGTAACATAAATCTGACTTTGATTCTACGTTTATGAAATATATGTAGATGTGGAGAATTGATCATCCCAATCCTGTCGCCACAACACAAGAACTGATATGTTGCAGGGCTAGCAATCTTTTCACCTACATTGGTGATCGGCATTTCATTGCTACTTTTAAAAATAATATTGCATGTGTAAGGGGCATGCATTGCATACCAAATTTATCAAAGAATACAATATTATATATGTACATGACACATACATACATGACACTAACCTTTGTACGCATTTATTTTCATTTTTATTGTGGTGAATCAGATATGCAATCTGCAGAAGGAAAAACATGTCCATTCAATCGCTATTGCACAATCTAATGAGAACATCGATGTTGTTGTTTGCCACCCAACAAATCCAGTATTGGTTACAGCTTCAGATAACGGAAATATTAATGTGTGGAACTCCACTACCTACAGGTTATAATA
Organism: Avena eriantha; assembly: GCA_910589775.1. Lineage (NCBI taxonomy): Eukaryota > Viridiplantae > Streptophyta > Magnoliopsida > Poales > Poaceae > Avena > Avena eriantha. Next base: position 420,165,369 of record OU342740.1, read on the forward strand.
CTTCTTTTTGTACTCTCTTATTCAAACAAGACTGACCGTGGATCAAATCAGTCCATGTGTCTTTTCTGTTGTAGACATGCATCCAGTGCGTTCACAATTCAATCCTGAACCATGCATGATTCACCTTTAGATTCAATTTATCTCCAATTATTTCTTACTAGCTACCTACAAAACAAACTGCAATGTAGTAGGATTGCAAATTGCACCCAAGAATTGTTTATGGTGGAATATAACATGTAAGAGTCGGAAAAATACTATGAAAGAAATATATAGATTTTGACCAATATCTAAGTGATTTTCCCCTTTAATAATTACTTCCTCCATTCCAAAATATAAGTTATTTTAGCTTTTGTGAAACGAATGTATATCTACACACTAAAAGATGTCTAGATACATTCGTTTCACAAAAGTTAAAACATCTTATATTATGAAACCGGGGGAGTATTATTTAGCCTTATATTCCCTTGTTGTACAAATAAATCAATAATGTCCATATATCACTTTGTGATTTAAGACTCTAGCTTCTGGGGTTATTCTTCTTGTTTATGTACAGCCAGCAAACATGTGCACACACTTACATATATGCTTCAAACATATACTCCCTCTATCTCAAAATAGATGTCGATTTCTTTTCTAAATTTCGATGTATCTAGACACTATTTATTACTAGATACATCCAAATTTAGAAAAATTTGAGACATCTATTTTGAGACGGGGGAGTATATGATATAGTATTATGCTAGAAGATTAAACTAACCATGGCCGTCGAACGTTTACAGGCTTATGAAGACCTATTTGAATTTGCCTAAGTATCCTATACATATTGGATTTTCAGAGTCAAGAAGGTAATGGATTTTCTTTTGATATGTTTGTACCTTGTAAACAACAATCCTTTTTAGCATAATGGAAATTTATGTACAAATAAAGGGACACTAAGGTTGGCAAAACATACTTTGTGTCAAACTATCTTTTCCAATGTTTCTGCCTGAAAATATTTATCCTATGAAAACATATTCAAGAGTAGATATTTCAGTTCTCATGAATCTGGTAAGTTCATGTAATAGGAAAATAATAATGGCTAAATAGGTGTAGTTTAGGTTTGTAGAATTATTAAACGTCATTTAGTAAATCACATGAATGTATCAGATCAAAAAATTGTAATTGACCTTATATTTTTTAGCTATTTTATTTGTGGTACAAATTTTTGCACTCTTCAAACTTTTAACCTAGAATATCTGAATTATGTAGGCTCGTGATCGGATACGAGAAGGGAATAGCAGTCATAGATATTGACCTGGAATAGGTTGGAGTTCAGGGTTGCCTTCACAAAGTGTTCCCAGTTGGTTATATATCTTGGAATTACCTCGCATCACTCATTTTTAAATTTTTAATAAGTGTATCCACTGCAATATTCTTGGTTAATTACTGTGAAACTGCTACGTCTCAGGTTTTATTTACACCGACTAGCTCAGTGGCCCTCACATGCGAGGGCAACATCTTTATTGCGTTGAAAGTGCTAACTTCATATTTTGTTAACATCTTTAGATTATGTTGCTAAGAAAAAAAATACTGAAACACTTATTTACCAAAAGATCTACTAATATTAATTGATTCTTTTTTCTCGGTAACTTATTTATACAATTGCAAGTAGAGTGTTGGGAGGACACCAACAAATCTAACATGCCCGCTAGACCAATTATGCAGCTTAGGCGAATATGTTTAAGTACGGTTACGATCTAATGGATGCAAGTTGCTTAGATATAAGTAGTGTGATACAAATTGCTTAGATCAGATGTTTTTTTGTGTGTGTGCAAGTTTCGGCGTATCTCTCCACGGGCACAGGGCCGACCCAGGCATGTTAGGGCCCCAGTGCATGACAAAAAAAAAAAGAAGGGCCCCTATACACAATTCGCTACCGCTGAGATTTTTTGCTATTTCCTGCTCTACTGCTCGCTGCCACAGGATGATTCTGCAGCCAATCCCCTACCCTCCGTCCACCTTATTCTCTCAAACAGGATTCGAGTCGAATAAGGGCGGAGCAGATCGTATGAACAAGAACAAGCAGCTAATGGTTATTTTTGGAACAAAAAGGGAAAGCTAAGGTGGATTCGTAGCAAGGAGATTGTTCTAACGGTTGCAGATTGAGGAGGCATTTGTTGGAAATCAGCAAATTGGGACCTCTTCCTCCATTAATTATGTCTAAATCGCAATGGCAGAGCAGCACCCTATCATCGGCGTCATTTGGAATTGGGGACAAAGAGAACGAGGAGCCAAGAAGACAACAAGGAGTCCATGCTTGGTCAAGTCAGTTTTTTTTTTTTTTTTTGGCGAAAGCTGAGCTGCCCTCTGTCAAAGCTCCCCTGCTTCCCCGCAAAAAAGAAAAAAACAAAGGAAAGCTGCTCTCGCCTGCTGGATATTGGGCCTTCTTGTACGTACCTGAGCAGGGGCCCAAACAATCGGGGGCCCTGTGCTGCCGCCCTGCCTGCACCTGCTCGGGCCGCGGTTGACTCGGTAGCGTGCGCGCGTTCCTGGGGGTGATATACGCCGCTTGTTTGAGGCATGAGTCGCCGCACCGCCTGAAGGCAACACCGGATGGGCCGCCCATCTCCATTTTTCTCGTTCCGATCGTTCGTCGCTCGTATGTGATTCCGTCGCAGCATTTTTTCACGTGCGGTAATCTGAACTAATTTAATCTTTTTATGTTTTATATTCTCTAAACCAAATGTTTTTTATTATTTTTTAAATCTGAACCATTTTAAAAATCATGAATATTTTTTGAATATCATGAACAACTTTAAATCTGAGCTTTCAAAATCGTAAACCGGTTATTTTCAAATCATGAAACAAAATTTTAAATTCATGAACAAAATTTCGAACATCATGAACAATTTCAAAATCATAAACCGATTTCAAAATCATAAACAACTTTCCAAACTGTCATAAATAATTTCAAAAAAAGTCATGAACCATTTTGAAAATCATAAACCAAATTAGAAAAACATGAACCAATTTTAGAAAATTCATAAACAAATTCTAAAAACCATGAACCAAAATTCAAAAATCATGAACCAATTTTAGAAATCATGAACCAAAATTCGAAAAAATATAAAAATATAATATAATAATGAACATATTTTAAAAAAAAGGATGTTTCTGAAAAACATAAACAAAAAGAAACAAAAAAGAAAACCAAAAAGAAAAAAAGGAAACAGAAAACAGATAAAAAGAAAAAAAGACAAAAAATTAAAAAGGAAAAAGGCCCGCGTACTGGGCCGGCCCAACGGGGCTTCCGCCCTGTGCGGCGCGGTGGGCGGCAAATAGCTTTTGCGCGTTCCTGTGCCACCATTTCGCTTAACGGTTTGGACGTTGGGCTCGGCCCGTTAAGCGGCAGGTCAGTTCTTGATTCTTTGAACGTACGAACTGGAGACGTCGTTATTCCAGGGCCACGAGCTCATTAGCCAACGGCAACAAAGAACAAAGAAGAGGTCTTCACCGCTCCACGTCACTAGTCTGGAGACGGATCATGTGCTTCCTATGCACACGTGTTTCCTCTATTCTTTTTATTTCTTTTTTCCTTCTTGCTTCTTTCTTGTGTTATTATTATTTCTTCCTTTTCTATTCTTTAGGTGCTTATAGTTCTATTTTGAGTCAAGTTTCTATTTCTTATTTTATATCTTCTAGATTTTGTTCCCGACACGTTAATAATTTTTCCATCTACAGCTGTAATTCTCCCCACTTAATAAAAAATATGTTCTGCCTACTGTGGTAATTTGTTCCTGGTGTGCTAAAATTGTGTCTCAATTGGTACAAATTTTCTTCCTTCTATTCTTGTTGTTTTTCTTCCATTTTCTGTAATTTGTTCATTGATACTAATTTTTGTTACAGCTAAGTAACTGTGATTTTGTTCCTCATGTTTCTAAATAAAATTCCGTTTGGTCAATATTTTTTTGTTCCATTGTATTTATTTTGTCCCAGGACTCCAGGAGTTCTAAAGTTAATTCCACCAAGACTAATATTGTGTTCATGTAGTAATTATGTTTTGCTCCTTATGTTTCTAAACATTTTTATGCTTGGCAGTTTTTTTGTTCCATTTGTAACTTGTTCCAAGAGTTATAAGTTTGTTCCACCGATTCTTATATTTTTTTCCCGTAGAACTGTGATATGTTCTTAAAAAGATCCGCTAAGTAATAATTTTGTTCCATTGTATTTCTTTTCATTCCATGAGTTCTAAAGTTAATTCCATCAACCTTAAATATTGTGTTCTTGTAGTAATCATGTTTTGTTCTTTATGTTTCTAAACATGTTTTTGCTTGGTCAATTTTTTTGTTCCATCAGTAACTTGTTCCTTGAGTTATGAAGTTTTGTTCCACCTATTCTAATTTTATTTGTTTTGGTAGTAATTTTTTTGTTCCTAGTATTTCTTAACTATTTTTTAGCTAGCTAATATTTTTTGTTCCTTTATTTACAGAGATGTGTTCCACTTTTTTTTAGAAAATTAATTCGTCAACTCTTTTTGTTCCCAGTGTATAATTATTTTGTTTTTTGATTAAGAAATATTTGTTCTACTTACACCCCAAAAGTAGCTTCATAATTTTTTGTTCTTGGATCCATTTTTTGTTCCATGTGATTTAGCTTTTGTTCCCATGTGTACAATTTGTTGGTTCCTTTGTTCCGAAGGGTTCTCTTACAAATTTGTGCTGTTTAGTCTAAAATTTTGTTCCCATTGGTATTCGCAATTGTTTCCACTTCCCAAGAATTACGCTCCTACTTTTCGGTTCCACTTGCATATGTTATTTGTTCCTTGGTCAATATTTTTTATATGGTCGAAGATTTTATTTTTTGCAACAGGTCATATTTTGTTCCATTTGAGCTATTTTTTATTTAACTTGGCTGATGTCTTTTGCACCGTTTCTAAATCATGATTTTATTTCTTGTTATACCCGACCGCTACAGCCAATCATATCATGTAACGGCTCTATGGGATATGGACGTGAGCTACTTGTACGTACTGTTTGTGGCAACATGCATATGAGTATTAGCCTAGCAGCATGCATTGGCTGGGACATGGACCGGGAGTAGAAGTTCAGTAGCGTTCGCAAAACATGGAGCGCAGTAAGAGCAACTTCAATAGCCGTGTTAAATCCCGACGCTGTAAAAATAATAGTCGATATAGCATGTGATATTTTTTCGTCCTCCAGCAGGCGCGCTGTAAAAAAATCGGGGGCGCATCAATTTGCCCACCCGCGCCCCCCAAATTTGGTGCTCGGCCGCCAGCGCGCTCTATCTCTCCCGCTCGCGCGCGAAGGACCAACCGCCGCTGAACCCCCCCCCCCCCCCCCATTTCTTCCCCGCCTGCGCGCACACCGGCAACTTTCTGCCGATGGATCTGTCGAACTCGCCACAGTACTTGGTCCCCGACGGCGACATCGTCGGCGCGGCAGTTCTGGCGGCGGCGAACCCTAACCCTACCGCGGGCGCCGTCGCGAGCTCTAGAGCTCGCCAGCTCAACTTCGTGCCGTCGCGCGCGAACACGACTACCACCGCCACTAGCGCCATTGCGCCTCCACCACCGAAAGGAAGGGCCAACACCGGCAAGCACGCATCCGCGACCGCGGCAGCCGACGAAACAGGTCAACTCGCGGCATCCTACCGCAGCCACGCGCGCACAGGCGCCTGCGCCAGCTCCCCGCCAGCAACCACCGCCACCACAGCCGCCGGCACTAGGGCTCCGCAAATGAGCGTGCGCCAACTGCTCGATACATTGACAACAAGGTAAAAACTCGTCTTTTCGGTGTGGTAGATGCATTTGCCATGAATTCTAGCATTGCTATATTCATATGTGGTCATTTTACATTGTAGTGTTGACGATGAGACATTCATGGCACACATGGATGTTGGCTCATCTTTCGCCGCCGAGCATGGAAATGGCGATGAAGAAGAGTATGCGGTGGACGAGTAAGGTGAAGGTTTGATTGAGCCGTCGGTTGGTAGGACGGTCAACTACACCACCGAGGAGGATAGGTTGCTATGCTGAGCATGGTTGGCAGTTGCCATGGACCCGGTGGTTGGCACCGATCAATCAAGAGGCACCTATTGGGCGAGAATGAAGGAGTTCTTTGATGCACACAACACAAGTGGCAATGAGCGCATGGATCGTTCTCTTCGATCCCGGTGGTCGATCATAAACACCGATTGTCAAAAATGGGCAAGTGCTTTGGCAGGTGTCGACGTAATCAATCCAAGTGGCACGGCATTGGATGATAGGGTAAGTTGGGTGATCCATCTTATATGTTTATGCACATATGTTTGTTCATATCCATGACTCATTCTTGTCTTATGTTCACCATATAGAACACCATTGCCCAAAATTTGTTCAAGGATCAAGGGAGGAAAGACAAGAAGGGGAAGAAGATTATTGGCAAGTCATTTGTGCTCCACCATTGCTTTGACGAGCTGTCGAACGAGGAGAAGTGGAAAAGCCGTGATGGGTTAGATGTGCACAACTTAGGGATGAATGCCACCAAAGCAAAAGTCACCACAATCATAGATGATGATGCATCAAGTGATGAAAACAAGAAGAGAAGCTCCACTCCTCACTCGGTTTCATTCACGAAGAGGCCCGTGCTTGGAAGGAAGGCCGCCAAAGAATTGATTGGGGGGAAGAAGGCCGGTGATGATGACATAGCACAAGCTATGGATAGGATGGCCAATGCAAGGTTGGAGTACAGCAAAGATAAAAAGGTGTCAAGGACATTGGAGGCCGAGGCGCATAGGGTAACTTTGGAGGAGAGGATTGCGGCGGCCGAGGAGAGGAAGTTGGCTTTGGAGGAGAAGAAGGTGGCCACCGCCGAGCAAGCGTGCCTATTGGAAGAAGAGAGAAAGCTCTTCACCATTGACACGTCCAACATGGATGAAAGGCACATAAACCTTGCTCATGATGAAGTGTTGGCCAAAAAAAGAATGGCGGCAAACCACTTGAAGGCCCAAAATGAAGGAATGAATGCATTTGGAGGTATGGGTGGCTTTGGAGGCATGGGAGCAACACGAGGGGTTTTGGAGGTTATGGTGGCATGGGTGGCATGGGGCTCGGAAACATGGGAGGCTTCGGTTGTATGGGTGGCTTCGATGGCATGGGAGAAACACCGGAGGGATTCATAGCCTCCATGGTGAATCCATCACCTAGGATTCATGTTTATGCCTATGGCATGGCCTCCATGGGGAATCCATCACCTTCTATAAATGTTGATGGCTACGGAGATCCGTCACATGCCAACACCACCCACACCATCGCCCAAGACTATCAAGGAGAAGAAGCACAAGATGGAAGTGATGATGTGTCAACATGTAGTCTTGAACTTGGTTGTGTGAATTTATTATTTTCATTTGAACTATGTCCTTAATTAGTGTTGAACTTGGTTGTGTGACACAAATATTTGGTGATTGTTGAGAGTCGTTTGTTCTTATTTTTGTTTTGTTTGATCTTGTTGATGCATTGTGAAGTTGGTGATAGCTGTTTGCATCGGCGCACGCTGTGCATTTTAGCGCGTCTGGTGGAGGGGCAGATTTCGCTCTATTTTACCGCACGAGGTTTAGCGCTTCCGGCAGAGGAGAAACAGGCGTCGCGTGCTAAACAAGAATCGCGCACGTCGAAAACCAATTTTACAACGCCGGGATTTAGCGCGGATGTTGGAGTTGCTCTAACCAGCGAGTCTATTAAGCTCGCACGATGCAGTGCATGCATTTTTTAGTCGCACCTTGGAACATTAGTAAGAAACATAACGGAAATTAGTCGTGGCTCCCGGGTCCAGGTGATCTTACCGGTTGGTCCAACAAAGAGAGTGCATGTGGAAGGTAGGAGAGTATATGAGCAAGTATAATAAGTCTTAGTCAGCTGGATATACAAATTAAACTAGTATTGTTTTGCTTAGTTGGATGAGAGAGAAGAGGTGAGAGAAGAGGGGTGAGCTCTAATGCAATAGCCAGCTCTTGCACGTCCTCCTAGGCATTTTGTGAGTATGTGAGTGGACCATTAACATATAAAATAGTAAATCTTTAAAGATAACTATTGTACTACTTATCTATAAGATGACTATAGAGGGGCTTATAGCCAACATTCGGCTGTATTATTAGAATTACTGTTATATAGGAACGCTATACCTGTATGTGACAGTTGTGATGGCCCACGTAACGCACTTTTAGTGCGTCTAGCTGTTCCGAGCTGTGATGGTCCGAGAAGACCCATTGTTCACCGATGGGTGCGCCCGGGGTATGTGGCTATCATCTGGCCCTCCACCCCTTGGGTGCCTTCCAGGAAATAAAATAAAACGTATAAGGAAAAATCTATAGAGTGGCGCCGCACTGCGCGCTCCCCTGTGCGACCCGCAAAGATTCAGAAATACGCATCGTGCTGTCCTAACAATCGGTCTTACCTCCCTTATCCTACTGCCACCTTATCCCCTTGCGAGTGCTCTACACCACACAAAATCTCTCTCTCTCTCTCTCTGAAACCACCACAGAAGCAACGCCATGCCGGCGCACGCAGTGGGAGAGGCCTCCGTGGAGTATGGAGTTGCAAGGGAGGCCTCCACCACCAAGCATGCATCAGCGGGGGAGGCCGCCACCATGGAGCATGGAACAGGGAGGCGCGTGCCGACAAGCACATCGAGCCACGCTCGCCAGGAGTCCCATTTTATGGCCGTGATCTGTGCCATGTGGGCGCTGTTGGAAATATGCCCTAGAGACAAATAGTAGTAAGGACTGTTATCATATTTCATATAGTTTATGATTAAGTTTTATATCATGCTATAACTGTATTGAGTAGAAACATCAATACACATGTGATATACAAACAAACCAGGGGTTCCCAGTGAAACTCTAGTCACTAGTTCATTGGTCAACAGATGATCATGTTTCCTGATCATGTGTCATTTATGCCAGTTGGAAATAAGGTCATCTCATTTAGAGAATGAGATGATGAACCAATACCCAACCTAAACATCGTGACCCGATCATGTCACGAAGTTCAAGTTACGATGATTAGAAATAGATCCTCGTAGACTATTCCTTAGACCGTGAGGCTATATCAATCACTGTCTCCCGAGAGTGCTTAGATAGCATCATACGCCATCTGGTAAAACAATGGTTATAAAGGTGTGTTCAGGTATTCGAAGGAAACCGTAGAGGCAATATATGTCAAGAGCGGGATTTGTCCGTCCATGTGACGGGAAGATACTCAAGGGCCCACTCGGAGAAGTTATATCCAATAGTTGCGCAGCGTGTGATTAGATCACGAGGATATCACTTGTCGGAACGAGTAAAGTAGCATTGTTCAGTAACGAGATTGAACACGACATGGTGATGCCATTGATCATATCTCGGGCAATGCAAGTATCGAGTGACAAAGGGAATAAGACACGACTGTCCCGGTTCAAACGACAAAAGATCTTCGTGGAACGCACAGGGGTCACATGGCCATCCAGGTCCCTCTGTCGATCATTGGTGCGGGAGTGTCCTGACCATGTCCGGAGTGTTCCCAAACCGTGGGGTATCACGCTTAAGGGCTTGATGATGCTTAGAGAGTGTTTATAGGATCGGTAGAATCACCGAAGAAAAGAAGGGAGAAAACCGGAAGGGTTTCGGTAAGTCCGGAGGATGTCCGGAGTGGAAGTGGAAGGTGTTCCATGGCCACGGAGATTATATAATGTTTGAATGAATGTTAAATATTGATTTAATCATTTATTCATAATTATTTAATAAAGAGAAAATCAATTAAAGGTCAAAAAGGCTTAATGGGCCAATTCCGGAGGGAGAGGGCCCATTAGGGGAAAGGAGAGAGGGAGAGGGGCCAAGGGGGCTGGCCGGCTGGGCCTTGCCCCCTGCAGGGCCCACTAGGGGCTGGCCGGCGACCACCACACCCCTCCTCTCCTTTAGTCCCACCCCGGGACTTTAGGGGAGGTAGTACCTCCCCCCCTATATATAGTGGGGTATTTGGCCTAGAAAAATACACCAATAATCAATAAAGGTCTCCCCACTTTTGGGAGGACCTCCAATTGATATTTTCTCTCTCCCCCTCTTTCTCTCGTGACCGTGGTCCCAAGTCTGGACTGCGCGAACGATAGACATCTTCACCGTGGAGCGCCGTGGCGCTGCGGGATTCGGATCCGGGAGCTCTACTTCTGCAACTGCTGCTGGATCGGGGAAGCGGGAGTCATCGTCAGGCACCGGACATGTGTAACTCCCTGTGAGGTGTCGCACTTGAGGCACTCAAGTCGTTGGAGCTAGAAGGAGAGCAAGGACTTCATCACGACCTTGAGGTCGGCTTCGGCTCGTCTACATCAACCACGCTCTCCTGAGCGTTGACAACGCTTTTCGGTCTTCAAGGGTAAGTTCGTGAAAAGCCCCTCCCGTTACTGTATTACTAATAGATAGGTCCTGGCAGCTTCAGGGGTTCAGGGGTGTAGAGTAAAATTTATTGTTTTTATGCGCGGAACCCCTACAGTGGTATCAGAGCCAGGTCTATGCGTAGTAATGCTAGTACGGGTAGAACACACGAGATGTAGCGTGTGCGCGTTGATCTTTTAGTTGTTACCCTCCCACGTGTAGTTGTGTATACCACAGTAATGCTTGATGAAGCGGCCCCCAACCGACTTTACGCATTCATTCGCGTGACTGGTCCACGCTTGACATACAGCTTGTACCGTATAAAGTGGCTTAGGGGGGTGTCTGTCTCTCTCGCATTAGTTGGTATGCCAGTTGCAATGGAGGGCCCCGAAAGGGGTGTAGTAGAGACAACTACTTGATCAGCATTGTGCTGAAAGTTCGTAGGTAAGAACGGTTCTTGTGCGAAAGTCCATTCAGCCATGTAAAACATGCAAAGATAAAGTAGAGGCGTCTAACTTTGTTTTGCAGGAGGGCGTTGCTTTGTGATATGGTTGTGGCAAAGGTAAAGTAATTCCCTTTTGTTACATAGTAGTAGATAGTCACGGTAATGACAAACTACCACGCCGGAATGACACCAGTACCCTGGTGTCTACGGCGCCGGAACCCGGTGACGGCGGATGGAGATCACGACGTGAAGGACCATATCACATAGCATTTACATTCAATGTTATTGTGTGTATGTCTTATTGTGTGCTAGTATTAGATACTCGAAGATAGCCTAATAAGATGATCCCTATTAAAATAACCAACGATTGTGTTCCCCTTAGTGTGTACCACACCAAGAAAGTTCTTCGGTATGAGGCATGCCGTGATAATCGGGTGTCAGACATATCTACGTTCACATACAGTGGGTGCAAGCCATGTTGCACAGCGAAAACACTAAGGTTGAGTTGGCGAGCCTAGCATGTACAGACATGGCCTCGGAACGCGGATGGTCGAAAGATTGAGCACGAGTCACATGAATGATGTGACCGACGTTTAGCGTCCACCCTTGAACCCACATTGATGGCCGTGATGATCGGAGGAGATGTGGCTGACAGGGGTCGTGTTTCACTAGGAACCCTTTTGGGGATAGGTGTTTCTGAGTGGAGTTATTATTAACTCATTTAATTATAAACTTAGTCTGAATTCCTTTTGCAATTATAAATGTAGATGGCTCACCGTGAAGCTTACTTTGATATTGAGGATTGGGTAAAGGGTGAAAAACTTAGACTTGATGGATCCAACTTCCCTAGTTGGCTTGTGCGCCTAGATGATCTACTTACTAGGAATCATGTGGTAGACTACATATGCCACACGATGGATTTGACTGAGCCAGACTACTATGAAACCCCACAAGAGCTGGCAGACCACTACTATCGTCAAGAGATGTCCACCTACATTCAGATAATAATGCGTTACGGGATGGTGGATGAACTACATCCGCTCATGGGTGATCTTGACCCATATTCAATGGTGGATCAGCTGAGAGCAGAGTTCATAGGCCATGTGCGCATGTGGAAGCACGAGTTGCTTAGAGAGTTCCTTTCCATACAGATAGAGGAGCATACATGTCTGAAGAGTCACTTGGAGCGCATGCTTGATGCACACACAAGACTGGTTCACTTCGTGGATTACTGGATGGCTGATCCATTTGCGATAGACGTACTGCTTCGGTCGTTACCTCCCAGCTACAAAGGACATGTCCGGAGTAGCATCATGAGTGGTGATACGGAAGCATTGGATTTCCATGAGTTCATATTACGTTTTCGGAACGTAAAGGTTGAACCAATCGCCGAAGAGGTCATCGATGACCAAGGTATATATTTGATATACAGTTTTATAAATGTTATAATCTTGCAAACACATTGCAGTGTTAAGTATATCTGATACTTATTCTGTTTTACTGAAAAAAGGTCCTTCTGAATGAGAGGTGCTTGCTGGAGAGGAGGTGACATTGCGTGTTGATGGCGAGCATGATGATGATGGCCGACGATACTCTCCCTCGACATTTGTCACTTAGTTTGTGTTTAAGGATGATTATTGTAATCAAGAGATTGTGAACTTCTTTAGTTTGTCTCACACTTCGTGAGACAGTTATTCATATGAGTTTGTAACAAACAGTTGTTCTTCTTTTATGAATGATTTCTATTTGTGTTCATATCTTGTTTGATTACTTGTGAATTATCCTTGTTGTTTGAAACTAATTGATAATGCATGAATATTTGTAAAACATTAAAAAATGCCTTGTTTAAAATACCCAACTTAATGATATTTCATTAGTGAATGAAACCATTGTTTAAGTTCAAAGTTATGTGATAATATGTGAAAGTCATTTGATTTCTTGTCACATATGAATCATGCCTAAGTTCGGTAAAATAACTTGAACACCGTGTATTACTTGAATACAAAGTGTTTAATGAATTGTTAAAAGTAAATACATATTTGATGTATTCAGTTTTAACGAAAATGGTAATTATCATTATATAATTGTTTAAATGTGCAAAGTAGTTTGCCAAAGGAAACATGAATATGAAACTATTTGATTTGATCAAAGTGTTTCATCAATAAAAGGGTATAAGTATAAAAGAGAATCAAATTTCTATGAGTTGATCAATAGCAATGAAATTCAACTTTATAAGAATGGCATAAAAGAAATTGTGGAATGCAAAGCGTTCTGAAACTTCAGAATGCAAAGCATCACAATGTGATATTAGATATCAAAGGGGTTGAATAGAAGGCACCAAATAAATTGTTGTAGTGTATATGTATAGACCATTAGTTAAGAAATCGTTAGCACTCAATTAGAATTGGTAAACCATTTGAGTTCGTGAAAGTTTTGGGGTTATTCGATATAACCAAAACAATAGCGAATAAAACCTTGTAGTGTGTTCATTGGAAACTTTGAATACGAAATCTATAGCTGAGACCAAAAGGAAAGCAAGATTCGTATTGCTTGGATTTTGGTGCATTCTTGAGAAAGCTCACCTCTAGTGAAGTCTCTCAATTATGGAGCAAATGGAAGATAGTGTAAAACACGATGAGGATTCAAAACCCTGCATTAGAGTGTTGAGAAGCGCAACGGACAACGTTCCTGAATGATTCTCTTCACGAAAGGAAAGAATCAATGATTTTGATCATTGTGTTTTTCCCTCCACTATTGTTTTTCACTACATGAAGTAGGATTCAAAATGTAAATCCATATCTTGTATGGAGACATTTGTGAATCACTTGTCATGATTTTTGAATATGACATATCTATGAACTACAGAGGAAATAATGGTGAACTAAATTATGAGAAATCCTAGAAGTAAAATTCCCTTGAGAATAGAAAGAAATTCATTGCTGAATCTCACAAGTAAAGGGGTTACTTGGAATTATCACAAATGACTACAAAGCCATAGTGAAAAAGGGGTGAATGACAAAAGCACAATTTGTCAAGTATTGGACAGATTCAAAAGAATTTGATTCATATGTGCTAAATGTCTAGTGGATTTAAAACTGGTAAAGTACTAGTATCTCATAGTAAATCTCCAAGTTTGATATTTGATCAAAGGATTTTGAAGTTATTCAAAATAATGAGTAGATATGCAATTTGCATAAAATTTAGTGGGAGCTATGAAAGTCTTCCTGAAACAATATGTGATTAACATATTTTAAGTGGGAGCAATATGAGTCTTAAGCTCAAATATGTAGGAACATATTTTGAGTGGGAGCTTATAGGAGTAATTCTTAAGTATGTTAAGGATGAAAGTGCAAATACTTATAAATAATGATTTATAAGATATAGAAGTTGATAATACGTGTATTATGATATTATGTAGTATTCCTTAAGGGATTCTGAAAGGAATTTCAGAATAGAAGTTAATTAAGGAACCAGTCCTTAATAACTCGAATTAGGAATAACATTAAGTTTAACATCAATGGTTGAAAGAAAGAAAAGGATGATCGTCATCCACTATGTTGAGACATAGGTTCTGTCTTAACCATGATGATAACTTAGCATAATATGTGATCCAATAAGGAACGTTTAAAAGTGATTAAGTCCGAACCACAGAACTTTGAGCTAAGTTTGTCTGCAGTATCTAGTAGAGAACTGTGGACATATTTTCCAAATCCATAAAGGATTACATATCTTAAATCATAAAGAGTTATGTTATAAGGGAATATGTTGGAAACTCCTGTAGATACCAATTAAAGTCAAGTAGGAAGCGAGGTGAACAAAACATCGAAAGTTGCACAGAGTGCACTAGTGTTTCGATGAATACATTTATAATAATAGATAAGGGTACCATCTAAAGTGTTGTATAATGTTGTGGCGGGGCTAGTTCGCTTTTAACGTAGAATGATGTGTCCCAGGGCACAATGCCCATGAGAAAGCCCTCGAGGTTGATCTAACGTCACTGTAGGCTCCTGGAATCAGGCCTTGTTCTGCTGCCATGGCGACGATGCATACACACAGATGCTATCATGTGATGATAAAGTATTAATGTCAATCAAGGTGACATTAGTAAGTTGCAAAGGATTTGGGACTGTAAAGTACAGACCCAAGACTCAACCTCTTCTATGAGCAAGCATGTTCAGGGTACCGGGTATATGGTGTCAATGATTGAGAACAACATGCAGCTAGTGTATTTGTACTCTAGTGCAAGTGGGAGACTGTTGGAAATATGCCCTAGAGACAAATAGTAGTAAGGACTATTATCATATTTCATATAGTTTATGATTAAGTTTTATATCATGCTATAACTGTATTGAGTGGAAAGATCAATACACGTGTGATATACAAACAAACTAGGGGTTCCTAGTGAAACTCTAGTCACTAGTTCATTGGTCAACAAATGATCATGTTTCCTGATCATGTGGCATTTATGCCAGTTGGAAATGAGATCATCTCATTCAGAGAATGAGATCATGAACCAATACCCAACCTAAACATCGTGACCCAATCATGTCACGAAGTTCAAGTTACGATGATTAGAAATGGATCCTCGTTGACTATTCCTTAGACCGTGAGGCTATATCAATCACTGTCTCCCGAGAGTGCTTAGATAGCATCAAACACCATCTAGTAAAACGGTGGTTATAAAGGTGTGTTCAGGTATTCGGAGGAAACCGTAGAGGCAATATATGTCAAGAGCGGGATTTGTCCGTCTATGTGACGGGAAGATACTCAAGGGCCCAGTCGGAGAAGTTATATCCAATAGCTGCGCAGTGTGTGATTAGATCACGGGGATATCACTTGTCAGAACGAGTCAAGTGGCATTGTTCAGTAACGAGATTGAACACGACATGGTGATTTCATTGATCAGATCTCGGGCAATGCAAGTATCGAGTGACAAAGGGAATAAGACACGACTGTCCCGGTTCAAACGACGAAAGATCTTCGTGGAACGCATAGGGGTCACATGGCCATCCAGGTCCCTCTGTCGATCATTGGTGCGGGAGTGTCCCGACCATGTCTGGAGTGTTCCCAAACCGTGGGGTATCACGCTTAAGGGCTTGATGATGCTTAGAGAGTGTTTATAGGATCGGTAGAATCACCGAAGAAAAGAAGGGAGAAAACTGGAAGGGTTTCGGTAAGTCCGGAGGATGTCCGGAGTGGAAGTGGAAGGTGTTCCACAGCCACGGAGATTAGATAATGTGTGAATGAATGTTAAATATTGATTTAATCATTTATTCATAATTATTTAATAAAGAGAAAATGAATTAAAGGTCATAAAGGCTTAATGGGCCAATTTCGGAGGGAGAGGGCCCATTAGGGGAAAGGAGAGAGGGAG
The DNA here is from genome assembly GCA_910589775.1 of Avena eriantha. Lineage (NCBI taxonomy): Eukaryota > Viridiplantae > Streptophyta > Magnoliopsida > Poales > Poaceae > Avena > Avena eriantha. The sequence goes on from OU342740.1 coordinate 420,181,568, forward strand.
AGGGGCCAAGGGGGCTGGCCGGCTAGGCCTTGCCCCCCCCCCCGCGGGGCCCACTAGGGGCTGGCCGGCGGCCACCCCACCCCCCTCCTCTCCATTTGTCCCACCCCGGGACTTTAGGGGAGGTAGTACCTCCCCTCCCCCTATATATAGTGGGGTATTTGGCCTAGAAAAATACACCAATAATCAATAAAGGTCTCCCAACTTTTGGGAGGACCTCCAATTGATATTTTCTCTCTCCCCCTCTTTATCTCGTGACCGTGGTCCCAAGTCTGGACTGCGCGAACGAGAGACATCTTCACCGCGGAGCGCCGTCGCGCTACGGGATTCGGATCCGGGAGCTCTACTTCCGCAACTGCTGCTGGATCGGGGAAGCGGGAGTCATCGTCAGGCACCGGACGTGTGTAACTCCCCGCGAGGTGTTGCACTTGAGGCACTCAAGTCGTTGGAGCCAGAAGGAGAGCAAGGACTTCATCATGACCTTGAGGTCGGCTTCAGCTCGTCTACATCAACCACGCTCTCCTGAGCGTTGACACTGCTTTTCGGTCTTCAAGGGTAAGTTCGCGAAAAGCCCCTCCCATTACTATATTACTAATAGATAGGTCCTGGCAGCTTCAGGGGTTCAGGGGCGTAGAGTAAAATTTATTGTTTTTATGTGCGAACCCCTACAGGCGCTAGTACCGGTGATGAGGATGCGAGAGCCAGGGTCTGTCTACAAGTGACCTGCGCAGGGTCGCGGGTGCGCTCCATCAATGGCGACTGGCAAGCATTCTTAGTAGGGGAAGTCGATGCCGAGGCTTGGCAGCTTGGTAAGGAGGCCGTGCGACAGCTCCAGAAAGCTCGAATCAGCTTGCTGTAGTACCGGTAAGCGATGGGTCGACGACCCGACGGAGAATGCCGTTGTCACGCTCTGCTTGAGCTCGGGACAGATGCTTGATTGGTATATGGCAGCAGGCGTGCCGGAGTGGCAAGCAGCAGTTGCATGGCGTGCATCTTGGCCTCCCTCCATGCACGATCTGGTCCTTTTGTGCTTGAGTGGACCCTCAGTCGTTGCAGGCTCGCAGCGAGGCACTAGTCTCTTCTTGTTCCATTTCAATCGGCTTCACGAAGCACCGAAAGGAGATTAGATAGAGCATCTCAAGAGGCAATTAGGCTAACTTAATCTAGCAATTCGATTAAATTAATCTGGCAATTAGACTAACTTAATCCGGTAATTAGTACTATTGCAACCGAGACCTAATTAAGATGGTCCTTATTCAATCTTAAACCTGTCAACTAGGAGTAGTTAATCTGGCAGCTAGGAACTAATTATGTGGTAAGTAGTTAGTAACAATTCGACTTGATAAACTGGGCCTAATTATCCTCTCAATTGGTAATCTGTCAACCGTTGCCTAATTAACCTGGCAACTAGGAATAGTTAATCTGGCAGCTAGGAACTAATTATATGGTAGTTAGTAATAATTCAACTTGATAAACTGGGCCTAATTATCATCTCAATTGTTAATCTGGCAACCATGCCTAATTAACCCAGCAATTATGCTGCCATATTACTACTAGCTGTAATTAATCCGGTAATTGGTAATACTGTAGACCGTCTGTGATATGAATGGTACATAGAGACATGCATGTAATATTTATTTTTTTATTTGCGAAATTCCACCGATCTATTGATAATCATCAACAGCAGTACAAATATTTCTAGAAGTAATATAAATTACAAATAGGTCAATGGACCATCTAGCGACGACTACAAACAATAGCACCAGACGAAGGCGCGCCCCCGTCCTCGCCCCTCCATCACTGGAGTCAGGCAAAGCTTGTCGTAGTAGAGATTATTGTAGTAGACGGACGGGAAGTCGTCGTGCTAAGGCCCCGAAGACCAGTGCACCAGAGCAGCAACCGTCGCTGAAAATGACTGACATGGGTATACCCTACAGGTACTCGAGCTTGGTATATATGGTCCAAATACATACAGACCCACGGTGTCGCCAAGGCCCAAAACAAGGGATTCGAGTGGCCTACGGACTCTCGATTGCTTGAAGAACAAGAAGAAGTTAAAGATAGAAAGTTTGAAGGGGAAAAACCCTAACTTGTAACCGACTCGACCTGGTACCCGAGACCTAGCCTATCTATATAAAGGTTAGGAGGGGGCAGCAAAGAGGATACACGCAACCCTAGTTTCCACAACCCTCGCCAGATTGCATCTGCGCACCATTGTAACTTTCGACTCCTTTGATAATTCCACGAGAAGACAAGCAGGAGTAGGGACCTCTACGAGGCCTGAACCTGGGTAAATCCTTTGTCCCCTGTGTGCTTGTTTGCTAGCCGATAGATGTCTCCAGCGCTCCCTCCTTCTCCAAAACCCAAGTCGATTTATCAGTCGGATGGGTGAAAAGGCACTGCCCTTCTACCAGCTCCTCCGCAAAGCTGAAAAATTTGAGTGGACCAATGAAGCACAAGAAGCATTCGAAGATCTCAAGCGCCTGCTATCCACTTTGCCAGTGCTGGTGACTCCACGAGAAAGGGAACCACTATTGCTGTACATCTCCGCCACCAATCAGGTGGTCAACACAGTGCTCGTCGTCGAGCGGGCTGAGGAAAACAAGGTCCACGGCATACAACGCCCAGTATACTACCTCAGCGAGGTCCTCATGCCAACAAAACAGCGGTACCCGCACTACCAGAAGCTGGCATATGGCGTCTTTATGACCGCCCGGCGACTGCGCCACTACTTCCAGGAACACCCAATCGTGTTAGTCAGCGACGCCCCGTTGGGACATATCCTCAATAACCCCGACGCCACGGGGCGAGTCGCGCTTTGGGGAATAGAATTTTCTCCACGAGACATCACGTACGAAAAACGCAACGCAATCAAGTCGCAAGTTCTCCCTGACTTCCTCGTGCACTGGATGGAGAACCAACTCCCGGACAAGCCAGATATGTCCTACCTCTACACAATGCACTTCGATGGGTCCAAGCGGAAAGATGGAGCAGGCGCAGGTGTCATACTGACATCACCTCAAGGGGACAAGCTGAAGTATATCCTGCGAATGCAGTTCATGGCCTCAAACAACGAGGCTGAATACGAGGCCCTGTTGCACGGGATGAGGATGGCCAAAGCTTGCGGCGCCAAGAGGCTCATCATATATGGCGACTCTAAGTTGGTCGTCAACCAAACAATGCATGAGTGCGATGCACTGAACGATAACATGATCGCGTACCGCGATTTCTACAATACACTCGAAGGAGACTTCGATGGTTGCGAGCTACGACACGTAGGTCGCGAAAGCAACGAGGAGGCGGACGCACTCGCCAACATAGGCTCTACCTGCGCCCCCATACCACCTAGGGTATTTCTCGAGCGCATATGCGAACGCTCCATCAAGCCAAAGGCCGCAGAGAAGAAAACAAGCGCATCAACGGACTTGGGGGCTACGCCACCCAATGAGCCCATGGCACTCAATGACTTGGAGCTGGACACCAGACTCGAAGGACCTATGAGCGTCATGATGATTGAGCAATCATGGACGCAGCCATACATCACGTACCTCCTCAGCAAGAGGCTACCGGACGATCCGATAGATGCACGGCACATCGCGCGGTGCTCCAAGGCATTCACCGTCCTCAACGGCGAACTATATAAACGCATCATCATAGGAGTGCTACAACGATGCATCTCCATGGCCGATGGAAGAGCAGTTCTCCTCGACATCCATGAAGGGACCTGCGGGCACCACACTGGCAGTCGTGCCCTCGTGGCCAAAGCTCTACGAGCTGGATTCTACTGGCCTACGGCCATGCGCGACGCCAAGGATATCGTCCAAAAATGCAACGCTTGCCAGCGATTCGCGGATAAGTCGCACGCACCGGGTGCAGAGCTACGGCCAATCCCATTGGCCTGGCCCTTCGTGCAATGGGGGCTCGACATGGTCGGCAAGCTTCCAAGGTCCTCGCGAGGAGGCTACGTCTACCTGGTCGCAGTCGACAAATTCACCAAGTGGATTGAGGCCATGCCAGTAACCAACCAATCCGCGCATAGCGCAGTCAAATTCTTTGAGTCCATCGTCCACCGCTTCGGGGTGCCACATAGCATCATCACCGACAATGGGACGAACTTCACATCTAAGGAGTTCCAAGAATTCTGCGAGAACCTAGGGATCAACATCAGCTACGCCTCAGTAGCGCATCCACAGACCAACGGTCAGGTGGAAAAGGCAAACGGGCTCGTCTGCAGCGGCATCAAGAAGCGACTCCTCCGACCACTCGAACAAGCCACGGGCTGCTGGTCCGTTGAACTGCAATCCGTACTCTGGAGCCTACGTACAACTCCAAACAGCGCCACGGGCTACACGCCATTCTTTATGGTGCACGGAGCAGAGGCAGTGCTACCCGCCGAAGTACGGTACAAAGCGCCACCCGTGGTCGCCTACAGCGAACAGGAATCATCCCTCGCACTCGAAGACTCCGTCGACTTCCTTGACAAAGCAAGAGAAATCACCGCAGAAAGATCCACGATCTACCAACAGAACCTGCATAACTACCACAGTAGGAGGCTTTGCCCCAGATCCTTCGTCGAAGGTGACCTAGTCTTGCGACAGAAGCAGCAAGGGCATCTCAAGCTCGAGTCCCCCTGGGAAGGACCGTACGTGATTACAGAAGTAATCCCAGGTGGCGCCTATCGCCTTAAAGATTTAGAGACAGGAGTCGCATACTCCAACCCCCGGAACGTCGCACAGCTGCGACGCTTCTACCCTTAGTTCGTTTTTACTTTTACATCGCAAATAAGGCTACTCAGCCAAGGCTACTTAGCCACACATTGTACCTTGCACTGTTCTTCGAATAAATAAAAGCTAAGTGCCCCAAAACTCTGTGTTCTCCTTTACTTTTTCAATTTATATACTCGGGGGCTGCGCCACCCTATACACATCTATTCTTCGAACCAAAACGCGGTATCCTGAGTAGTTGGTACATCAATCGAAACCCTTAAAACACGACCTCAACTCAGCTGCAACGCACCTGACAGGTTAACAAGGGACCGAGATAAAAGATGGCCAGGCTAACGAAAAGGACTCGCATAGTGCAACGCACCTCATGCTCACAGAGCTCTTTATACACATTCGACAATTAATTATCTAGAACATCTATACGAACTTTACAACACAAGTACACTTATGTGCAGGATACAAATTTGGCTACTCTTGCAACAGATGAACGTTGGTTTGTTCCTCAAAGAAGTCGACGATCTCCTCTGCTGGACGGTCCACTGCCTGATAGTGCGGTACCATATTCCAGGCAGATCCTGCTGGTGGCGCTGGCGGCCCAGAGGCAATGGCAGCAATATCCACGTCAGGCCTGTGCAATCGCACCATTGAGAGGGCAGCCTTGGCACCAGCCACCAACTGCTGCCTCACGCACTCGCGAACCGCGGATAGATCTTGAAATTTGGCAAGAAGAGCCAGCAGGCTTGATGGAGTGTCGTCCAGCGGAAACATCTCCCGATAAATGTTCTTCAGGCACGACTGCGACTTCTTCAGAAAAAGCAGCACTCGCGACGCGGGATCCTACAGGGTCGCCAACGCAGTCGCACGATCATGATCTATCCAGAAGTATCCACTCTCTTGAAGTTGCTCCTAGGTGAGATCATGATGGCGAATGACAATTCTATCCTTCTCCTCCTGTGGATGGCGCGCGCTAACAACTACACGAAGCAGCATCAATAGCATGAGTACAACGTACCGCTGCGAGAAACTACAAAGGAAAAGATGAGAATAGGCAAACTAACACTTAAACTGGTCGCCCAGCTGCGCCACCTCGCCAAGAAGATACTGCTCGCGGGCGGCGCCTTTTTCCGCCTTCGACTTCCACACGTCTGCGCTACCGCGGATCACGGGCAACTCACGCTCCAGCAGCTTCACGCGGTCACGAAGTCACGAAAGCAAGGATAGCTCCTCTACCCTGGAGCGTGGTGGTGCCACTCTATCACCAAGAGATGGTGAGTCCTGGGTTCCCCCCACGGGATCACTTGATGTACCCTACCACAAGTCAAGATAGAAGCAAATAAGGTGACTAAATCAACACAAAGGCAAAAGGGTCAGATGCATTCAAGACCGGCATAAGTATCAACACACACACTCGCCAGCAGGCATGTTCTTAAACAAAAGGAAAATTAATCAACTATTACAAAAAGCTAACTACGGAGCAGCTGGCTTCTTCGACTTCGACGGCTTCGGGGGCTTCATCAAATCCGTGGTAGTATCAGATGCCACTGACTTTCCGCCGGCCCCTGAGGCCGAAGCCTTCGCCGCCTTCTTAGCACGTTGGAGCTCCTCCGAGTACTTCGCGACAGTATTTATCAAGTGATGCCCACATTTGCCATAGGCAGTCGCAAAAGGAGCAAAGACTACCTGCTGACCATCTGCGCCAACAGGCATCGCCTTCGACACCGCGGAGGGATTGATCTCGATTCAGTGGGCCTGCACCATGGCGAGTGACATGGTCGCGCCAGCCGCGCGGAGGGAGTTCTTGTAGGTGGAAGGCACACCCCCGGCGAGTGACTCCGCCAGCTCGTCCATATTATCGACCAGCTCCGCCTTCGGCATCAACTCCTCCCGGAGGTGACTGAGGGCGACCTTGGCCTTGGAAAGTGTATCTTGGACGGCGGCGCTACGGTCCTCGATTGCAGCCACCACACCTGCCAGAGCGTCATCGCGACGAAGGGCCTGCGGGTCGAAGCTCAAATCGCCAGCATCTGTACATGAACCACACATGGATCAAAGCTTCAAACGTCACCAGAAAAAACATTCGACGCGGAGAAGGACAACAATATCCACAAGCAAAAATACCTGAGAGAGCCTTGGCGACTGAGAACAGTTGTTCTTCGAACAACTTCTCCCTGGCCGCAAAGGAGGCACGTAGATCCTCCTCACGCTTCTGTGCCTCGTCACGAGCCGCGAGTGCCTCGTCGCGACCCTTCACAACCGCGGCAAGCGTTTTCTCCAAGGTGGCGACATTGCGCAGTAAAGCGTTATGTTTAGCTACATGGCAATCAAAAGTTGACTATCAGTCGACTATACAAACAAAGGAGAAGACGAAAAAGAATAAGTGTAGAACACTCACTTTCGACCACGCGGTGACGTGTCTCCAGCATTGCATGCTGGCGACCCATCGCCATCACCTGCTCTGCCACTTGCGCGGCTTCCTTTACAAGGAGCTGTCGCACAACCAAAGAACCATCAAAATAAATATATAACATCGACTGCAACACTACAAAGGAGGAAACAACTATACTTACATGGTCCTCCAATGACTCCGAAGATGTTTGTTGTGTCGTCATCCGGGCAACCATTCGATGCTCCCCTGCGTGGGGAGAGCTAGAAGAGTTGTGCCCGGAGTGGGCCGCCACTGGAGGGGAAGGAGCGCGCTCGACCTCTTTCTTGGCCTTTGAGGTCGCGACTCCAGATTCCTTCAAAAACTCGACGTCGCCAGAAGACGACGACGCCTCTTGACTACAAGAGCAAAACTTACCTTGAGCAAAGGCAAACTCTAGGGCAAGTCAACAAGAAGAAAACAAAGAAGAGCAAATGAACTTGAAAACTTACCAGTCAAACTTGTCAAGATCAAACGTGGCCTCCGCCGACTTCGACGAAGACTACTTAGGCAATCGCATCTTCTTGCGAGAAGACGGTGCCACAGTCCTCACAGGGACGACAGGAATTGGCGACTCCACACCACCACCCATACCTTCTAGAGTCGAAGGAGACGACTCGTCCGAATCCTCGCTACGCGAACGCTTGCGAGTGTCCGGACTCTCGGACTCGGGGGCTTCCTCCTCCACAGCAGAAGGGACAGTCGACTCAGACTCGTCCTCTTCCAAAGCTTCTCGAGGAATAACCCCCTCAGGGAGATGAGGCATACACGGCGACACCGCCCAATCCTGCATACAGACAACAAAAATCAGCAAAAATCAAGTAAGCAACAGAAAAGTAATCGAGAAAATAAGCTACTGCGTAGCCCAACTGTACCTCAGGAGGAGGATTCGAAGCATCAAAAGGAGGAACAACTGGCTCATTCGGAAGCACATCCTTGCCGGTGTACTTCGTGACCAGTCGAACCCTCTTATCCACCTCACCTGCGGACATGCCATCGGCAGACACGCGAGTGGCATCATCGGCGCCAGCCCATTGAAACATGGGATGAACTCTAGCTTGAAGGGGTTGGACACGATGGCGCAGCCAGGTTCGGATAAGGGCACAACCTCCCTCTTCTGCGCCTATGCGACTCTCGAGGTCGCAGACGCGTTGATACAGCATGTCTGTCTCCGCAAGCTCGCCAGGCATAACTACGTTCTTCCAGGAACGCATCTTCTTGCAGGGAGTCGTGGGATCGAAGGGCACGAGTCCAAAGTGCTCATCTTTGGACTTCTGATCGCGGACATAGAACCATCTGTCCCTCCATCCCTGGACGAACTTGGTGAGCTTGATGTCGAAGTAGGTGGCGGATGGGTCGACGTGGATTCCGCAACCACCTACGTCGTAAACTAAAGAGCCAGATGCGGACTGACGCTTCAATTTAAAAATGCGCTTGAAAAGACCAAAGTGTGGCTCGATTCCGAGCCAACACTCGCAAAGAGTGATGAAGCAGGTGATGTGGAGAATCGAATTTGGGGACAACTGATGGAGCTGGAGCCCGTAGAAACAAAAAAGACCCCTAAGAAAGGGGTGGAGAGGCAAGGAAAGACCACGAATGACGAATGCAAGAAACATCATCCAAAAACCAGCAGGAGGAGCAGGAATGGCCTCACTGCTGGGGACGCGCGTATCGGCGACTGCTGTGGAGATAACTCCGTCTTGGCGAAGAAGACGGAGATCCGACGCCTTGATGATAGAAGGGCGCCACGCACCATTTGTCACGCGGGTGCCCGTGACCTTCTTCTTCCCGCCGGCGGCGGTGCTGGTGCCCACAGCAGCGGAGCCACCCTTCTTCTTCGCCGCGGCAGCGGTGGTCGCAGAATCAACACCCTCCCTTCTTCTTTCCCATTGCGCGACGGTGGTGAGAACGGAGGAAGTAGCTGGGGAAGATGCGGAGCTGGTCCAGCGCCACAGCAAGAAAGAGCGCAAGGAAGCAGAGAGCAACAACAATGGTGATGACAGCAAGGAAGAAAGAGCGCAGATGGAAAAATTACCGTCGCAGCACCGCTACTTAACCCCTGGAAGATGCAATCCAACGGCTCAAAAAAACCCTACCGGACGCGTGGCACACATCGCGTTGGACACGTGGAGAAGAGGAAGCACGAACCGTCCCTCCACTACTCCCATTACGCACAGAAATCGAGGAGGCGCAGTTATAATAAAGATTACGCACGCCCAGTCAAATCAAAGTCAGGAAGTGGGACCCACCGCTCGTCACGTCTCGTCAAACTTGCTCACGCGGGCAACTGAGGTCATGCAAGCGTCAGCACTGACGTCATCAAAGCTACGCAGTGGAAAAATTCGACTACTTTAGTCCTTGCTGGAGTCTTCGACTCCACCAAGCACTCGGGGGCTACTCCCATAGGGAGCGCTGGCCGCGCACCCTACGATTTTCTTTTCTTTTTTCAGGAACATGGACAATCAAAAGTAAACCCAACCACTCGAAATACGGTTCGACTATGGACATGGGTTACTCCCATAGGGAGCGCCGGAAACAAATTCGACTAAAATGAGCAAGGAAAAGACGACAGCAGTCGCAAAGGCTATTTAGTCCCTGCCTGAGTCTTCGACTCAACCAGTCACTCGGGGGCTACTCCCATAGGGAGCGCTGGTCACGCATCCTATAATTATTTATACAGAAAGCTGTGTGTTGATAACATCCGCACTCGAAGCCCATGGCGACACCGCCTCATAATTTTCCCTACAAAGAGACTGCATCTCCTGGGCCACCCGAATCGTCTCCGCGATGATAAAATTCGGATGCCGCGCTTACAGCGTGAAGGTAAGACCTGAATAAGGCCTGACAACGCATTAGCTGCGCACTACCAGAAATATATCCGTGCCTACAGGTATGATGAACATTCCTTGACGAACGCGTCGAGTGCTCACACCCATATAACTGGAATTCGACTCCTGTAAGACCTCCGCGGCCTGAGTCAAATTACGCCAGCACTTTTCTAGATTCGAGTCCGGGGACTCGAGTTCGAGTAGATTGTGTTGTTTCACCCTAAGGTGGTTAACTGATACCGATACTTCGGTTATATCAGGCGCGTATATCAACAATCCCTATGACACAAATAAAAGCAGTCGAAATGCACTCAGGCACTCGAAGACTTCAAAAAGTCCCCAGTCGAATCTGCGATTCCACTGGACACTCGGGGGCTACTGACATGGGTATACCCTACAGGTACTCGAGCTTGGTATATATGGTCCAAATACGTACAGGCCAACGGTGTCGCCAAGGCCCAAAACAAGGGATTCGAGTGGCCTACGGATTCTCGATTGCTTGAAGAACAAGAAGAAGTTAAAGATAGAAAGTTTGAAGGGGAAAAACCCTAACTTGTAACCGACTTGACCTGCTACCCGAGACCTAGCCTATCTATATAAAGGCTAGGAGGGGGCGGCGAAGAGGATACACGCAACCCTAGTTTCCACAACCCTCGCCAGATTGCATCTGCACACCATTGTAACTTTCGACTCCTTCGATAATGCCACGAGCAGACAAGCAGGAGTAGGGACCTCTACGAGGCCTGAACCTGGGTAAGTCCTTTGTCCCCTGTGTGCTTGTTTGCTAGCCGATAGATGTCTCCAGCGCTCCCTCCTTCTCCAAAACCCAAGTCCATAACAATGGGCATTGATGAGTTAAACCCTCGTCAATGACCAACGTAGATCGGAAGAGACAGACCTTAAAACACACCAACGAATATGAACAACGACTAGATTCCAAGGGATCTGTCGGACACATGACTCCACACGTCCTCCGTGGATGCTAGACGCACCACCGGAGTGAGGATAGGCTATTGTAGTGACATGACATGGGCTGCAGTCTACACAGATGCATTTGAAACACAGCGAAAACTATGTGAGCGAACTTGACTGTTGTAAAAAAATATGTTGATGAGATTTTTGGCTGGACACAGCTGCTTGATAACCCACAAGTATAGGGGGTGTATCGCAGTATTTTCGAGAGAAGTGAAACCCAATTTATTGATTCGACACAAGGGGAGCCAAAGAATATTTATAAGCCTTAACAACTGAGTTGTCAATTTAGCTGCACCTGGAACCGATCTTGCTCACAGCAGTTTATCAGTAGCAACAGTTTTGTAGTAGGAATAGTAAAGTAACGGCAATAGTAAAGTAAAGACAGCAGTAACAATAGCAGTAAACAGTGGGATTCGAGTGCGGTAGGCATAGGGATGGATAGACAGGCGTTGCATGGACAAGGCAATTCACATAGCAATCAGAACATAAGGCAATTGCAGATAAATAAGATAAAGCATCCAAGTACTAGACAATCCTAGGCATGTGTTCCATATATAGTCATACGTGCTCGCAATGAGAACTTGCACAACATCTTTTGTCCCGCCAGCCCGTTTGCAGCGGGGCCTCAAGGGAACTACTGGTAATTAAGGTGCTCCTTTTAATAGAGAACCGGAGCAAAGCATTAAAACTCCGTGAACACATGTGATCCTCACATCAAAGCCATTCCCTGCGGTTATCCCGATTTCTGTCACTTCGGGGCCATTGGTTCCGGACAACAACGTGTGTATACAACTTGTAGATAAGACCAAAAACAATACTATCATAATGAATCAATAACTTGTTCAGATCTGAAATCATGGTCTTCGGACCCTAGTGACAAGCATTAAGGACAACAAGTCGCAATAAAGTCATAAAGCACTAATAAAAGATACTAGGCACCATGCCCTAACAATCTGATGCCATTACATGAACGATCTCATCCAATCCCTACCATCCCCATAGCCTACAACGAGGGATTACTCACTCATAGATGGGGGAAACATGGATGGTTGATGGAGAAGCGATGGTGATGATGATGGCAATGATCTCCTCCAATTCCCCGTCCCGGCAGGGTGCCAGAATGGAGTTTCTGGTGCTATTTCATGGAATCTGATGGTGGCGGCGGAGCGGAACTCCTTTTGGAAAAACGTCGAACCCCCCGAAGTTTTTAGGTCAGAAGGCTTCTTATAGGTGAAGAGGGAGACCGAGGGGGTGCCTGGGGCCACCACACCATGCCCTGGCGTGGCCAAGCCTAGCCTGCGCCTGGGGGTGGTGTGGCCAGGCCCTGGCCCTCCTCCATCTCGTATTCTGGCTCCGTGAGTCTTCTGGAAAAATAGGCACTTTGGCTTTTGTCCCGTCCAATTCCGAGAATATTCATTTTCTGACTTTCCTGGAACCAATAATAGCAGAAAACAGGCAGCTGACACTGTGGCTCTTGTTAATAGGTTAGTCCAAGAAATCATATGAAAAGTACTCCAAAGTGTGAACAAAACACAAGAAAGTGGATAAAACCAAGCATGTAACATCAAAAATTATGGATACATTTGCAATGTATCACTGCTTCGTACAAACTGTTACATGCATATGCAGCTAACTTTCAACAGATCGAATGCATGTGGTGCCCTGCCACGGTCAATGCGTGCGCGGGTCTAGGAGGCGCCGCACGGCCGCGCGAGTATGCGTCGCTGCGGTATGTCTTTCATTATTAGGTATAGATATATGTGGACGTCTAGAGCAACTTTCAGGACTGTATAAGTACAAATCCTAAGTTTCAGACTCTAGATGCATTTCACTCCCAGGGTGGAGAAGCAGTGGCTCCGGCGAGCCTGGCTGGGCAGCTGCACACGTTTCGGCTGTGAAGCCTTCACTAATTTAAGTACCGCACCATTGTTTCATCATTAGTTTTCCTGGGCCTGCACTCACCGATGCCATAGCTCACAAGTCTTGCCCAGGCTCCAAGAGACCAAACACAGTTTCAGATTTGAACTTGGATGGTTGGAGCGTGATGGTTTCTATGATTTAGTCAAGGCTATTTGGGAAAAACTGGTAGTGGTCAGACGCCCATACAACGTTGGAATACTAAAATGCGCGCCTTGCGCAAGTACCTTCGTGGCTGGGCTAGACATACTGCTGGAATCCTAAAAAAGGAGAAATTACGCCTTGCATCTATTATTAATGATTTAGAAGCTGCTGCGGAAGTAAGGATGTTGACTGCACAAGAGATTGTGATTAAAACACAATCGAATGCAGATATAGCCAAACTACTCCATGAGGAGGAACTCAAATGGTATCAACGTTCTAAAGCAAAGTTTATTCTTGAAGGAGACGTGAATACAAGATACTTTCATGATGTTGCCAATGACAAGCATAAAAAGAAACTTATTGACTCTCTTGTTCAGGATGAAGGTACCATTGAGGGTCAGGAGCAACTGAAATCATATATTACTGCTTATTACAAGTCGCTGTTTGGGGCATCGCATGAGAATTCGTTCTCTTTGGATGAGTCCCAAACATCAGATATTCCTAAGGTTTCTGTAGAGGAGAACAACTTTCTAACCGCCCCCTATACGGAGGAGGAGGTCAAGATAGCGGTTTTTCAAATGGAACATAATAAGGCGCCAGGACCCGATGGCTTTCCAGCGGAATTCTACCAAAAATTCTGGGAAGTCATTAAGGGGGACCTAATGCACCTTTTTGAGTTTTTACATGCTGGCCAGTTAGACATTTTTAGTCTTAATTTTGGCAACATTATTTTATTACCTAAGGTTAATAATGCAGAACGAATATAGCAGTATCGCCCAATCTGCCTTCTTAACGTTAGCTTTAAAATCTTCATAAAAGTTGCTACGATTAGATTAAATTTGGTTGCTGATCATGTTGTACGCCCATCTCAAACTGCTTTTATGCAAGGAAGAAACATCCTAGACGGTGTAGTAATCCTGCATGAAACAATCCATGAACTACACTCCAAGAAATTAAATGGGGTATTGTTCAAGATTGACTTTGAGAAGGCTTATGACAAAGTTAATTGGTCTTTTCTCCAGCAAACACTCCGAATGAAAGGTTTTTCGAAGGAGTGGTGTGCTCTCATTCAGTATTTTGTGTCTAGTGGTAGTGTTGCTATAGATGTCAATGGTGACACTGGCAAATATTTCCAAACAAAAAAAGGATTACGGCAAGGGGATCCACTATCGCCTATACTATTTAACATAGTGGCAGATATGTTGGCAATCCTTATTGAGAGAGCCAAGGCTGATGGCCAAGTTGAAGGTTTAGTTCCCCATTTGGTAGATGGAGGTCTATCTATTCTTCAATACGCAGACGATACAATTTTATTTATGGAACATGATCTAGAGAAAGCCCATAACCTGAAGTTAATTCTATCAGTATTTGAGCAACTATCTGGATTAAAAAGTAATTTCCATAAAAGTGAATTGTATTGTTTTGGCGAGGCCATTAACGACGCCCAACTATATGCTGATCTTTTCGGCTGTGGTCTGGGGCAATTTCCTATCAACTATCTGGGAATACCGATCCATTATCAGCGTCTCACGATTGCGGAATAGAAACTCGTTGAGGAAAGACTACAGAAACGTTTAAATAGTTGGAAAGGCAAGTTGTTATCGTGGAACAATCTTTTAGTTCGATTAGCCACGATACAGTTGTTGGAGGGTGTGGACGAGTTCAAATGGAATTTACTAGAGAGCGGTAAATTTTCTGTGGATTCGATGTATAGAGCTTTGATTCAACCTGATATTCCAGTCGATAATAATAGTAAAATTTGGAAGATGAAAATTCCCCTTAAAACGAAAATATTTGCATGGTATCTTCGTAAAGGGGTAATTCTCACAAGAGACAATCTTGCTAAGAGGAATTGGCACAGAAGTACACAGTGTGTTTTTTGTCATCAGGACGAGACAATTAAACATCTATTCTTCCAATGCAAATTTGCTCGCTCTATATGGTCAATCATCCAAATGGCCTCGGGTTTATCGCCCCCTCGATCGGTTGCCAATGTCTTTGGTAACTGGTTATATGAGATACATAATAAATATGGGACTGTGTTTAGGGTGGGAGCACTTGCCATTATTTGGTCGCTTTAGCTGTGTAGGAATGATAAGATTTTCAATAACACCGTGTCTTCTTCTTTGCAGGTCATCTATCGAGCTACGGCTATTCTCCGATCATGGACTACTCTCCAGTGTATGGACCTCTGTCACTTATTTGTGGAGGGATGTACGCGATTGGAGGACACGGCGAGGGATATTTTGTCCCGACATGGATGACTGCGTGATCTCCGTATAGATCAACATTAGCTGGAGGCGCTTTTTTCTTATTACTATGATTTGTAATTTTAATTTTTACAGTTGGACCTAACGTGTGTGTGGTTGAACGGCTGTGTCCATTCTAGTTATGCGGAGGCCGGGTGTAAACATTACTTTGAGTAATATATGCGCTCATTTCAAAAAAAAATTGCAAGCTAGCTCCGCCACTGTGGAGAAGGGTGAGCGGTGTGGTTCACGCGTACGCAAGCCTGCTAATATGCACCGGAACTGTTGACGGAAGTACCGCACTTTGATTACCCACGAACGGATTGTCTTGTCGGACAAGTATTGATTGGAATGTGTCACATGGTTCTTTCTGTAAAGAGTGACTACCATTGTGTTTAGAATTAAATATGAGAAGAGAGTAGCGCCCGTTCGATGGACAAAATGATCTTATCCCGACACAATCAGCAGTGTACTTTTGTGCTGAAGTGTTTATTCTAGAAACTTTGGATGGTTGGACATTTGCAAAAAAAAGGATGATTGGAAAAAGAATGACATGAGATACTCTTCAATTAAGTAAGGAAAAAGATTACCATGGCAGTATAGTAAGAAAATGAGTAAATTCTAGTTTTTATCCTCTAGTTTAATAATTCAGACGATTATTATCCCATTTAGCAAATTTTCATCCCAATTACCCCATTTAGTAAAAGATGTGCCAATTTATACCCCCTATGTTTTGTTTGTAGCGATTCCCATGAAAAATGCCATGACATTAATACGTTACACGATGTTGTGCATCATATTAGTGTGCATCTGCGCAGAACAATTTACAAGTCCAGCTGATATCAAGGGAACATGGTAGGTAGTTAGAGTGTAACCTACAGGAAATAAAACATTCCCATGAGCCGATGAAGTCTGGAATAATTCGTTATAAAAAGGTATTATCTACTCCTTTATAGGACATATGGTGTGTCCTATAAACAAATGATTTAAAGTTGTGATCTAAAAAGATTTTTTCGAGAACCAAATTAGTCTTTTACTTAGGTAAGAAGAAGTAAAACTTTATGTGTGAACATAGGGTATGGACATGTAGATGTGATAATATTTTCAGATCTGGAGCATATGGTATTGGGCACCGTTTCGAATTTCCTCTATACTGAATCTTATTAAGTCTTCTATTTGTATTTTGGAATCCTTGACCAATATAGCACCAACAATCCCACTATATTATCATTTACTACAAAAAAAGGAGACATCCACACAATCAGGTTGGTGTTTTATGACTTTGTGGTGCAATTGATCTCAAATTAACAAGACAGGAATTCACATGCCCTAGGAAAGAAAGACTTGATCACAATCCATGTAATGAAATTGTAGAAAAAAATCTGCAGTGACCACACTCTACATTAGGTTTATTTACTCCCTCCGACCCAAATTAATTGACTCGAATTTGTCTAGATTTGGATGTATCTAGCACTAAAATATGTCTACGTACGTCCGAATCTGGACAAATCCGAGTCAATTAATTTGGATCGGAGGGAGTACTTTATTTTAAAAACTTTGCATGAGTTGTACCTACTAACTTGAGGGGCATAAGTGAAAACTCGTAGTAACATGTTGTAGTGGAGAGGCTTTACGAAACACATATGCATCTACTATTCTAGAGAACGATGACATCTCCACCACAACCCCAGCCCTAGGCGATATTCATAACCGTTTTGATAGAACAATTATATTCGGACTCCGGTTAACTTTAGAAATTATCAAGAGTGTATGGAAGATTCTAAAGTGAGCCCCAAACTATCAAACTATTATTTACTAAAAACACATCGTGGAAGAAATATGACAAAAATAAAAATATCTAGGAAGGCACCAATCCGATGATTCCACAAGGAGAGAAATCAAGTCTGGCCTCAAGCAAGACATTCAATTTTTTTTATGAGATATGAGGACATTAATGACCCACTGAATCTGTCCTAACTATCAAACTATTCTTATTTCAAACATGGACAAATATTAAAGTTATTAAAGAAAAACCAACTATAAGTGAATGTTTTGATGTTAATTAAAAACAATTAATTGGAGAATGTCATAAGCACTCATGCCTAATTTATTTTTAAAAAAGAAGCACTAAAATAACAAAATTAATTGTTTGACTAACTTGTGACACATAAATGTATGTTCTGTATTCACAAAAAGAAATGAATGCACAATATACTTCTAAGTTTATCACTTGAGAATACATCGCAAAAAAATTCAGGACTATGAATTTGACAAATAGCAATTTTATTATGATATAGAGTTAACATATATAGAAGTTTTTTTGCTTGATTGTATATAAAATATTGCATGATTATTAACTACCTAGAGATATTTTATCTAGCGTAACATTTGTGGCGGCTAAGCCAGCACTACTTTATATAATTATATGATAGAATACACATCAAACTTTATTTTTTTTATATCAAACAAATTTGACACAAAGAGTGTGCAGTTACTAACAACACCACCACCTAATTACCAACACAATGGCACGAGAAACAACAATACAATCTTTAGAAGAGACGAATCGCCGAGCTTTTCGTCCATCACTTTGATTCCCATGGCAAACATGTAAGATCCGCAGTACGTTGGTATGCAGAACCACGACCCATCGGGAGATGCGAGACCAGCACAGCGTGTCGTGTTCCTTGGTGGGCAATCTGCTGCGATGCTCGAGGAAATCCTGGACGTCCTTGCCTACCCTGTCAGAGGCGGCCATGAGCCTCTGGAAACTGATCGACTGGGCACGTCTGCTTTCCTGGATGGCTTCCAGCTCCTCTTCCTCGAACCGCTCCCAACAGTTGGTCTTCACCCTCTTCTCCGTGTACTGGTCCCCCAGCGTATCCTCAGCCTCAACGGCCCTCTTCTTCGTCTTCGTCCTCGTCTTCGTGTTTTGGCCACCTCCGGCAGTAGCCATGAATAGCATCGATCCGAGTTCGGCGATCATACTCTCGGTGGTGATCCTCGGAGTTGCCTTTCTCAGGAATTTGGAGTCGATCTGTTTGTCCAAGCAGCCCGCCCTTGGCCAGCATTATGTAGCAGTGCAACTCCGATTTTGAGCAGTCCATAGTACAGTAGGACAAACCGTCCTCTTGGAGTCGGAGACGGACCAGTTGCCATAACGGATCGTACCAGATCACGCGATTCAGGAATCGATGTGGTGCTTTCGGCATTCGGAGACCCCCCTCTCTCTCTCTCTCTCGACCAGCAACAAATACACTACCACGATTAATGGGCTTTAATTCTCGTGCTGGGCCGGACTCGGATTGCCTTTTAATTGAAGGACACGCTGGATAGGTAATTTGCTGGGCCGACGATACAAGCGGCGAAACATCGCCGTCCTTGGAGCTCCCAAGGCCCAGCTCCCAACTCCCGCTGCCCCGTCCCTCGCCACCCTGGCCGGCCGACAGCTGAAGCAGAGAAATTATTTTGTGCAACTCGGAGACTGAACGACGACCGGGTGTGAGCGGAACAGCTAGCTGGTTTTCCAACTCGAAAACCTCCATAGCGAGCGACCAGCAAAATAGTAATGATGACGATAAAACAGAAGCTTGTTGCTTCAAAATATTATTAATTATCGTTACGAAATTAAATCGATATTTTATCTTCATAAATATAGTCACTAATATTTCACCGGATGATGGATCCGTCCTCCTTTAGAAATCAGTTAATTAATGTTATACTCTACTCCATATTATTGTTCCAAAACATGTCAACAAAGAAAAACGATAACCAAGACTCCAAGAGAGATGTTTGCGGGGCTAGATTACCTAGGAAGGTGTATGCCCGACCCACATGACCTAGAGAGATGTATATGAAATCTGGTGCTGTTTGAGAGAGGTGTATACGAAAAAGATGTCCGATATACGTGTATGTGCACTAGTAGAAAAAGTGCCTTTCGTCCACCCTAGTTTGGAGCATTAGTCCCGGTTATGTTTGGACCCGGGACTAATACTCACATTAGTCACGGTTCCAACGAAACAATCTTTAGTCCCAAGTTAAACGGGACCTTTAGACCCGGTTAGAGACACCAACCGGGACTAAAGAGGTTGGTACCGGGACTAAAGAAAACCGGCTGCAACCCCTTTAGTCCCGGTTTGGTAGCACCAACCGGGACTAAAGAAAATGGGCAAAAAATTCTCAAGTTCTGCCCCGGCAGGAAAACGGGCACAAATCCTGCCGCGGCAGGAGAACGCCTCTCCACCCCCCCCTCGGGCAGGAGATCGTCTTTTCTAGTTTCAAAATCATGCTAAAAAGTTATAAAAAAATTAAAAAATAAAATCTTTCGAACTGTAGTTATATTAAATGATTTAGTTGTTACGAAAATTAACAAATATGAATTTCGACATAATTTGCAAAAAAATATCATGAAAAATTCAAATGGTCATAACTTTTGCATATGATATCAGAAAAAAGTACAACCTATCAAAACGTATAGTCTATCAAAATTTCCTCTTCGATTTCAACAACCTTAGGCCGTTTTGGATTCCTTTAGATTCTTAAAATTCGAAAAGAAAAAAAGTTATTTCAATTTTTTTTTGTCATATTTGAATTCCTCACATTTTTCTGATAATAATGGATATATTATTTGTCGAATTTCGATTCACAGATTTGAAGATATTATTTATGTCATATTAAATGAATAAATGGCAAAAAAAGAATAAAATATTAATTTAATTAGTTTTTATTTACATTGGAATAAAATATTATTATTACCTATTTATTGTTGTTTACTTAAATAGTTATTCGTAATTTTAAAAAATAAATACGGTTGACATATTGATATGAGCTAATAGGATTGATATACTAGTCTTGACAACAAGGTATGATGGTCCTTCACGCGAGGTGGGAGCACTAGTAGAAAATAGACCTTTGGTCCAGGGGTATTAGCCCCGATTTTGCTACAAACCAGGACTAATGCCACGGTCCAATGGCCAGAACTGGCCCCAGGGGGTGGCAGACACTAGCCCCGGTTCGAACGGGACCTTTAGCCCCGGGTCGTGTAACAAACCAGGACTAAAGGGTTTCAGGTAGGCCGGGTCGAGCGCCAGACCCTTTAGTCCCGGTTTGTTATACGACCCGGGGCTAAAGGTGGACCTTTAGCCTCGGTCCTAGACACGAACCGGAGCTAAAGGTTTGGCTATATCTTCTTCCCTGCCCGAGCCACCATTCAAGCTGGTGGCTCTCCTCTCTCTCTCTCTCTTTCTTGCTTCAAGCTCGAGTTCATTCCTTTTTTTTCCTCAAGATTTGTCTATATTTTGTGGTGCCCCATCTATCCAAAGATTCTAAAAGGTGAGCAACTTCATCCTTTGAACTCTCATTGCTATATTAGCTCATTTCATGCTCTATCTTATAGATGGATTTGTGGATTTAGTTTGGTAGTAATTTTTGCAATGATAGCATGAGATCGATGTTTAGATTCTATCTATCTTGTATTAATGTAAGGAACTCTAAGGTGAATATCAAAATATGTGGATTCTATCTATATATATCTTGTTTTGGCACATAGTCTCGAAATTTGATTTTAGAAGCACACACATGCGTGAATTCATCATTCTAACTAGCTAGTTGGGAAAAATATCCTTTTTCGTCTACCTGCGTTCAACAAACTGAAAAAATTGTAACAAAAGATAGGGTTAATTCATAAAAGCTTGATAAGAAGAGATCACAGTACATCTTCGAGAAGCTCCTCTATGGTGAGCTCCTTGAAGATGTCTGAGGATAGGATGCTAAGACATCTTCGAGAGAAGCTCCGCCGTAGTGGTGTCCCTCTGGCACCATCTTGGAGTTAATAACTTCTCTAGCTATAGATTAATACGCCGGGTAACTAAAACAATTCACATATTAGGGAGTGCCTCTATGGCGAGCTCCTCGAAGATGTCTGAGGACAGGATCCTAAGACATCTTCGAGAAGCTCTGCCGTAGTGGTGTCCCTGCTCTCGCACACCATCTTTCAGTTTATATCTTCTTTAGCTAGATCAGTATGCTGGTGGAGCTAACTAGTTTCACATATTAGAGAGTGCCTCTACGGCGAGCTCCTCGAAGATGTCTAAGGACGAGGTCCTAAGACATCTTCGAGAAGCTCCGCCGTAGTGGTGTCCCTGGTCTCGCACACCATCTTGCAGTTCTTCACAAGAATGCATACCTATTTATAGATTAAGCAACACAACATAGTGTCGGGCACTGATGACATAATGTCAACACACTCACCCTGGCATAGTGCTGCCACCGACCCAAAAAGTGTCGTCATTTAATTTACTGGCTTAGTTCTGCCCACTGAGGACATAATGTCGACATGTTGTCTCCACATCCACATTTAGTCCCGGTTGGTGCCTCTAACCGAGACTAAAGGTTCATCATATCTTTAGTCTCGGTTGCTGGTTTTAATTTTGTTTTTTAGATTAGTACTAATTAATCATAGTTATGCTGCCACCCACCCAAAATAGTGTCGTCATTTAATTTACTCGCTTAGTGCTGCCCACTAAGGATATAGTGTCGACATGTTGTCTCCACGTCCATATTTAGTCCCGATTGGTGCCTCCAACCGGGACTAAAGGTTCATCATATCTTTAGTCCCGGTTGCTGGTTTTAATTTTGTTTTTTAGATTAGTACTAATTAATTATGATTATGCTGCCACCCACCCAAAAAGTGTCATCATTTAATTTACTGGCTTAGTGCTGCCCACTGAGGACATAGTGTCGACATGTTGTCTCCACGTCCACATTTAGTCCCGGTTGGTGCCTCCAACCGGGACTAAAGGTTCATCATATCTTTAGTCCCGGTTGCTGGTTTTAATTTTGTTTTTAGATTAGTACTGATTAATTATGATTATGCTGCCACCACCCAAAATAGTGTCGTCATTTAATTTATTGGCTTAGTGCTGCCCACTGAGGACATAGTGTCGACATGTTGTCTCCACATCCATATTTAGTCCCGGTTGGTGCCTCCAACCGGGACTAAAGGTTCATCATATCTTTAGTCCCGGTTGTTGGCTTTAATTTTTTTACATTAGTACTAATTAATTATGATTATGTTTGATGTACTTAATTAATTATATAATGCAGATGAGCCGGCAATGGATGTACGCTGATCGACTCTCTAATGAGTCCATTAAAGGCGTGCATTCTTGTCTTCTTGTGGCCGAGGCAAACAAGCGGAATGGTTTTATGTCTTATCCATGTGGTGTCTGTCAGAATCATAAGGAATACTCTTCCTCAAGAGTCCTTCACAGCCACCTGTTTCGGTCCGGTTTCATGACCGGCTATAATTGTTGGACCAAGCACGGAGAAAGCGGGGTTATGATGGAAGACAACGAATAAGAAGAGAATGACAACGACTACCCTGAATACGATGGTACTACAATGGAAGACATTGATGAAGAAAAAGATGAAGAACTGGCATCAGATCTGCCCGATGATGATCTTAGTCGGGCCATTGCTGATGCCCAGGAAGAATGCGTAACTGAAAGGGAGAGGTTGAAGTTCAAGAAGATGTTAGAGGATCACAACAAATTGGTGTACCCAAATTGTGAATATGCGCACAAAAAACTGGGGTAGCACACTTGAATTGATGCAATGGAAGGCAGAGAACGGTGTGACTGATAAAGGATTTGAAAAGTTGCTGAAAATAATAAAGAAGTTGCTTCCAAAGGATAACGAACTGCCCGCCAGTACCTATGAAGCAAAGAAGGTTGTCTGCCCTCTAGGATTAGAGGTGCAGAAGATACATGCATGCATTAATGACTGCATCCTATGCCGCGCCGAGGAGTACGAGAAGTTGGATGCATGCCCAGTATGCATTGCATTGCGGTATAAGATAAGACGAGATGACCCTGATAATGATGAGGGCGAGCGCCGCATGAAGAGGGTTCCTGCCAAGGTGATGTGGTATGCTCCTATAATACCACGGTTAAAACATTTATTCAGGAACAAAGAGCATGCCAAGTTGTTGCGATGGCACATGGAAGACCGTAAGAAATACGAGATGTTGAGACACCCCGCTGATGGGTCGCAGTGGAGAAAAATCGAGAGAGAGTTTCTGGACTTTGCAGGTGATGCGAGAAACTTATGGTTTGGTCTAAGTACAGATGGCATGAATCCTTTTGGGGAGCAGAGCTGCAATCATAGTACCTGGCCTATGACTCTGTGTATGTATAACCTTCCTCCTTGGTTGTGCATGAAGCGGAAGTTCATTATGATGCCAGTGCTCATCCAAGGCCCGAAGCAAGCCGGCAATGACATTGATGTGTATCTAAGGCCATTAGTTGAATAACTCTTATAGTTGTGGCACAGACAAGGTGTACGTGTGTGGGATGAGAACAAGCAGGAGGAATTTGACCTACGAGCATTGTTGTTCATAACAATCAATGATTGGCCTACTCTTAGTAACATTTCAGGATAGACAAACAAGGGATACAATGCATGCACACACTGTTTAAACGAGACTGAAAGTATATATTTGGATAAATGTAAGAAGAATGTGTACCCGAGGAATCGTCGTTTTCTTCCGCCCACACACATCCTAAAAAAGAAAGGTAAGCATTTCAATGGTGAGGCAGACAGCCGGTGTAAGCCTATCCGCCGTACTGGTGATGATGTATTTGATATGGTGAAGGATTTAAAAGTAATCTTTGGAAAGGGTCCTGGTAGATAATCTGTTCTGAAGGACGATGTCGGACACGCACCCATGTGGAAAAAGAAATCTATATTTTAGGAGCTATCCTATTAGAAAGTCCTAAAGGTCCGCTCTGCAATTGACGTGATGCACCTGACAAAGAATCTTTGTGTGACGCTGCTAGGCTTCTTGGGCGTGTATGGGAAGAGCAAAGATACACCTGAAGCACGGCAGAACCAACAACGTATAAAAGACCAAGACGGCATGTATCCAGAGCTGTTTGAAGGTACTGCTAGCTACGCTCTTACCAAAGAAGAGAAGGAAATCTTTTTTGAAGCCCTCAGAAAATGTTCGAGTAAGTAAACAATATATTCATCCTTTATTTTTATTACAAAAAGTTGTGTTGAGTCTAATTCATACGATCTCCTTTTTATATAGTTGGACACGATGTGGGACAAGCTCCTACCAGAGGACCGCCTAATAGCAATCCAAGAGGAATTTGCTGGATTTTTTATCGACGAGGGCATGGACCCACGCGGTGAATACTCTATACATAGACCCTAAAGCATCCATGTAATGGTCTCCAGGTAATCAAATAGACATGCTCTGGACCCGGTTGAGACTCCATGTATGCTTGTAAGAGAAATTATATTATATATTGTATCAATGTGTACAAATACTGTGTAGTAGTGTTCTGTATGTATACGAAAACTTGTTTCTAATGAAAACACAGAATGACAAATAATTGAACACAAAACACAAAATGAAAAAAAACACAAAACCCTAAAACCCCATCCCCTGCCGCGGCAGCCAAATGGCCCAAAATGCTGCCGCGGCAGGGAACCTATAGTCCCGGTTCGTAACACGCACCGGGACTAAATGTCCTACCGCCCAGTGCGCCTCGCAGGGCCACGTGGTTGGACCTCTAGCCTTGGTTCGTAACAGAACCGGGGCTAAAGCTTGGACCTTTAGTCCCGTTTTGGCAGTCCTGGTTCACAATCCGGGACTAAAGGCCCTTACGAACCGGGGCTAATTGCCTGGTTTCTACTAGTGGAGAGATGGAATGGGAAAGTTAAGCATGCTGGGGGTGGAGTAGTGCTAGGATGGGTGACTGATCGGAAAGTTTGACCATAAGTATAATTTGACCTAAGATTAAGTATAGTTAGTGTGAAAAATAAGAGATGTGAGAGATTAGCGAGTCAGATAATTCAAAATTTCAAGAAAAATTTGAAAAATAAATAAAATAAATTGAATTTTTTTTTGAAAAAAAAACCTTTAGTCCCAGTTCGTATTAAAAACCGGGACTAAAGGTCCCACGCACTCGACGCTGCCCCGTGAGGGCCTTTTGTCACAGTTTGTGGCTGAACCGGGACTAAAGGGGGAGGCCTTTTATCCCGGTTTGTGGCTGAACTGGGACTAAAGGGGTGGACTTTTGTCCCGGTTTGTGGCTGAACCGGGACTAAAGGGGGAGACCTTTAGTCCCTATTGCCCTGTCCCGGTTGGGAAACCGGGACAAAAGGCCCTTACAAACCGGGACAAAAAGCACGTTTTCCACTAGTGGTGGCTCTATATGATCGGTATTATGACTCCATGCCATGAGCATAAGATATAGATCTAGGATGATGGCATATGTCTATGGTTACATGTCCTATATCTTGGCTAGCATTAGGATCTCCAAAGGAGATGTCACTTTGGAGTAGGGTCTAGGTTTAGGGATTAGATCCAGGGTTTAGGTTTATGGTTTAGTTTGTTCTAGGGTCTAGATCTTGGGAGTACAGTATAAATATGGGTTAGGGTCTAGATTTAGATCTATAGTCTTGATCACTAATCATAAACCCTATATCTGTATCCTAGACCCGCACCTCGATAACTACACCATGGGTTCGCCAAAGGGCGACAAATACGAAGAGCGTATGTACAAACACGTTCTTAGGACACCTGGATGAGCTACTAACAGAGACAAAGGTGAGTATGTGACATGGGGGTGGGGGCACGCTGGCACTAGAGATGATCCGCTAGAAGACGATGACCGAGGGGCGATGTGGTGGTAGTTGCGGAGGGTGGGGCGGCGAGCGAAATAGCAATGTCGGTGTTTTGAAGATTGACAGAGTGGCCATGCCAAAAGGCATTGGTGATAACGTCAGTGAGAATAGTATAGATGAGCATCATTTTTCCGAGGGCAGAGGCGAGTGGCATTGATGTTTTCTGCACGCATATTGGTTGTACAATATTAGTTCGAATTGAAAGCGAGGGACTTCCTCTGTGGTCGACCGCCACCATACTATCTCAAGTACTTTGTTATTACCAGAATTATGTGTTACTAATAATTATAGAAAAGTGAATTGATATTTTATATTAAATATATAGTTTATAATATTTCATGTGATTGGTCTACCTCTACAAATCAAATAATTGATATTACACTCTATTATTTACACTCCTGGATTTTTATGTTTGAAAACATGAAGAAAAATAAAAATGATAATCGAGAGAGCTATTTGCGGGGCTAGATTACCTAGGGAGGTGTACGCAGGGCCAAATGATAGAGAAAGATTTATGCAAAACCTGGTATTCGAGAGAGGTGTATACAAACCACATGTCAGAGAGAGGTGCATGTGGCTCCATTCGGCCACCATTATGACTCCATGCCCATGAGCATAAGTTATAGAGGACATAGGGTGATGGTAAATGCCTACGATAACATATCTAATTTCTCGATCTAGGGTATCCGAAGGAGATGCCACTTCCGAGTAAGGTCTAGGGTTTAGGGATTATGTATAGGATATAGGTTTATGGTTTATGTTCTAGGGTCTAGATCTAGGGATTATTGTATAGTTCTATGGTTGTGGTCTAGGTTGAACACTAGATCTGTAGCCTCGACCCATACGAATTGTGTGAGGCCTGGTAGTCGCGAAGGAGTCATGGGATATGCCGATGGATGAGGCGGAGGTCTAGGCAGGCGAGGCGACGGTGGGTGTTTGATGGTGAAGAATCTTCGAACACCTAGGTATCCTAGTTTGCTGCCACAAGAACGAGATTGCACATGTGACGAGTAAATTTTGTCTTGTATCATAGATAACAGCATGTGTGGAATGATAGGTATTAATTACCTATCTTCATGCATGGAATAAGTACCCTAATAAGACGCAATAATGAAACGACGGACGAAGTGATGGGTAATAGCTAAGGTGTGGGAGCATAAAACTATCCTATGTCGGCACGCCATTGTCCACTATTTTGTTGGGTGTGGCTATCCGCATGTTGATGGCTCTGTCAGATTCTAGCCAAGTGAAATTACTTTTTTTTTTACATTCCAAGTGAGATTACTTCTCTCTCTTTGTTATCGCAACTAGCGGGCCCTGTTTGGGGTTCTAGACGACCTTTTATAGGGTTAAGATTCTCTTTGCATAGATGTGTGCACGTGTGGCAAAACATCGAGTTCACAAAAATTCCACGTCTGAAAAAATCTATCTCTTTAAAATATTTCGAGTCCCACCGAACTCCTCTCCACCGGAAATCGTATGCAAGGGTTACCGCTCACGGATAAAGTCATTGAGGGCGAATAGGATTCAGTTAGCAAATAGCTACACACTTGTCAAGATAACGTGAAGAAAGTGAGCGAGCATGTTCGATCTACCCATTCGTAGCACCAAACCATCAAACCTACCGTTTTGTTTCTTTCAAAGTTGCCCTTGTTAAGATCAACAACATATTGTTTTGCACCCGGCTCTATCGATCATGACTCACGATAGAGCGTGTAGTTGGTTCAGATCAAAGCAGCCTTATATATGGATGCATGCATGATCCAAACTTTCAAACGGCTTTCAAAATTCAAACATTCTAGCAAAAAAAACGCTGAATGTGACAAATAGCTTCCAAATCGGTAGATCCAAACACTTTCCAGGATTAGCTAGTGTACATTGTCCGAGACATGCATTGGAAGTTGATTCTGATTGATTGATTGATTGATCAAACTCACTCTACCTACACCTGAATAAGCTGATCGATACGATTAATTAGTGGTGGCCACACTCCATGCATGCATTTTTTGGCGCGCGCCGTACGTACAATGGTACTACTCCGCTTATGCTCCCGCGTCGACCTAAAGCTGATTCGTTAAAGCCCACCATTTGAAGTGCTGTAGCTCTAGCTAGTTTTTTTTTTAAATTGCGTTCTAGTACACGTGATCGACTACTCTTCTCTCTCTCTCACTCTTTGAAGTTTCTTTCACGTGACAAACATATAGTTAATTAGCTTAGATCAGGACAAGACAAAACTCTTGACAGTGGTTTAAAGTAACTAATAACAAAGAACTAAATGATAACAAAGTAATCTAAAACTGAAAGTAAACAAAGCGGTTGTAGATGTAGAATTGACTAGAGTAAAGGCCGTGTCTAGACTTTCGATCTCACTAGTACTAGAGGGACAACTATGTAGCCATCTATTGGAATTACACAAGATGCATCTTTAGATAAATAAACGATCCTCGATGATTTCGGGTTGTCACATGTCTGTACTACTCGTGTTGTTGTCATTCGCACAAGTCAATAATACACTTCAGATCAAAGGATCACATGAACTCATCTATCTCCAGCTTGTCACTAGAAGAGAGTGTAATATAATAGATCGAATCACAAAGTCTAGGGTTGCATACTAGATCATACCTTACACTAGAACCGAATCAATTACTCAAACATAGATGAATAATAACACAAAGGATAATCCATGGAGGTCACCATCATGTTCACAAATACTAAATACAAGAGAGAGGGAGATGGAGGCGTTGACGGAGATGGTGATGAAGCCGTCCTCAGTGCGTGGTGGTGGTGATGGTGATGGCCTCCTTCTCCACTTCTTATTGCTTGGATGGTGTGGAGGTGTAGGTGGAGATCTAGATCTTGGAGGTGTGACGGCTATGGAGATGGCACATCGGCAGGGCTTCGCCGTGGATGTCTATGTAGAGGGTTTCCTTCCCCCTTGGCTCCTCACCTCTTTATATAGGCCTAGGAGAGCCTCCAATTACCCCTCCTATGTTTCCTATAACCTAAGAAAGATCTAGAAATGAACGAAAGGTAAACGGTGAATAAACGCGTCGGTTCTAGTGATTCCCGTCGTCCAGAACCGGCGGTACGAGCGTGTGCTACGACCAGACAAGCCCGTACCAGCGTTCGTTAAGCTTGCAGATAGTTTTCATATTTTGGCCGTTGTTTGTTCATATGAACTCCAATTTGGGTAAAGTTTGATACGTCTATAACATATCTATAATTTTTTATGGTTTTATGCTAATATTATGCTTTTGACACTTCTTTTTATATAAAGTTTATGATTTATTTGTACTAACCTACTAATAGTTGCAAAAGTGTACAATGTTCTTGTTTTTACAGTTTGATGTGTAGGAATTACCAAGAATACAAGTGGAAACCTTGTTGGAGTCAAATTGGGATTTTTTAGAAATCTGTCTCAGAACTCTTTTTAAAGATGGTCACGTTTCGGGTCAAATACGGCGTCAAATGGAAAACCCCTAAACTACAAAGTTGTTGGAAATTTCGCGACAAACGTTTTGGATATAAAGTTTAGCTGATTCTGTGTCCGAACAGGCCCGCTGGGCCCCATTTACTGCAGCCCAAGATGGGGTGAGGGGAATCCGAGAAGCTATATAAAGGGAGGAAACCTAATTTGTGGAGGACACTGATAACCCACAAGTATAGGGGATCATGTGTAGCCTTTTTGATAAGTGAGAGTATCGAACCCAACGAGGAGCTAAAGGTAGGATAAATATTCTCTCAAGTTATATCAACAACTGATACAACTCTACACACACTAAACGTTTGCATTATCTAGAAAATAAAACTAGAGCAACAATACGAGTACTAGAGATAGCTTTGCATGATAATAAATAACAAGAAAGTAAAGCTAGTTGCTTCAGTAATAAAATACACTAAACTAACATAACCATGAGTGTGGAATAGTGGTGGTAATTGTGGTGGCTTTGTCCAAGTTTAAATAGCGAATAGATCGAGTTCATTGTCTTCGATGCAGTTTTGTTTGTGGGAGAGGCTAAATATACATGTGCTTCACTACTTGGAATTACATGTACTATATGATTGGATTGTTAGCAAACATCCGTAAGTACTAATCAATGCATTAAGGTTTCCCCAACCATAGCCTTAAGTTTAATGATCCTCTTACTCCCACATTCCGGTTCGCGTCCTTAGGTTTCTGTCACTCCGACAGAACTTCCCCCTTCCTCTTACACATACTACAAACCCTATGATATTTAATTCATACGCGCACAAATATAATGGAAACCAAAGGACTGTACCATATCAACATACAACTCTAATGAACCAAAGACGTTTAACCATTCAATCTAAGAACAAAGAAACTATGCAAACAGGACATAGATCATAGGATTATAACTTATAGCATCAAACACCATGTTTACATAGGACGGTACAGAGGTGTGTGGGAGGATGAACCACTGCATACTAGGAGGATTGGGTGATGGAGATGGCGGTGAAGATGGTGAAGAGGGTGGCGGTGGCACCGGCAGCGGCGCGGGGGACTCCTTCCCCGCCGCTGGTATCATAGGGGAGCACCGCCCCTTAGCCCCCTTCCTTCATGGCTTCTTGAGAGCCCTCCCCCATGGAGATGGGATCCATGGGGAGGAAAAAACGTGGCTTTGGTGGCTGCAAATTCATGGGTGGAGATGCCCTAGGCGAATTAGGTTTCCTTCCTTTATATAGCTTCTCGGATTCCCGTCACCCCATCTTGGGCTGCAGTAAATTAGGACTAAAAGGCCTGTCCAGACTCGAAATAAGCTAAATTTTATGTCCAGAATGTTTGCCGTGAAATTTTCAACAACTTTGTAGTTGAAGAGTTTTTCTGTTTGATGTCGTCTTCGACCCGAAACGTGACCATTTTTAAAAAGAGTTATGAGACAGATTTCTGGAAAAATCCCAATTTGACTCCAACAAGGTTTCCACTTGTATTCTTGGTAATTCCTACACATCAAAGTGTGAAACAAGAACATTGTGCACTTTTGCAACTATTAGTAGGTTAGTAAAAATAAATCATAAACTTTATACAAAAAGGAGTGTCAAAAGCATATTATTAGCATAAAACCATCAAAAATTATAGATATGTTATGGGTGTATCAGACACCTCCACTCACGAATTTGAAGCCACCAAAACCACATTTTTTCCTTCCCCATGCATCCTATCTCCATGGGGGAGAGCTCCCAAGAAGCCATGAAGGAAGGGGCTAAGGGGCGGTGCTCCCGCATGATACCGGCGGCGGGGAAGGAGTCCCCCGTGCCGTCGCCGGCGTCGCCGCCCTCTTCACCATCTTCACCGCCATCTCCATCTCTTAATCCTCCTAGTATGCAGTGGTTAATCCTCCCACACACCTTTGTACCGTCTTATGTAAACATGGTGTTTGATGCTATAAGTTATAATCCTATGATCTATGTCATGTTTGTGTAGTTTCTTTGTTCTTAAATTGAATGGTTGAATATCTTTGGTTCATTAAAGTTGTATGTTGATATAATACAGTCTTTTGATGTCCATTATATTTGTGCGCGCATGGATTAAATATCATAGGGTTTGTAGTATGTGTAAGAGGAAGGGGAAGTTCTATCGCAGTGACAGAAACCTGAGGACGCGAACCGGAATGTTGCTCGTATGGGAGTAAGAGGACCATTAAACTTAAGGCTATGGTTTGGGAAACATTAATGCACTGTTAGTAATTATAGATGTTTGCTAACAATCCAATCATATAGTACATGTAATTCCAAGTAGTGAAGCGCATGTGTATTTAGACTCTCCCACATAAAACGGCATCGAAGACAATGAACCCGATTTATTCGCTAATTAAATTTGGACAAAGCCACCACAATTACCACCACTATTCCACACTCATGGTTCTGTTAGTTTAGTGTATTTTATTGCTGCAGCAACTAGCTTTACTTTCTTGTTATTTATTATCATGCAAAACTATCTCTAGTACTCGTATTGTTGCTCTAGTTTTATTTCCTAGATAATGCAAACGTTTAGTGTGCGTAGAGTTGTATCAGTGGTTGATAGAACTTGAGAGAACATTTATCCTACCTTTATCTCGTCGTTGGGTTCGACACTCTTACTTATTGAAAAGGCTACCCACGATCCCCTATACTTGTGGGATATCAAGACCTTTTCTGGCGCCGTTGCCGGGGATCAATAGCGTGTGGGTGAATATTCTTCTGTGCACTTGTTTGCTTTATCTCTAAGTAGTTTTTACTTTCAGTTTTAAGTTGTTCTCTATCTTAGTATGGACAGGGAATGCGAATTACCAAAAAGCTAGTTGTACTTGTTACCTAAAAACATTTTCAAAAAGGAA
This sequence comes from Avena eriantha, assembly GCA_910589775.1. Taxonomy (NCBI): domain Eukaryota; kingdom Viridiplantae; phylum Streptophyta; class Magnoliopsida; order Poales; family Poaceae; genus Avena; species Avena eriantha. The sequence goes on from OU342740.1 coordinate 420,213,854, forward strand.
AGTGATTGGAAAGATGAGTAATGGTTAAGTGGGGATCGACCTTGAACAGTTGTGTTCATGCCTATGAAACCAAAACAAATCTTCCCATGGAAGCTTTTCAGTTAAAGTTTTGTATATATTGTGTATATTGTATATATCGTACATATTCCTTCGTACCATAAAAGTAAAGTGATAATTGTAGTTTTTAGTTACTTGGAAGTTGATAGTTTTGCTTTGCTGTCCAAAAATAGATTTTCTATGCTTCACCATATAAAATGTTTAAAATCACCAGAACGTGATATTGATCTGAAATTTCTTGAGTGCAAAGTAATGCTCATTATATTTATTTCATTAAACTAACTTTTTTCTGATTTGAATTCCGTAGCTGTCTTAAACAATCCGATCTTCACAAACTGTTCAGTTTAGACAGATTTCTGTGCTTCACTGTAAAAAATCGTGATAAATCTTAGAATAGTATTTTGATCTGAAATGTTTTGTGCATAAACCTCCGATTATGATCTGTCTTTCATTACTTTTGCACTTGTCGATTTGAGCTACCTAACTATCTTGTTGAGTGTCATCTTTACTCAGTTTTGACAGATTTCTTAGTTTATTCAATATTGTACTTGGTGTTATTAGTTTCATTAGTTTTTCGACGGACAACAGAAATCATGAAAACCTTAGTATATACAGTGGATAATGTTGATTAAATATTATGAAACTTTTCAATGCCTAAACATTAGTGGATTTTATTTAATGAGTACTAACCCTACTAATGAGTTTTGTGAAGTTTTATGTGGATGTAGCTTATAAGTTCTAATCAATATGGTGATATGAGATGAACAAGAAGACGCAAGAGCTCAAGCCTGGGGATGTTGGGTGCATTCCAAGAACATATTCAAGAAGATACAATCATCTAGGCTTGGGGATTCCCTAGTCATCCCCCTATTCATCGACTAACATGAGGTTGTCTCCTTCATACTCTATATTACCCATCCACATGATATGTATTGTGTTAACTTTTATTATAGTTGCTTTTATATGCCTTGGTTTTATCTTCTTTATTTTATTAGGATCTTTATTTTTTCTTTATTCATTCTTTACTTTCACTTATAATTTGAAAAGAACAAAAATAGTTTCTTTTGTTTTGCTTCTTTGTTTGGTTCTCTATTTTGATTTATTTGGTTTTTACCTTTTATTTTTATTTAGAGTTTTCCTTGCTGTAGCTAGCATGTTTAGATCTTGTTTAGCATCCTTTCTCTTAGTTTATCATAAATAAAGTGCCAAGTTTTACCCATTTGGCTTAGTTGATACATATGTAAAAAAATGAATTTTTTGTTTTCAGCATCTACTACCCACTGCGAGATTTTTCATATTTTACTAGAAACTCGAAAAGTCACGAAATTTAGAGATATTACGTATCACCTAATCCTCTGCACGCACAAATATTGGCAAAAATTTCTGACATGTTTAAGTGCACCTAAAAATTATGTTTTCTAGCTGCTGTTTTTCTAGACAAATTCTGACTTTTGTTGCAAGAGTGGCCTCTTTGCGTTTTCATTTGATTCTTTTTGGGTCTTACCTTTTGTTTAGAAGTTGGCCACTTAAGAAACCTTTCTGTAAATTTAAAACAAAATTTGATTTGGTTTAATAGAGCACTTAGGAAATATTATCTATTGCACTAATTCCTAAACGCGGAAAAGAATGGGAAAGTTTTTGTGTTGAAGTTTTTTCATAGAGAATGAAGGAACACCAAACAGAGAAATTGAAGAATGTCCAAAGTCATAAGTTTGGGGATTTCTCTGCATCCCTCTTCTTCAACAACCCCTCGGTTTGCAAACCTTTAAACTTTATTTTTTGAGCAACATAGAAACTTGAATAAATTTGGAGCGTTTGTATCTTATTATTTATTTGGCTTAGCATCAAACACCAGTTACATTTGTTTTCTTTGACTCTTGGAAGTTGTTACCTCTGTAGCAACCGCTCCATATCCTTTTTATTTTCGTTTTTGTGCCAAGAATAGCCTCTAAGAAGAAGGAAATAAGATTTAGGGAAGTTGCTATCCCAGAACAGATTATGTGCTGTCACTAAATAAATTCATATAAATTAGCCAGAATGTCAAATGGACCTGCGTATTTTTTTGTATATGCCCCAGGTTATTATCTAACTTTCATTAGTTTTGCACTTTTTGATATGAGCAACGGAAGATTTTCGGAAAAATAGATCTTTACCTGCTGTTCTATTTTGATAGATTTCTGCCAACTTTTCATTTGCCTCTTAAATCTCTTTCTTTTGATGTTCCTTGAGCAAGAGATTTAAAATAAGTTATTACAGTAGCTAATATGTTAATGGTTGCTAGACTTGTGTTGGTACTGAACCCAACTGGATCTACTTTTGTGTTTGCACTAATGTTGCTAATGAGAATCGTGTAAAGTTTTGTATGGAAGAAGTTTTTAAGTGCAGGGAAAGAAGGATGATGTAATTGGATGAATAATAAACAAAAGCTCAAGCTTGGGGATGCCCATGTCACCCCAAGAACATATTCAAGAAGTACAAGCGTCAAAGCTTGGGGATGCCCAAGGCACCCCCTTCTTCTTCATCAAGTTTATCAGGTCATCTCTCACACACTATGTTTTGTGCTTTCATATATTATGTGTTGTTCTTGGAGCGTCCGTTGTATTAGTTTTCAGTATTGGTTTGTTTGTTTTGTTTCTTTAAATAAATTGGGTGGACCCTGATACGTTGCAAATGTATCTATATTTTTTGATGTTCCATGCTTGTTTAGTATCTACTTTGCTTTGATTTGTCAACACTTTGAGGTATTTTTATTTGTTTTCTACGACTAACCTATTAACAAGATACCACAGTGCCAGTTGTCTGTTTTCTTCTGTTTTTGGTTCCAGAAAAGGCAGAAAATCAATATTCTCGGAATTGGACGGACAAAAGCCAATATGCCAATTTATCCCGGAGCAACACGGAAACACGAAGCAGAGACGGAGTAGGGCACCAGGGTGGGCACACCATATGGTGGCGCGGGCTAGCCCTGGCCGCGCCACCAGGTGGTGTGGGCTCCCTGGCTGCCCACTGACCTTGCCTCTTCGCCTATAAAATCCTCCCGATGCAAAAACCCTAAATCGTCAATCTGAAAGCCACGAAAAGTTCCACAGTGCCGCCGCCACCGAAGAGGAGATTCGGAGGATAGAAAGTCTCTGTTCAGGCACCCTAACAGGACGGGGAATTGCCCCCGGATCCATCTCCATCGATCTCCACCACCATCTCCATCGTCGTTGCTGATTCCCATGATGATGAAGGAATAGTTCTTCCTCGAGGCTAAGGGTTCTACCGGTAGCTATGTGTTCATCTCTCTCTCTATGCATGATCATATTGTGATCATGAGCTTTGTAATCAAGTAGATCTACCTTGCTACTCAACTACTTTAATAGATCTCTGCTCTCCCCATGTATGTGAAAGTGACAGCATGCACACTGTCGTGGCACTTAGGCTAGATATTACAAATACTTGTTATGAGTTATATTTGGAGTTGGGTGTTTCTATGAAATTGTGGTGTTTGTTGGAACCATCTAGTGCTCAAGGTGACAGTGTGGAGTTATCTAGATGGGGAAAGCGAACTTTGAGGAGTGTTGTTATAGCCCTACCATGGATTAGAGTGTCCAACCAGAGAGTAGTTCAGAGTAGTATCATGAAGAGAAGATATTTATATGAGAGTGTTCACTAGTGAAAGTATGATCCCTAGGCCTTGTTTCTAAGCATTGAAACACCGTCTGCAACTAGATCTGTTACATGTTTGCTTGCTTCCATCTTTATTTCAGATTTCCTTTAGTCTCTTCCCACGTCAACCACACGCCATCAAAGCTATTTTTTGGTACCGTTACCACTTATAATTATCTATACCACTTGTATTTCACTATCTCTTCGCCGAACTAGTGCACCGATACACCTGACAAGTGTATTGGGTGTGTTGGGGACACAAGAGACTTCTTGTATGTTGATTGCAGGGTTGCTTGAGAGGGGATACCTTTGACCACTTCCTCCCTGAGTTCGATAAACCTTGAGTAATCCACTTAAGGGAAACTTGCTGCTGTTCTACAAACCTCTGCACTTGGAGGCCCAACAACTGACTACAAGAATAGAAGTGCGTAAACATCAAGCTATTTTCTGGCGCCATTGCCGGGGAGGTAAGGTAAAAGGTACTCACAGCCTCCGGTGTGAGTGCTCAAAGTTATTTACTTTAGATTCTGCAATTTTGTCTTTTTTTTTCTTGTTTTCACTAGTTTGACTTAATGGAAAACAACAACAAAATTAGAGAGGTTTATAGTATTTATCTTGAGTTAGGACTTGAATTGTTTGAAGAGAAAATTAAAAAACCGATGGAACTTTATTTGCATGCTAATAGCAATGTTGTTAGTATGAATTCTTTGGACACCATTATTGCTAATGCTATGGAAAATTCTAAGCTTGGGGAAGCTAGTTTTTATGAAAATGATCTTTTTAGTTCCCCAGCTTTGGAAGATAGCTATTCTATTGCTTATGATGATACTATACCTCCAATATATGTTGATTGCAATGATGAATATGATATTTTCAGTCCACCTACTATTAAGGAGAAAAATAATTATGATTACAATATGCCTCCTATATTTGATGATTATGGTGATGAGAATAATAATGATAGCTATGTTGTTGAATTTAGTCCCACTACAACTAATAAGAATGACTATGTTTATGTGGGGAGTATTAATTCTTTTATGCATGTGGCTCATGATAAGAATGTTTTATGTGATAGTTTTATTGTTAATTTTATTCATGACGCTACTGAAAGTTATTATGAGAGAGGGAAACATGGTTTTATGCATCTCAATAATATTAAATTTCCCCTCTTTATGTTGAAATTTTTGAAGTTGCACTTGTTTTGCTTTCCTATGCTTGTTGCTTTGTGCTTTCATGACTTGTTTCTTTACAAGATTCCTATGCATAGGAAGTGGGTTAGATTGAAATATGCTTTGAATTTGCTTCTTGATGCTCTCTTTTACTTCAATTCATATTTCTTATGTGAGCATCTTCTCAAACTATCATGCCTAACTTAAAGGCGTTAAAAAAAGTACTTATTGGGAGATAACCCAAAAGTTTTAGATGAGTCTTTGAAGTTATTACCTCTGTAATAACTGCTCCTTATCCTTTTTATTTGCTTTTTGTGTCAAGAGTAACCTCTAACGAGAGAGAAGTAATGCTTGGGAAAGTTGCTGTCCCGAAACAGATTTTTGTACTTCACTGTAAAAATTCCTGTAAAATCTCTGTACGTCGTTTGGAGGCGAGAATATTTGTGCTTCTGCCCTAGGTTGTTATCTAACTTTCGTTAGTCCGATTCTTTTCAATTTGAGCAACAGAAGGTTTTCAAAAAAATCGGTTTTCACTTGCTGGACTGTTTTGACAGATTTCTGCCATTATTTGCATTTGCCTCTTTGTCGATTTCTTTTTGGGTTTTTTTGGTGAATTGAGCTTTTTAGGGAATTGCTATAGTAGCTTGTGTTTTTAATGAAAGTTTTGCTGTTTTAAAACGAAACCCCAAAGGTTTATTATCTTTTGAATGCACTAATGTTGCTAATGAAGATTGTGTGAAGTTTTGTATGAAGGAAATTTTTCAGGTGTAGGGAAAGAATGATGTAATAAGATGAAGAATGGACAAAAGCTCAAGCTTGGGGATGCCACCCCATGTCACCCCAAAAAATATTCAAGAGGTAGAAGCGTCAAAGCTTGGGGATGCCCAGGCATCCCCTTCTTCATCAATAAAAATCTCGGGTCTTTCCAGACACTTCGTTTTTATTGTTTCATGCACAATTGTGTTTTTCTTGGAGCGTCTTTATTTTTGTTTTTAGTTTTCTTTTTTTTTGGTTTGCTTAAATAAGTTGGTTGTATCCCAACACACTTCTTTTGGAGAGAGACACGCTCCGTTTTCATTGCCTAGAACACTCTAGTTTTCATTCTTATTATTGTGTGACTGTTCTCTTTTGCTAGCACTGTGTTTAGCCTTAGTTTTCTTGTGCTTTCAGCTTAGAACTTTTTATTTCTTCTTTGTGGATTTGTGAGACAAGCTCACTGATCTTTATTGATTATTATCTTTGTGAGTTGTTTCAAATAAGTCGATTGGCGTTGGAAAAGAGTAGGAAAGTTCATGCTTAAGTGGTATAAAGGGAGCTTGTTTTTGACAGTGACTTAGACTTTATCATGTCATGCTTGATATTGTTTTGTCTTTATGCTTTGTGATTTTTGCTGTAGCATGACATGTTATAAACAATTGAGATTTCTTAATGTGCCTTGAAAGAATCATGCGTTGTTTTAGCATATTAAAGAATAGTATTGTGGTATTCTCCTTTGATGCTTTATTTGGGTTGACTTGGTGCATGCTCACACCATGTTAAGACTATCCCAAGTCACCATAGCCCTTATGATCCTTTAGTTTTCGACTTGTAATATCAATTTATGCTTTAATTCATGATGTTTTGTCGCTTTGCATGATTATGGCCATTATTGCTCTCTTAGTTGGTCGCTCCTAGTATTTTGTTAGCCTCCATAACCAAGTATGAATTCCACTCATGCATCCAACTCCAAATAAAACCAAGTTATTCCAAAGAGTTCACCATACCTACCTATTAGCATTTGCTATTCCAAGTATATTCATATTTTTATCTACCTTCCGAATTAAACTTGTTATGAGAAAACTAGTGATTAAAGCTCTCACGAACTTGATGGCACACTTTACTTTTCTTGCCCTTGATAAACTTGAACCATTGTGTCATCTATGTTGTATATGCTTGCACTTATATGTTGGGGACTAGCAGAACCATGCTGTCATGGGGAACACTTTCCATATTGCACTTGTACTTTGTACCTAGTTGATATCATGCTCTTTTGTCTATGGATGTCGTTGGTGTGAAATAAAGGGGAGCTTGTAAGTCCATGGAGTTATGTATGTGTGTTAGAGAAATGCCTAGGCCGCCGGTCTAATCCATGCTGTCATGGTGGAAACCTGCAGCGTAACCATAATGACCTGTCTATGAAGCATTCTTCTTATAAAAAAAGAGTCAGATATTGAGAAAAAAAGAGATATGAGGAAAGAGGAAAGAGAGAAAAAAGCACCATTTTCCCATGGTAAATAAGAAGATTGCTGAGATGTGATATGTTGCAAACGTATCCATAATTTTTGATGTTCCATGCTTCGTTTTATCTACTTTCTTATGTTTTGTCCACACTTTGGAGTACTTTTCATATGATTTCTTGGACTAACCTATTAACAAGAGCCATAGTGCCAGCTGCCTGTTTTCTGCTGTTTTTGGTTCCAGGAAAGTTAGAAAATGAATATTCTCGGAATTGGGCGGGACAAAAGCCAAAGTCAGTTTTTCACCGATGGACACATGGAGCCAGAATACGAGACAGAGAGGGGCTGGGGCCCAGCCACACCACCTAGCCGCGCGGCCAGGCCTAGCCCGCGCCAGGGGGTGGTCTGGCCGCCCCAGGCACCCCCTCGGCCTCTCCTTCCGCCTATATATTGCCTCTGATACGAAAACCCTAAGTACCCGATCAAAATTCCACGAAAGAGTCTATAGCCACTGTCATCTCCATCCCTAGATCGGGAGGGATCTGAAGCTCTTCCTGGCACCCTGCCGGAGAGGGGAATTCACCCTAGAGGCCTTCTTCATCATCATGCAAGCCTCTGGTGTGATGCGTGAGTAGTTCATCTCTGGACTACGGGTCCATGTAGTAGCTAGATGGCTGGTTCTCCTCCTTTGTGCTATCATGTCTAGATCTTGTGAGCTCTGTTCATGATCAAGATCATCTATTTGTAATTCTGCATGTTGTGTTTGCGGGAATATGATGGATATTGAGATGCTATTTTAGATTGATTATTGATTCTATCATGTCTTTGTTATTTGTGATCTTGCATGCTTTCCGTTGTTAGTAGCTATCTTGGCCAAGTAGATGCTAGCAACTCCAAGAGTTAGTATTTATGCTCGATAGTGGGTTCATGCCTCTGGTAATCTGGGGAAGTGACATAAATCTCTAAGGTACTAGATGTGCTATTGATACTAGGGAGAAAACAACAATCCTTTGTTCATAGAACAATCGTATTGTTTACTTTACACGCAATTCATAATGCAATTATCCGTTGCTTGCAACCTAATACTGGAGGGGGTTCGGATGATAACCAGAAGGTTGGGTTATTAGTCATAGATGCAGTTGGATGGCGGTCTATGTATAATGTTGTAATGCCCAATCGAATCTCAAAGTCAAGATGATTAGTATATGCTTGTATGCTTTCTCGATGTTTGTCAATTGCCCCGCTATAATTTGTTCACCCAACATGTCATCTATCTTAAGGAGAGCCACCTATAGTGAACTATGGACCCTGGTCCTTTCTTTTACTAGCAATCTACAATCAACTATTTATTGCTTTGTGTTTACTTTCTGCAAACTATTACTTTCTTCCACTCGATACGTTTAATCCATTGTTTTCAGCAAAACCGGTGAGATTGACAACCTCATTGCAAGTTGGGGACAGAGTTTTGTGGTTGTGTTGTGCAGGTCTCCACGTTGTTGCTGGCACCGGTAGTGCGCCCTGCCAAAGTTCAGCTTGCTACACCTTTGGGGTGTTTCCTTGCTCCTACTGGATTGATAACCTTGGTTTCATAACTGAGGGAAAACTTACTGTTGTGCTCATCATACCTTCCTCTTGGGGTTCCCCAACGAGCTCGTTAATACACGAGTCAGCAAGATGCTCGTTGTCTGCTTGCCTTGTTATTTTGATATGGGGATTCTTCCGTATCATCGGGAAAGGGGTACCTCGTTGGCGGTTCTCTATGATACACATGTACTTACTATGACAAGAACGTACCGGTAACTAAACTTGAGTAGCATGAGGAGCGGCCTTCGTATTCAAGGGATATGAGATTTCCAACTTATACTTTGTCAAGCATATACTCCATAGTTTGTTCACTTTAACCTTAATCACTTCAAGATGCTTATGATAGGGGGAATGAGAGCTGAAAGCTAATAAGTACTGTAATTTTTGGAAGCTCTTTATGAAACTTGAATCCCTACTTCCTTCTATGAAGGCCTTTATTTTACTTTTATGTTGAGTCTCCACCTTCTATCTTTATGCATCTATTGAGAGAGCATAGTGGCAATTCTTAGTTCTATGTGCATTGTCCCAAGACTTGTTGATTGATGCATAATTTTGATATTGCTTGTTCTTCAACTATTTGTATCTAGTCACTCTTATGAACTTTGAAGGTGTCCTATGCATTTATGTTTGCTACTCTATGAGGGACAAGTTGAATGCCACTATGCTATGTTTTCTTTATGTGAAATAAACAAACGTCTTGCAAAGCATTGTTATTCATGAATCTTTTGTTTGTGCCTTTTCATGTTGCAACATAGTTGCTATGTCTTATTGTTAGAACTTTATCTTTCATGCTATGTTGAAGTACTATGATCCCATCTATCAATGTTTTACAAATACTTTGATCAAGTTTATGATGGTGCATGTCACCTCAAAAATTATTCTTTATTTTTATCACTTACCTAGTCGAGGACGAGGAGGAGTTAAGATTGGGGATGTTGATACGTTGCAAACGTATCTATAATTTTTGATGTCCCATGCTTGTTTAGTATCTACTTTGATTTGCTTTGTCAACACTTTGAGGTATTTTTATTTGTTTTCTCGGACTAACCTATTAACAAGATGCCATAGTGCTAGTTGCCTGTTTTCTTTTGTTTTTGGTTCCAGAAAAGGTAGAAAATCAATATTCTTGGAATTGGACGAGACAAAAGCCAATATGCCTATTTTTCCCGGAGCAACACGGAAACACGAAGCAGAGACGGAGTAGGCCACCTGGGTGGGCACACCATATGGTGGCGCGGGCTAGCCCTGGCCGCGCCACCAGGTGGTGTGGGCCCCCTGGCCACCCACCGACCTTGCCTCTTCGCCTATAAAATCCTCCCGATGCAAAAACCCTAAATCGTCAATCAGAAAGCCACGAAAAGTTCCGCAGCGCCACCGCCACCGAAGGGGAGATTCAGGGGACAGAAAGTCTCTGTTCCGGCACCTTGCCGGGACGGGGAAGTGCCCCCGGAGCCATCTCCATCGATCTCCACCACCATCTCCATCGTCGTTGCTGATTCCCATGATGATGAGCGAGTAGTTCTTCCTCGAGGCTAAGGGTTCTACCGGTAGCTATGTGTTCATCTCTCTCTCTCTATGCATGATCATATTGTGATCATGAGTTTTGTAATCAAGTAGATCTACCTTTCTACTCAAGTGCTTTAATAGATCTCTGCTCTCCCCATGTATGTGAAAGTGACAGCATGCACACCGTGGTGGCACTTAGGCTAGATATTACAAATACTTGTTATGAGTTATATTTGGAGTTGGATGTTTCTATGAAATTGTGGTGTTTGTTGGAACCATCTAGTGCGCAAGGTGACAGTGTGGGGTTATCTAGATGGGGAAAGCAAACTTTGAGGAGTGCTGTTATAGCCCTACCATGGATTAGAGTGTCCAACCAGAGAGTAGTTTAGAGTAGTATCATGAAGAGAAGATATTTATATGAGAGTGTTCACTAGTGAAAGTATGATCCCTAGGCCTTGTTTCTAAGCATTGAAACATCGTTTGCAACTAGATCTATTACATGTTTGCTTGCTTCCATCTTTATTTCAGATTGCCTTTAGTCTCTTGCCACGTCAACCACACGCCATGAAAGCTATTTTTGGCACCGTTACCACTTCTAATTATCTATACCTGATGAGGGTTTAACTCATCACATTGTTATGGACTTGGGTTTTGGAGAAGGAGGGAGCGTTGGAGACATCTATCGGCTAGCAAACAAGCACACAGGGGACTCGAAGATTTACCCAGGTTCAGGCCTCGTAGAGGTCCCTACTCCTGCTTGTCTACTCATGGAATTATCAAAGGAATCGAAGATTACAATGGTGCGCTGATGCAATCTGGCGAGAGTTGTGGAAACTAGGGTTGCGTGTGTCTTCCTCGCCGCCCCCTCCTAGCCTTTATATTGATAGGCTAGGTCTCGGGTAGCAGGCTGAGTCGGTTACATGTTAGGGTTTTCCCCTTTTAACTTTCTATCTTTAGCTTCTTCTTGTTCTTCAAGCAATCGAGAGTCCGTATGTAACTCGAGTTCTTCATTTGGGCCTTGGCGACACCATGGGCATCTACGTATTCAGGCCATATATACCAAGCTCGAGTACCTGTAGGGTATACCCATGTCAGTAGCTCCCGAGTGTCCAGTGGAATTGCAGATTCTACTGGAGACTTTATGAAGCCTTTCGAGTGCATGACTGAGTATGTTTTTCGACTGTTCTGTTTATGTCATAGGGATTGTTGATGTGCGTGCCTGATTTAACCGATGTATCGGTATCAGTTAACTACCTTAGGGTAAAACAATGCCTTCTACTCAAACTCGAGTCCCCAGACTCGAATCCGGAAAAGTGCTGGTGTAATTCGACTCAAGCCGCGGAGGTCTTATAGGAGTCGAATTCCAGTTATATGGGTGTGAGCACTCGACACGTCCGTCAAGGAATGTTCATCGTACCTGTAGGCACGGATATATTTCTGGTAGTGTGCAGCTAATGCATTGCCAGGCCTTATTCAGGTCTTATCTTCACGCTGTAAGCGCGGCATCCGAATTTTATCATCGCGGAGACGATTCGGGTGACCCAGGAGACGCAGTCTTTTTGTAGGGAAAATTATGAGGCGGTGTCACCATAAACTTCGAGTAGCCCTCGAGTGCCTGGTTGAGTCGAAGACTCAGGCAGGGACTAAAGAACCTTTGTGACTGCTGTCATCTTTTGTTTGCTTGTTTCAGTCGATTTTGTTTCCGGTGCTCCCTATGGGAGTAACCCATGTCCATAGTCGAACTGTGTTTCGAGTGGCTGGGTTTGCCTTGGTTGTCCATGTTCTTGCAAAAAAGAAAGAAGAAAAAATCATAGGGTGCGTGACCAGCGCTCCCTATGGGAGTAGGCCCCGAGTGCTTGGTGGAGTCGAAGACTCAAGCAAGGACTAAAGTAGTTGAAGTCTTCTGCTGCGTAGTTTTGATGACGGCAGTGCTGATGATTTCATGACATCGGTTGCCCGCATGAGCAAGTTTGAAGGGACGTGACGAGCAGTGGGTCCTACTCCCTGACTTTGATTTGACCTGGCGTGCGTAATCTTTATTTTAACTGTGCCTCCTCGATTTCTATGCATAATGGGAATAGTGGGGGGACGGTTCGCGTTTCCGCTCCTCCACGTGTCTAGCACGATGATCGCCACGCGTCCAGTAGGGTTTATCTGAGCCGTTGGATTGCATCTTCTAGGGGTTAAGTAGTGATGTTGCGACGGTAAAATTCACATCTTCTTTCGTTCATCCTTTGCCTCCATCGCCATTGCCGCTGCTCCTCTGCTTTCTCTGCGCTCTTGTCCTCCGCGGCGCTGGACCAGCTCGGCACATTTCCCAGCTACTTCCTCCGGTAGCATCGCCGTCGCGTAATGGGGAAGAAGAAAGGAGGTGCTACGACCGATTCCGCGGCTACCGCTGCTGCGGTGAAGAAGAAGGGCGGCACCGCCGCTGCGGGCACCAGCACCGCCACCGGTGGGAAGAAGAAGGGCACAGGCACTCGCGTCACGAATGGCGTGTGGCTGATGACCCACAAGTATAGGGGGTGTATCGCAGTATTTTCGAGGGAAGTGAAACTCAATTTATTGATTCGACACAAGGGGAGCCAAAGAATACTTATCAGCCTTAACACTGGGTTGTCAATTCAGCTGCACCTGGAAACAATCTTGCTCACAGCAGTTTATCAGTAGCAACAGTTTTGTAGTAGGAATAGTAAAGTGACAGTAGTAGCAAAGCAAAGACAGTAGTAAGAAAAGTAGTAAACAATGGGATTCGAGTGCGGTAGGCATAGGGATGGATGGACGGGCGTTGCATGGACAAGACAATTCACATAGCAATCAGAACATAGGGAAATTGCAGATAAATAAGATAAGCACCCAAGTACTAGACAATCCTAGGCATGTGTTCCATATATAGTCATACGTGCTCGCAATGAGAACTTGCACAACATCTTTTGTCCTGCCAGCCCGTTTGCAGCGGGGCCTCTAGGGAACTACTGGCAATTAAGGTGCTGAACACATGTGATCCTCACATCAAAGCCTTTCCCTTCCAGCTACCCCGATTTCTGTCACTTCGGGACCATAGGTTCCGGACAATGACGTGTGTATACAACTTGTAGATAAGACCCAAAACAATACTATCATGATGAATCAATAATAAGTTTAGATCTGAAATCATGGCACTCGGGCCCTAGTGACAAACATTAAGCACAACAAGTCGCAACAAAGTCATAAAGCACTAATAAAAGATACTAGGCACTATGCCCTAACAATCTGATGCCATTACATGAACGATCTCATCCAATCCCTACCATCCCCATAGCCTACAGCAGGGGATTACTCACTCATAGATGGAGGAAACATGGATGGTCGATGGAGATGATGGTGGAGATCGATGGAGATGGCTCCGGGGGCACTTCCCCGTCCCGGCAGGGTGCCAGAATAGAGACTTTCTGTCCTCCGAATCTCCCCTTCGGTGGCGGCGGCACATCGGAACTTTTCGTGGAAAAACGTCGAACCCCCCGAAGTTTTTAGGTCAGTAGGCTTCTTATAGGCGAAGAGGGAGACCGAGGGAGTGCATGGGGCAACCACACCAGGCCCTGGCACGGCCAGGCCTAGCCCGCATCTGGGGGGCCAGCCCCTGGCCCTCCTCCTTCTCGTATTCTGGCTCCGTGAGTCTTCTGGAAAAATAGGCACTTTGGCTTTTGTCCCGTCCAATTCCGAGAATATTCATTTTTTGACTTTCCTGGAACCAAAAACAGCAGAAAACAGGCAGCTGGCACTGTGGCTCTTGTTAATAGGTTAGTCCAAGAAATCATATGAAAAGTACTCCAAAGTGTGGACAAAACACAAGAAAGTGGATAAAACCAAGCATGGAGCATCAAAAATTATAGATACATTTGCAATGTATCAATGGCGTCCATCCGTCATCAAGTCCTCTAATCTTCATCTTCTTTGCCAAGACAGAGTGTTGTCCGCCGCAGTCACTGACGCGCGCGTCCCCGGCGGCGAGGTAATCCCCTCTCCTCCTGTGGGTTTTCGAGTGATGTTCCTAGCGTTCATCATTCGCGGCCTCTCGTTGCCCCTGCATCCTTTCTTCAGGGGCCTTCTTTGTTTTTACGGGCTCTAGCTCCATCAGCTGTCCCCCAACTCCATTCTCCATGTAGCTTGCTACATCACCCTCTGCGAGTGATGGCTCGGTATCAAGCCACATTTCGGTCTCTTCAAGCGCCTTTTCAAATTGAAACATCAATCGGCATCTGGTTCCATAGTCTATGATGTAGGCGGCTGCGGAATCCATGTCGATCCATCCGCCACCTACTTCGACATCAAGCTGGCGATGTCCGTCCAAGGGTGGAGGGACAAGTGGTTCTACGTTCGCGACCAGAAGGCCGACGGATACTCACGCCCTTCGACCCCTCGACGCCATGCAAGAGGAGGCGCTCCTGGAAGCATGTGGTTATGCCCGGCGAGTCCGCGGAGATAGATGTGCTGTACGAGCGAGTCTGCGACCTCGAGAGTCACATAGGCAAAGAGGAAGGAGGTTGCGCCCTCATTCGCACGTGGATGCGCCGTCGCGTCTAGTCCCTGCAAGCCAGAGTCCATCCCATGTTTCAGTGGGCTAGTGCTGACGATGTCACTCGCGTGTCTGCCGATGGCATGTCCGCGAGTGAGGTAGATAAAAGGGTTCGACTGGTCACCAAGTACACCACCAACGATGTGCTACCTAGTGAACCAGTCGTTGCTCTGTTCGATGCTGCTAATCCTCCCCTTGAGGTATAGTTGTGCTATGCATTAGCTTAGTTTGTTGATTGCTCTGTGTTGCTTCTTTAATTTTTGTGCTAATTTGTGATCTGTATGCAGGATTGGGCGGTGTCACCCTGTATGCCTCCTCTTCTTGAGGGGGTTATCCCTCGCGAAGCCTTGGAAGAGGACGAGTCGGAGTCGACCGTCCCATCTGATGTGGAGGAGGAAGCCCCCGAGTCGGGTAGTCCGGATACTCGCAAGCGCTCGCGCAGCGAGCATTCCGATGCGTTGTCTCCTTCGACTCCGGAAGGTGCAGGCGTTGGTGCGGAGTCACCGATCCCTGCCATTCCTGTGAGTGCCGTGGCGCCCTCTTCTCGCAAGAATATGCGACTTCCAAATGAGCCTTCGTCAGAGTCGGGGGAGCCAACCATTGACTTTGATAAGTTTGATTAGTAAGTATTCGAATCCTCCTTTTTTGGTTCTTCTTTGCAGTTGTCTTTTCTTTATGTTGATTTGATCTTGAAGTTAGTCGGCATCGTCGTCTTCTGGCGACGTCCAATTTTTGAAAGAATCTGGAGTCGCGACTTCTAGAGCCAAGAAAGAAGTTGAGTGTGCTCCTTCTCCTCCATTGGCGGCCCACTCCGGGCACAATTCATCAAGCTCTCCCCACGATGGGGAGCATCGGATGGTTGCCCGGATGACTGCGCACTAGTCGACTTCAGAGTCACTGGAGGATCATGTGAGTGTAGTATATCTTCTTCTCGTGCTGCAGTCAATTTTGCCTATGGTATCTGCTGATCTTTGTTGTTTTCTTTTTTGTGATAGCTCCTTGTGAAGGAAGCCGCTCACTTGGCGAAGCAGGTGCTTGCGATGGGTCGCCAGCATGTCATGCTGGATACGCGCTATCGCGTGGTGGAAAGTAAGTGCCATTCACTTCTTCTTCTACTGCCTTGTTGTTGTGTAGTCGACTGATATTCTATCCCTGTTGTTCTATTTTGCAGCTGAACATAATGCTCTTCTTCGTGATGCCGCCGCCATGGAAAAGACACTCGCCGCGCCCGTGAAGTGCCGCGATGAGGCAATCGTGGTGCGTGACGAGGTGCAAAAGCGCGAAGAGGGCCTGCGTGCCTCCATTGCAGCTAGGGAGAAGTTGTTCGAAGAACAGCTTTTCTCGATTGCCAAGGCCCTCTTAGGTACCTTGCTTGGATATCATTATCGTTCTTTTGTTCGATTTTATCGCTAGTGGTGACTTTCGTGCCCATGCGTGGGTTTATGTATAGATGCTGGCGATTTGAGCTTCGATCCTTAGACCCTCTGTCGTGACGATGCCTTGGCGGGTGCACTTTCAGCAGTCGAGGACCGCAGCGCCGCCGTTCAAGATGTGCTCTCCAAGGCCAAGGGCGTGCTCAGTCGCCTCCGGGAGGAACTGATGCCCAAGGCTGAGCTGATTGAGAACATGGATGAGCTGGTGGAGTCTCTCGCCGGGGGTGTCCCTGCAAGCTTCAAGAATTCGCTTTGTACGGCTAGCGCATCAATGTTGCTTGCTATGGTGCAGGCCCATGGAGTCGAAGTTGATCCTGCAGCGGTCTCGAGGGCGATGCTCGTTAGCACGGACGTCCAGCAGGTAGTATTTGCTCCCTTCGCGACTGCCTGTGGCAAGTATGGGCCGTAGCTGATTAGCATAGTTGCGAAGTACTCTGAGAGCTGCAACGAGCCAAGAAGGCGGCAAAGGCTGCGGCATCAGGGGCTGGCGGAAAGTCAGTGGCATCTGATACCGCCACGGACTCGATGAGGCCCCGAAGCCGTCCAAGTCGAAGAAGCCAGTCGCTCCTCAGTAGCTTTGTAATAGTTGATTAGTTTATGTCCTTTGTCAAGAACATGCCTGTTGGTGAGTGTATCTGCTAATACTTTTGCTAGTCTTGAATGCACTCGAATCTTTTGTCTGTGCATCGCTTTGGTCTTCTTATTTTGCTTCTTGCTTGGCTTGTGATAGGGCACGTCGAGTGAACCATTGAGGGAGCCTCAGGATTCACCGCCCCTTGATGATACGTTGGCACCACCGCGCTCGAGGGTGGAAGAGTTGTCTTTGCTCTCACGACTGTGTGATCGCATGAAGCATTTGGAGCGTGAATTGCCTGTGCTCCGCGATAACACAGATGTATGGAAGTCAAAGGCAGAGAGGGCCACCGCCCGAGAATAGTATCTGTTGGGGGAGATGACACAGCTGGGTGACCAATTTAAGTGTTAGTTTGCTTACTCTTATCTTTTCTTGTAGTCACTCGCAGTGGTTTGCTATCCTCACACTTCCGTTGTTGTTTTGTATAGTTGTCAGCGCTCGCCATCTGCAGGATGAGAAAGATAGGGTTGCCATTCGCATGCATGATCTGACCCGAGAGCAACTTCAGGAGAGTGGATACTTCTGGGTGGATCATGATCGTGCGATTCCGCTGGCGACCCTACAAGATCGTGCGTCGCGAGTGCT
Organism: Avena eriantha; assembly: GCA_910589775.1. Lineage (NCBI taxonomy): Eukaryota > Viridiplantae > Streptophyta > Magnoliopsida > Poales > Poaceae > Avena > Avena eriantha. The sequence continues at coordinate 420,231,244 of OU342740.1, forward strand.
GCACTTTCTGAAGAAGTCGCAGTCATGCTTGAAGAACATTTATCGGACGATGTTTCCGCTGGATGTTGCTCCATCGAGCCTGCTGACCCTCCTTGCTAAGTTCCAAGATCTGGCTGCGGTTCACGAGTGCGTAAGGCAGCAGTTGGTGGCTGGTGCCAAGGCCACTCTGTCGCTGGTGCGATTGCATAGGCCTGATGTGGACGTTGCGGCTGGTTCACCTGCGCCACCAGCGGGTTCTGCTTGGAATATGGTGCCGCACTATCAGGTGGTGGATCGCCCAGCTGAGGAGATCGTCGACTTCTTCGAGGAGCAGACCAACGTTCTTTTGTTGCAATAGTAGTTTAGTTTGTATCCTCCACATAAGTGTACCAATGATGTAAAGTTCGTATGTAATGTTGATTAAATATTATGAAACTTTTCAATGCCTAAACATTAGTGGATTTTATTTAATGAGTACTAACCCTACTAATGAGTTTTGTGAAGTTTTATGTGGATGTAGCTTATAAGTTCTAATCAATATGGTGATATGAGATGAACAAGAAGACGCAAGAGCTCAAGCCTGGGGATGTTGGGTGCATTCCAAGAACATATTCAAGAAGATACAATCATCTAGGCTTGGGGATTCCCTAGTCATCCCCCTATTCATCGACTAACATGAGGTTGTCTCCTTCATACTCTATATTACCCATCCACATGATATGTACTTGTGTTAACTTTTATTATAGTTGCTTTTATATGCCTTGGTTTTATCTTCTTTATTTTATTAGGATCTTTATTTTTTCTTTATTCATTCTTTACTTTCACTTATAATTTGAAAAGAACAAAAATAGTTTCTTTTGTTTTGCTTCTTTGTTTGGTTCTCTATTTTGATTTATTTGGTTTTTACCTTTTATTTTTATTTAGAGTTTTCCTTGCTGTAGCTAGCATGTTTAGATCTTGTTTAGCATCCTTTCTCTTAGTTTATCATAAATAAAGTGCCAAGTTTTACCCATTTGGCTGAGTTGATACATATGTAAAAAAATGAATTTTTTGTTTTCAGCATCTACTACCCACTGCGAGATTTTTCATATTTTACTAGAAACTCGAAAAGTCACGAAATTTAGAGATATTACGTATCACCTAATCCTCTGCACGCACAAATATTGGCAAAAAATTCTGACATGTTTAAGTGCACCTAAAAATTATGTTTTCTAGCTGCTGTTTTTCTAGACAAATTCTGACTTTTGTTGCAAGAGTGGCCTCTTTGCGTTTTCATTTGATTCTTTTTGGGTCTTACCTTTTGTTTAGAAGTTGGCCACTTAAGAAACCTTTCTGTAAATTTAAAACAAAATTTGATTTGGTTTAATAGAGCACTTAGGAAATATTATCTATTGCACTAATTCCTAAACGCGGAAAAGAATGGGAAAGTTTTTGTGTTGAAGTTTTTTCATAGAGAATGAAGGAACACCAAACAGAGAAATTGAAGAATGTCCAAAGTCATAAGTTTGGGGATTTCTCTGCATCCCTCTTCTTCAACAACCCCTCGGTTTGCAAACCTTTAAACTTTATTTTTTGAGCAACATAGAAACTTGAATAAATTTGGAGCGTTTGTATCTTATTATTTATTTGGCTTAGCATCAAACACCAGTTACATTTGTTTTCTTTGACTCTTGGAAGTTGTTACCTCTGTAGCAACCGCTCCATATCCTTTTTATTTTCGTTTTTGTGCCAAGAATAGCCTCTAAGAAGAAGGAAATAAGATTTAGGGAAGTTGCTATCCCAGAACAGATTATGTGCTGTCACTAAATAAATTCATATAAATTAGCCAGAATGTCAAATGGACCTGCGTATTTTTTTGTATATGCCCCAGGTTATTATCTAACTTTCATTAGTTTTGCACTTTTTGATATGAGCAACGGAAGATTTTCGGAAAAATAGATCTTTACCTGCTGTTCTATTTTGATAGATTTCTGCCAACTTTTCATTTGCCTCTTAAATCTCTTTCTTTTGATGTTCCTTGAGCAAGAGATTTAAAATAAGTTATTACAGTAGCTAATATGTTAATGGTTGCTAGACTTGTGTTGGTACTGAACCCAAGTGGATCTACTTTTGTGTTTGCACTAATGTTGCTAATGAGAATCGTGTAAAGTTTTGTATGGAAGAAGTTTTTAAGTGCAGGGAAAGAAGGATGATGTAATTGGATGAATAATAAACAAAAGCTCAAGCTTGGGGATGCCCATGTCACCCCAAGAACATATTCAAGAAGTACAAGCGTCAAAGCTTGGGGATGCCCAAGGCACCCCCTTCTTCTTCATCAAGTTTATCAGGTCATCTCTCACACACTATGTTTTGTGCTTTCATATATTATGTGTTGTTCTTGGAGCGTCCGTTGTATTAGTTTTCAGTATTGGTTTGTTTGTTTTGTTTCTTTAAATAAATTGGGTGGACCCTGATACGTTGCAAATGTATCTATATTTTTTGATGTTCCATGCTTGTTTAGTATCTACTTTGCTTTGATTTGTCAACACTTTGAGGTATTTTTATTTGTTTTCTACGACTAACCTATTAACAAGATACCACAGTGCCAGTTGTCTGTTTTCTTCTGTTTTTGGTTCCAGAAAAGGCAGAAAATCAATATTCTCGGAATTGGACGGACAAAAGCCAATATGCCAATTTATCCCGGAGCAACACGGAAACACGAAGCAGAGACGGAGTAGGGCACCAGGGTGGGCACACCATATGGTGGCGCGGGCTAGCCCTGGCCGCGCCACCAGGTGGTGTGGGCTCCCTGGCTGCCCACTGACCTTGCCTCTTCGCCTATAAAATCCTCCCGATGCAAAAACCCTAAATCGTCAATCTGAAAGCCACGAAAAGTTCCACAGTGCCGCCGCCACCGAAGAGGAGATTCGGAGGATAGAAAGTCTCTGTTCAGGCACCCTAACAGGACGGGGAATTGCCCCCGGATCCATCTCCATCGATCTCCACCACCATCTCCATCGTCGTTGCTGATTCCCATGATGATGAAGGAATAGTTCTTCCTCGAGGCTAAGGGTTCTACCGGTAGCTATGTGTTCATCTCTCTCTCTATGCATGATCATATTGTGATCATGAGCTTTGTAATCAAGTAGATCTACCTTGCTACTCAACTACTTTAATAGATCTCTGCTCTCCCCATGTATGTGAAAGTGACAGCATGCACACTGTCGTGGCACTTAGGCTAGATATTACAAATACTTGTTATGAGTTATATTTGGAGTTGGGTGTTTCTATGAAATTGTGGTGTTTGTTGGAACCATCTAGTGCTCAAGGTGACAGTGTGGAGTTATCTAGATGGGGAAAGCGAACTTTGAGGAGTGTTGTTATAGCCCTACCATGGATTAGAGTGTCCAACCAGAGAGTAGTTCAGAGTAGTATCATGAAGAGAAGATATTTATATGAGAGTGTTCACTAGTGAAAGTATGATCCCTAGGCCTTGTTTCTAAGCATTGAAACACCGTCTGCAACTAGATCTGTTACATGTTTGCTTGCTTCCATCTTTATTTCAGATTTCCTTTAGTCTCTTCCCACGTCAACCACACGCCATCAAAGCTATTTTTTGGTACCGTTACCACTTATAATTATCTATACCACTTGTATTTCACTATCTCTTCGCCGAACTAGTGCACCGATACACCTGACAAGTGTATTGGGTGTGTTGGGGACACAAGAGACTTCTTGTATGTTGATTGCAGGGTTGCTTGAGAGGGGATACCTTTGACCACTTCCTCCCTGAGTTCGATAAACCTTGAGTAATCCACTTAAGGGAAACTTGCTGCTGTTCTACAAACCTCTGCACTTGGAGGCCCAACAACTGACTACAAGAATAGAAGTGCGTAAACATCAAGCTATTTTCTGGCGCCATTGCCGGGGAGGTAAGGTAAAAGGTACTCACAGCCTCCGGTGTGAGTGCTCAAAGTTATTTACTTTAGATTCTGCAATTTTGTCTTTTTTTTTCTTGTTTTCACTAGTTTGACTTAATGGAAAACAACAACAAAATTAGAGAGGTTTATAGTATTTATCTTGAGTTAGGACTTGAATTGTTTGAAGAGAAAATTAAAAAACCGATGGAACTTTATTTGCATGCTAATAGCAATGTTGTTAGTATGAATTCTTTGGACACCATTATTGCTAATGCTATGGAAAATTCTAAGCTTGGGGAAGCTAGTTTTTATGAAAATGATCTTTTTAGTTCCCCAGCTTTGGAAGATAGCTATTCTATTGCTTATGATGATACTATACCTCCAATATATGTTGATTGCAATGATGAATATGATATTTTCAGTCCACCTACTATTAAGGAGAAAAATAATTATGATTACAATATGCCTCCTATATTTGATGATTATGGTGATGAGAATAATAATGATAGCTATGTTGTTGAATTTAGTCCCACTACAACTAATAAGAATGACTATGTTTATGTGGGGAGTATTAATTCTTTTATGCATGTGGCTCATGATAAGAATGTTTTATGTGATAGTTTTATTGTTAATTTTATTCATGACGCTACTGAAAGTTATTATGAGAGAGGGAAACATGGTTTTATGCATCTCAATAATATTAAATTTCCCCTCTTTATGTTGAAATTTTTGAAGTTGCACTTGTTTTGCTTTCCTATGCTTGTTGCTTTGTGCTTTCATGACTTGTTTCTTTACAAGATTCCTATGCATAGGAAGTGGGTTAGATTGAAATATGCTTTGAATTTGCTTCTTGATGCTCTCTTTTACTTCAATTCATATTTCTTATGTGAGCATCTTCTCAAACTATCATGCCTAACTTAAAGGCGTTAAAAAAAGTACTTATTGGGAGATAACCCAAAGTTTTAGATGAGTCTTTGAAGTTATTACCTCTGTAATAACCGCTCCTTATCCTTTTTATTTGCTTTTTGTGTCAAGAGTAACCTCTAACGAGAGAGAAGTAATGCTTGGGAAAGTTGCTGTCCCGAAACAGATTTTTGTACTTCACTGTAAAAATTCCTGTAAAATCTCTGTACGTCGTTTGGAGGCGAGAATATTTGTGCTTCTGCCCTAGGTTGTTATCTAACTTTCGTTAGTCCGATTCTTTTCAATTTGAGCAACAGAAGGTTTTCAAAAAAATCGGTTTTCACTTGCTGGACTGTTTTGACAGATTTCTGCCATTATTTGCATTTGCCTCTTTGTCGATTTCTTTTTGGGTTTTTTTGGTGAATTGAGCTTTTTAGGGAATTGCTATAGTAGCTTGTGTTTTTAATGAAAGTTTTGCTGTTTTAAAACGAAACCCCAAAGGTTTATTATCTTTTGAATGCACTAATGTTGCTAATGAAGATTGTGTGAAGTTTTGTATGAAGGAAATTTTTCAGGTGTAGGGAAAGAATGATGTAATAAGATGAAGAATGGACAAAAGCTCAAGCTTGGGGATGCCACCCCATGTCACCCCAAAAAATATTCAAGAGGTAGAAGCGTCAAAGCTTGGGGATGCCCAGGCATCCCCTTCTTCATCAATAAAAATCTCGGGTCTTTCCAGACACTTCGTTTTTATTGTTTCATGCACAATTGTGTTTTTCTTGGAGCGTCTTTATTTTTGTTTTTAGTTTTCTTTTTTTTTGGTTTGCTTAAATAAGTTGGTTGTATCCCAACACACTTCTTTTGGAGAGAGACACGCTCCGTTTTCATTGCCTAGAACACTCTAGTTTTCATTCTTATTATTGTGTGACTGTTCTCTTTTGCTAGCACTGTTGTTTAGCCTTAGTTTTCTTGTGCTTTCAGCTTAGAACTTTTTATTTCTTCTTTGTGGATTTGTGAGACAAGCTCACTGATCTTTATTGATTATTATCTTTGTGAGTTGTTTCAAATAAGTCGATTGGCGTTGGAAAAGAGTAGGAAAGTTCATGCTTAAGTGGTATAAAGGGAGCTTGTTTTTGACAGTGACTTAGACTTTATCATGTCATGCTTGATATTGTTTTGTCTTTATGCTTTGTGATTTTTGCTGTAGCATGACATGTTATAAACAATTGAGATTTCTTAATGTGCCTTGAAAGAATCATGCGTTGTTTTAGCATATTAAAGAATAGTATTGTGGTATTCTCCTTTGATGCTTTATTTGGGTTGACTTGGTGCATGCTCACACCATGTTAAGACTATCCCAAGTCACCATAGCCCTTATGATCCTTTAGTTTCGACTTGTAATATCAATTTATGCTTTAATTCATGATGTTTTGTCGCTTTGCATGATTATGGCCATTATTGCTCTCTTAGTTGGTCGCTCCTAGTATTTTGTTAGCCTCCATAACCAAGTATGAATTCCACTCATGCATCCAACTCCAAATAAAACCAAGTTATTCCAAAGAGTTCACCATACCTACCTATTAGCATTTGCTATTCCAAGTATATTCATATTTTTATCTACCTTCCGAATTAAACTTGTTATGAGAAAACTAGTGATTAAAGCTCTCACGAACTTGATGGCACACTTTACTTTTCTTGCCCTTGATAAACTTGAACCATTGTGTCATCTATGTTGTATATGCTTGCACTTATATGTTGGGGACTAGCAGAACCATGCTGTCATGGGGAACACTTTCCATATTGCACTTGTACTTTGTACCTAGTTGATATCATGCTCTTTTTGTCTATGGATGTCGTTGGTGTGAAATAAAGGGGAGCTTGTAAGTCCATGGAGTTATGTATGTGTGTTAGAGAAATGCCTAGGCCGCCGGTCTAATCCATGCTGTCATGGTGGAAACCTCAGCGTAACCATAATGACCTGTCTATGAAGCATTCTTCTTATAAAAAAGAGTCAGATATTGAGAAAAAAAGAGATATGGGAAAAGAGGAAAGAGAGAAAAAGCACCATTTTCCCATGGTAAATAAGAAGATGCTGAGATGTGATATGTTGCAAACGTATCCATAATTTTTGATGTTCCATGCTTCGTTTTTATCTACTTTCTTATGTTTTTGTCCACACTTGGAGTACTTTTCATATGATTCTTGGACTAACCTATTAACAAGAGCCATAGTGCCAGCTGCTGTTTTCTGCTGTTTTTTGGTTCCAGCGAAAGTTAGAAAATGAATATTCTCGGAATGGGCGGGACAAAAGCCAAAGTCAGTTTTTCACCGATGGACACATGGAGCCAGAATACGAGACAGAGAGGGGCTGGGGCCCAGCCACACCACCTAGCCGCGCGGCCAGGCCTAGCCCGCGCCAGGGGGTGGTCTGGCCGCCCCAGGCACCCCCTCGGCCTCTCCTTCCGCCTATATATGCCTCTGATACGAAACCCTAAGTACCCGATCAAAATTCCACGAAGAGTCTATAGCCACTGTCATCTCCATCCCTAGATCGGGAGGGATCTGAAGCTCTTCCTGGCACCCTGCCGGAGAGGGGAATTCACCCTAGAGGCCTTCTTCATCATCATGCAAGCCTCTGGTGTGATGCGTGAGTAGTTCATCTCTGGACTACGGGTCCATGTAGTAGCTAGATGGCTGGTTCTCCTCCTTTGTGCTATCATGTCTAGATCTTGTGAGCTCTGTTCATGATCAAGATCATCTATTTGTAATTCTGCATGTTGTGTTTGCGGGAATATGATGGATATTGAGATGCTATTTTAGATTGATTATTGATTCTATCATGTCTTTGTTATTTGTGATCTTGCATGCTTTCCGTTGTTAGTAGCTATCTTGGCCAAGTAGATGCTAGCAACTCCAAGAGTTAGTATTTATGCTCGATAGTGGGTTCATGCCTCTGGTAATCTGGGGAAGTGACATAAATCTCTAAGGTACTAGATGTGCTATTGATACTAGGGAGAAAAACAACAATCCTTTGTTCATAGAACAATCGTATTGTTTACTTTACACGCAATTCATAATGCAATATCCGTTGCTTGCAACCTAATACTGGAGGGGGTTCGGATGATAACCAGAAGGTTGGGTTATTAGTCATAGATGCAGTTGGATGGCGGTCTATGTATAATGTTGTAATGCCCAATCGAATCTCAAAGTCAAGATGATTAGTATATGCTTGTATGCTTTCTCGATGTTTGTCAATTGCCCCGCTATAATTTGTTCACCCAACATGTCATCTATCTTAAGGAGAGCCACCTATAGTGAACTATGGACCCTGGTCCTTTCTTTTACTAGCAATCTACAATCAACTATTTATTGCTTTGTGTTTACTTTCTGCAAACTATTACTTTCTTCACTCGATACGTTTAATCCATTGTTTTCAGCAAAACCGGTGAGATTGACAACCTCATTGCAAGTTGGGGACAGAGTTTTGTGGTTGTGTTGTGCAGGTCTCCACGTTGTTGCTGGCACCGGTAGTGCGCCCTGCCAAAGTTCAGCTTGCTACACCTTTGGGGTGTTTCCTTGCTCCTACTGGATTGATAACCTTGGTTTCATAACTGAGGGAAACTTACTGTTTGTGCTCATCATTTCTCTTGGGTTTCCCCAACGAGCTCGTTAATACGAGTCAGCAAGATGTCTCGTTGATCTGCTTGCCTATGTTATTTTGATATGGGGATTCTTCCGTATCATCGGGAAAGGGTACCTCGTTGGCGGTTCTCTATGATACACATGTACTACTATGACAAGAACGTACCGGTAACTAAACTTGAGTAGCATGAGGAGCGGCCTTCGTATTCAAGGGATATGAGATTTCCAACTTATACTTTGTCAAGCATATACTCCATAGTTTGTTCACTTTAACCTTAATCACTTCAAGATGCTTATGATAGGGGGAATGAGAGCTGAAAGCTAATAAGTACTGTAATTTTTGGAAGCTCTTTATGAAACTTGAATCCCTACTTCCTTCTATGAAGGCCTTTATTTTACTTTTCTTTATTTGAGTCTCCACCTTCTATCTTTATGCATCTATTGAGAGAGCCATAGTGGCAATTCTTAGTTCTATGTGCATTGTCCCAAGACTTGTTGATTGATGCATAATTTTGATATTGCTTGTTCTTCAACTATTTGTATCTAGTCACTCTTATGAACTTTGAAGGTGTCCTATGCATTTATGTTTGCTACTCTATGAGGGACAAGTTGAATGCCACTATGCTATGTTTTCTTTATGTGAAATAAACAAACGTCTTGCAAAGCATTGTTATTCATGAATCTTTTGTTTGTGCCTTTTCATGTTGCAACATAGTTGCTATGTCTTATTGTTAGAACTTTATCTTTCATGCTATGTTGAAGTACTATGATCCCATCTATCAATGTTTTACAAATACTTTGATCAAGTTTATGATGGTGCATGTCACCTCAAAAATTATTCTTTATTTTTATCACTTACCTAGTCGAGGACGAGGAGGAGTTAAGATTGGGGATGTTGATACGTTGCAAACGTATCTATAATTTTTGATGTCCCATGCTTTTTAGTATCTACTTTGATTTGCTTTGTCAACACTTGAGGTATTTTTATTTGTTTTCTCG